>OX578145.1:29261624-29861624 GCA_951213105.1 Amaurobius ferox
TATATATATATATATATATATATATATATATATATATATATATAATAAATATATAATATGAAAATCCAATGATGGAATAGAGAGAAGTTGTACCTAAAAAAAAACTTAAATATGCCTACAAATTAAAAAATCGGATATGGGCAGCACATGACTTTCCTTATATATTGCAATCAATTTACTACTTTTAGAGTAAAAGAAATAGGTTATTCTTATAGTAAATACTTATATTCTTTCCAAGAGATTAAATTTTCATCAATTACTCGTCATTTTCATTGATTTAGCGTCCTTTTTATCCATTTGGCAAGATTTTCGTTAATTTGGAAACATTAAAAAAGTCGCCAAGTTGGCGACATTCCGTCATCGGCGACAATTAGTCGCTAAAATCTCGCCAAGCGATATGGACGGAGAAATAAGTTATTCTTATAGCAGATTGCCGTTCGAATACAAAAGTATTACTCAAAGTATCTTATCTCTTGAATGGAACGAGCTAGATCCACGAGAATGATGTCACGAAATATACCGCATGATATTACATATGAAAAGTGAACATGTTTCTCAACAGTTAATGTTTTTTTCATTTATGGGATTCTTTGATAAATTTATTTGAAAAATGTGTAATATCTTGAGAGCTGTTTATGTTAGCGTTCTAAAGTTTTTGTCAATCCCTTTTTAAAGAAAAATTACATATGAAATGTATCTGCGTAACTTTATTGAAGGTTTTGATTTTTTTATGATTTTTTCAAAATTTTACTCGAAAATTTAGGTGGGTTCTGAATATTCGCTTGTGTTTAAAACAATAGGCTTCCAGTATTCACGTATTATAATTTTTGTACCAAATTTCATTCGAATCGCTCCATTTGTTGGTGAGATATCGTCGCCACAGACTCACTGACACACACACATAATTTCACACACACACACACATCACCTCAAAAATGTAATATAAGCATTATATAAAGCCATATATATATATATATAGCTCTACATAATGCTTATAGTACTAATCAATCTACTAAAACTATATTTACCAATTTTCCTAAACTTCTGCACTTTGTTCCTTTTAATAATTATATATTTCAAGGTAATAAATTATACAAGTCTCAGGGGTTTCACAAAGTGGCTGTAGTACATAGCAGTATGTTAGCTAATTTATACCTATATCATTATGAAAAATTCTTTACTTCAACAGATTATAAAATTTACAGATATATTGATGATCTTATATGTTTAATATTTACTGATAATTATGTCATAGATATATGTAGATTTTTATCCGGAAAATTTGGAATTAATACCTAATGAAACTACTATTAGTAATAATATTAATTATTTGGATTTAAATCTAATAATTGAACCTACTAATAGTATAGTTACTAATTTATATGATAAAAAAGACCATTTTAAATTCACCATTAATAAAATATTACCATTTAATTCCTGCAACTCGATTCAATTGTTTAGAAATATTATACTTAATCAACTTTTTCGAATTTATAGATTATCAGATAAAAAATGTCATGCATTGCACATTAATAACCTAAAAATTACCAGTAAATCATATGACTATCCAGCTTATTTAGTAAATAGTATAGTTAATAAGTTTCGATTAGCTTAAAATTCTCTCCTTAGTATCTTATTTCAGTCGAACATCTACATTCTCTTTAATTAACATTGCTATGTTCTTACATCCACTTATACCTTTGCCTATATGCTTTCTATTACTTTCCTTGCTCTTTGATTTTGCAGCGTTTACTGTAGAATATCACATTTTACTGCATTTGCGCAATGCTATTATTTGTTACTCACAATTGGCAACGGTAGATCTCTACTTTTATCTTTAGCGAATGTCAACATTGATCTTGTCATTTAATGCTCGACTTGGTAGTGCTTTTGAAGAGTATTTTCAGGTATTTTTGTTTCCTATCTAATTATTCAATCTTTACGCTTCTAGTCCAAATAACAAAAGTTTATAGATAAAATCTGTCTCGTGTTTCTGAAACAAGCATTTTTTGCGTTCATTTCGATTAAATACTTGGATTTGAAAAATAATTTTTTCGAAATGAATAATTCTTAAGCCTAGTGCTTATCCGCGTGTAAAGCTTTAACGCTTGGTATTTTTTGTATTCCTATTTTCGATTGCACACCATTGATATTTGTTGATTATCTTTAGCTTGATGACTAGTAATATGCTTTTAATTTTCCACATGATGGTTGCTGTGCCGATTATTAATTTTGTTGATTAAAATTAATATTGTCAAAAATGCATTTTACATTAAATTAATTATTTATTAGTATATTAATTATACATGTAATCTGTCCTAAAACTTACTGCTGTGTACATTGCGTTGGTGGCCGCAAAACCCACCTATTTCTGTGCTTAACGGGATACTAAGTTAACAAACTAAAAATTAAGGTTAATAGTAAAGGAACAAACATTTATTTATCACATACTCAATTTACACTCTTTAGTTTTACAAATTAAATAAATATCACAATAGTGGAATACATCTCAATGGTAGTTCGGGGGGTGTAATGCCAGATGAATTGATATTTGGTTGGAGCACGTGGTGGGATGCATTAATTAGCTTTTCCTTAAAAACACAAATTTAGACAAAGAGGTTATCCTCATATAGTTTAATTGTACGGTACCTGATCTTCTTTCATATAACTTGGGTAACACCGATGCTTTGTCACACTTTACACTTGCAATACCAGATGAACATGAGCTCTCCTTCGAATTCCTATATCAGAGACGCACACACAACTCTTAACTCTGCTACCGCCGCTTCTTCTTGACTAGTCTAACTCCAACAGCCTGCCTTGACCAATTCTGACCCCCACTTCGAGCAACTCTCACTTATATCCCTTTTTCGGTCGGCGGTCCACGTGCTGAAATGCAGAGCTGAGGGCTAATCCGTAGACATGGCGTCGCCGTCTCGGTTGCCGCCAAACGGCTTAGCGTGGTATGTAAACATGGGCGTGGTATGTAAGATATGGGGCCACCTGTATATTATCGCCCATCTGCTTAGCGTGGGGATAATCCGCACGCATTCCTGGTTCCATTATTTTTTAATCCTTCCAAATATTTATTACTTTACATTTCTGGCATTACATTCTCACCCCCCCGCGAAAAAAAAGTCCAAAAGTTACTCTCCCACAGTTTCACCCCAGTGGTAAGAAATTAAGTTCACAATGGTTCCTCGCAAACACATATGTTCATCCATCGTGAGAAAGGCTGAGTTCCACTTTTTAGCCTCGTACAACTCATAGCTTTGATAGTTCTTTGTAGTTTCTTGATAGTTCCCTGTGTCAAGTTAGTCCATTATTCATAATTGACATAATGTACCATAAATTACATGAGGATTACCAACATTCACATTATTATTAAATTGTAAATTTTGATATATATTATTTGCAATGCATAATTTTCATTTCTCCTTTTACATAATTATTTACATACGACATATCATTACATAACAGCATTCATTACTTTATTATTATTATACATTTTCTTGTTATCATTTCATTTTGTAACATACTGTAGTAGTGCAACTATCAACTTCCGATTCTTGGTTATGGTTGAATTCCATACCACCATATTATTTATAAATTACTTTGTTATTTCACTTTTTTTTTTTTTTTTTTTTAAACTTGCCATATATGTAATGTCAGAAATACATAACATACTTTTTGAAATATACTTATATCCACAATTTAAAACATATACATATACACTCAATTATCACTTTCTATTTATGACATTAATTACAAACTTTTTACATATTTTTCATATTCTTTGTTTTATGAAATTACTATTTACAACAATTCGAGGGCGAAAATTATACCCTCTGGCATTATAACAAACCTCATCATCATTTCTATTATTTTCACAGTTTAATTGCTTTTCTTTAGTGACCTTCCCTTCCTTAATTTGACTTTGATCATTATTTCTAATCACTTTCTCATTTTGATTTTTTTCTTTGTCCTGTGTGTGTGTGTGGTTTGATTCGCTTTCGTCACTATCTTTCAAATATTGTTTTCGCTCCGCTGCCATGTATAGTTTATTTATGTGCACTTTATAAGTTTTATTTTCATCACTTTTAAGACATATTATAACATTATTATTTCGGACTAATTTCGTAATTCTAAATGGTCCATCATATCGATCCTCTAATACCCTTGGTTTTAGGAACTTTTTTAGGTACACTGTCGCTCCTATAAATATATCGTTTTTTCTCACTATTTTATATTTCTTTATTTGTTTGTCATTTACCAGCTTTTGTTGTTCCGATGCGTCTTTCACTACTTTATCTATATTTTTTAAATGCTGTGCCACATAATTTTTATAATTATTTACATCACTATACATTATATCTATTTCTTCCTTACTTGGTATGTTTGTTTGTTTAATATTTTCAAATGGCAATGATAAATCTCTAAGATAGAACAGGAATGAAGGCTCAAATCCTGTATTACTGTTAATAGTGTTATTCACATAAAACTTAAACCATTTTAAAGATTCATCCCATTCAAACGTAGTCTTTGACAAACACATTATACATTGTTTCATGTCTCTGTGTATTCTTTCACAACGACCTAAAGAACTTGGGAAATAAACCGAACTGTATCGCCTTTCAATATTTAATGCATTTGTAAAATCTATGTATTCTTTACTTTTAAAAATTTGAGCATTATCGCTTTGAATAATAATTGGAACTCCATAAGTTGTCACGAAGTTTGTTAGCTTATTCACTATTGTTTTAGCAGTAATGTCTCTGACTGCATAGGCCTCAAAGTATCGTGAAAACATGTCTACAATTGTAATTACAAAATTATTTCCTCCATTACTGCGCGGTAGTTTTCCTACGCAATCCAGTTGTAAATATATTCCTGGTTTTAATATTTCTGGCATAGCCTGAAGTCTGGCTGGTGGTATATTTTTGTGTTTTACTAATAAGCATTGATTACAAGACTTACAAAAATTTTCCACGTCTTGGAAAGCCCCTATCCAAAAATATTTTCTTGAAAGTAATTGGTATGTCTTTTTTACTCCGAAATGAGGGAAATGTGCTATCTCTATTATCTTTCCCTTTAGCGAGTGCGGTATTACAATCTTATTCTCATTTATTTTCCTATACGTTTGTCTTTTATTTTCCTTCTTTACCATTAACAGTTTATTTTGGCTATCAATATAGTATACCTTGTTATTGTGATATCGGTTT
Source organism: Amaurobius ferox (assembly GCA_951213105.1). Lineage (NCBI taxonomy): Eukaryota > Metazoa > Arthropoda > Arachnida > Araneae > Amaurobiidae > Amaurobius > Amaurobius ferox. The sequence goes on from OX578145.1 coordinate 29,266,847, forward strand.
CTTCCTTTTTGTAATTCCTCTCTAATTTTACTTAATTTTTCATCTACCATTTGTTGCTCTAATATTTTCTCCACATTTATCTCATCATTTTTAATTAAAGTATTTACATATTTGATTTGGTTATCATTGTCAAATACATATCTCGAGCAATAATCACTTGCGTTATTTTCACCTTTTTGATATTTGAATTTAAAATCATACTGACTTATGTCAATTAGCCACCTCGATATGATATTTGGCATTTTATCTAATTTTATGTGGTACATAAGGGATTTTGCGTCACTCAGCAAGGTGAAACTCCTTCCGAACAGATATTCTCTGAAGTGTTGTAAGGATGCGTGTATAGCTAGCAATTCTAGCTTTATTGCAGGATAACGCTTCTCTGCCGGGTTCACAGGTCTTGAATAAAATTCGATAACATGATCGACTCCATTTACCCTTTGCATCAAAATACTACTAATTCCCTTACCTGAGCCATCCGTAGTTAAGACAAACGGGTTTACTTCATCAGGCTGTCTTACAACTGGTTCTTTAAAAATTGCATTTTTTAATTTTTCAAAAGCTTTTCTACATTCATTATTCCACTCGAACCTAACATTCTTTTTTTTCAAATTTACCAACGGTTCTGCAATTTGTGCATAATTTTTTATCAGACCTCTAAAATAGTTTGTTGTCCCAAGAAAGCTTTTTACTTGTTTAACCGTTTGGGGTTGTTTGAAATTTTGCACTTTTGCACAGTTTTTTATTGATGGGCTTATACCATTCGCATTTACTTTATATCCTAAAAATTCAATTTGCGATTTGCATATCTGTAACTTCGCCGGGTCGAGTGTTAAATTATTTTCTTTCAATCTTTGGAAAACAATTTTGATTTTCTCTAACATTTCGTCGTTATTTTGTGCGCATATGACTAAGTCATCTAAGTAAAAGTATATTTTTAACTCTGATAGATCTCCTAACACTTTGTTCATTAAAAGTTGAAAATATGCTCCTGAGTTTTTAAGACCAAACGGAATTCTTTTAGGATTAAAATTTCCCATAAAAGTTGTGAACGTTAAGGCCTTTCTATCTTGTTTTCTTAGTTCGATCTGCAAAAAACGCCGCCTTCAAATCCATAACTGTATAAATTTTACTACCAGCGATATTTTGTAATATATCCTTCACCTTTGGTAAGTTTATTGGCAAAAGTGGTAAATACGCGTTTATGGCCCTATAATCAATAGCAAGTCTATATTTAGGTTCTTCATTTGGTTTACTTGGTTTCTTTACAAGAATTATGGGACTAGCGTACGTGCTTTGTGAACTTTCAATAATGTCATTTTCCAATAATTCCCTAATTTCTTTTTGCGCAATTTCTCGTACTGCTCTCGGAATTGGGTATGGTCGACTCTGAATAGGATAATTGTGCATGAGTTCGATTTTCGGTACTATTGCTGATGTTTTACCTAGGGTAGCATATGACTTTGAAAAAACCTCTGTATTGGTCATCATTAATGCAATAACTTTATTTCTATCTTCCTTATTTAAGTGCTGTACTTGAAAATCGTCTGGAGATATTTCTTTCTTTCTTAATTCCCGAATTTGTTGATAATCTGTTTTATTTAAATTTTGAATATTATTAATTTCCAACGTGGGTTTACTGCTTTTATTTTTTGTATCAACAATTTCGATTTGTTCTGTTATTATACCCACGTTCATATTTTTATTAAGTGTAATTTGGCAATTTTTTTCATTGTATAACAACATTCTAATCTTATTTTTATTTTCTATACTTTGGATCGCTTCATCCGTGATTAATGTTCTTGCCATTTTTATTGGAGAAAATAAAACATCCTGTCCCTCATTTAATTCCTGTGACAAAATCAATTGGACTATTTCTGACTCCCCTGGCTTTAATGTTATTTTTCTTTTCAATTTTGCGAAAATCTGCTTTTCCTCTTTCTTTTTAACATTCTTATTCTTATTACTTTCATTAGAACTTGGTAACCATTTTCCATCATTTACACTATCGCGAGTGCTACAATTTTGCATATTAGAGTCTTTTCTATCGTTATCGCTTTCATTATCCTCGCTTATTCTACCTTCATTCTCATTATTGAATTCATTACAACAATTATTTATTTCCTCATATTCGTCGTCATCATTATCATCGCTTATTCTATCTTCATTCTCATTATTGGATTCATTATAACAACTATTTATTTCCTCATATTCGTCGTCATCAGTATTATAATTTTCATAATTACTATTATATCTATTTTCATCGCGAATTCCCTGGCTTTGTGGTTTTTGTTTTGAATTCTGTATTGGGTTTGTATTTTCACTTTTATACAATTTAATCGCAGTATTCCCAAATTGTACTTCGTTATCTTTTGTATTTAAAATTGCTTTATGTGAGGATAAAAAGTCGTAGCCTAAAAGCATTTTATATTGCCCCTGAAAGTTCTGTTTTGTCACGAAAAAATAATTTTTGCATGCCTTTTCCCCAATTCTGAATGAAAATTGAATGCAATTTAAAAATTCTATATTTTCTTTAGTAAACGTCTGAAGTATTACTCTTCTGGTTATGTATTTTATTTTTACATTTCTATTCTGTTTTAGTTTTTGAAATGTTTCCAAATCTATAATACTAACTTGAGCCCCACTATCAATTACACTTATTATTTTTATTCCTTTGCAATCTATTTCTACCATCGGTAATTGTGGGCTAGATACGTTTTCACATTCGCTTGAAAGGATACTTTTGGTATCATATTTTGCTTTATCATTATTTTCATAATATTGTCCTCTCTTCAAATTTGTATAGTTTTGCCAGTCATCTCCATTTTTGTTATTTCTATATGTTTGTGAACCGAATTTATTTATTTCTCTGGAATTTGTACGATTCGTTCCTTGGTCCCAAATTCCAGCTCTTAGTTTAAATTACTATTATTATTGTTTCTCTCATATGTGTTTGATCTTATATTTCTTCCGTTGCGCCCCCTAAAATTTCCTCTTATACTTTGCCTCTCTCTATTTTCTACGTTGGTTTCTAATTGATCGCAATAATTTCTTTGATCATTATTATTTCCTTGATATTCCCTATTATTTCTATCATATCCTCCTCGTTCAAAATTTCTGAGATTTTCGTTTCTGTTTCCTCTGATATAATTTGTTTGCTCCAACCCATATTGCTGATACTTCATTCGTTTGGGATTCCTTGCAAATGCAGTATTACACTCATTGTACCAGCAATCTGAGAAATAATGTCCATTTTTTCCGCACCCTATGCAAAAAACAGCCCGTTCCATGGATTGATTTGGTATATTTTGCAATTTTAATTTATTAATTTCTAAAGTCAAATCTTGAACCTGTGTTGTAAGTAACATTTCTTTCAGTTCGTTATGTGATTCTTCTGGAGTCCTATCATTAAGAATTATTTCAAACAGTTCGGCATCTTTTATGGCATCTTCAAACCGCTGCGGATCTTTTTTCTTCACTTCAATTGCCAAATCAGGGCGTAATGCGCTAATGAATTTTCCCAACATTATTTTATTGGTTATTTTCTCTACCTCTCCATCTGTTGTATCCTTAAGGTTCAAAAATTTACGCGCTGCGTTTTTTATTTTTAGCACAAGCTAGTCCACTGACATATCAGGCGTTTGTTTTATTTTATTGAAAGCGTCCTGTTCTTGCGTTATCGTTATTCTGTTTGAAAATTTATTTATTAGTAATATTTTTATTTTATCAAACTCCTTTTCGTTTTGTAATTCAGGGTTTTGAATTAAAAACTGCATAGCCTTATCTTTTAATCTGGTTTTAATGATAGCCACTTTATGCTCTTCCTTCCAACTTGCTAACTCCGCTAATTCATCAAATTGTTTTATAAAGAAATTTATATCTTCCTCCTTACTCCCACAAAATAATGGCAGGATCTGCATTACTGGAATATCCATATTTTTATTATTTCTATCCAATTTAGTATAATTTTTATTTGATATTTTTGAATCTTCTTTCAAACTTGAACTCCTTGTTGTAATTGAACTTTTCACCACTTTTTTAACTGGTCCCATTCCTATATCCCATTTTTCTAATTATACCTTCGATCTCATTTAGAAGTACCATTTTTTCCATTTCATTGATAAAACTTTACATAATCATACATATAACATAAGGAGAAATGAGAATTGTGCACAATATTTTCACAATCATCTATGTCGCCACCAGTTGTCCAACCTTATCAATATTTATTTTTTATTATTATTATTCCTTTTATTTTTATTAATTTCATAAATCCTTATTTTATTCCCGTTACTGCTAAAGTCACGAGCACCAAATGTGCCGATTATTAATTTTGTTGATTAAAATTAATATTGTCAAAAATGCATTTTACATTAAATTAATTATTTATTAGTATATTAATTATACATGTAATCTGTCCTAAAACTTACTGCTGTGTACATTGCGTTGGTGGCCGCAAAACCCACCTATTTCTGTGCTTAACGGGATACTAAGTTAACAAACTAAAAATTAAGATTAATAGTAAAGGAACAAACATTTATTTATCACATACTCAATTTACACTCTTTAGTTTTACAAATTAAATAAATATCACAATAGTGGAATACATCTCAATGGTAGTTCGGGGGGTGTAATGCCAGATGAATTGATATTTGGTTGGAGCACGTGGTGGGATGCATTAATTAGCTTTTCCTTAAAAACACAAATTTAGACAAAGAGGTTATCCTCATATAGTTTAATTGTACGGTACCTGATCTTCTTTCATATAACTTGGGTAACACCGATGCTTTGTCACACTTTACACTTGCAATACCAGATGAACATGAGCTCTCCTTCGAATTCCTATATCAGAGACGCACACACAACTCTTAACTCTGCTACCGCCGCTTCTTCTTGACTAGTCTAACTCCAACAGCCTGCCTTGACCAATTCTGACCCCCACTTCGAGCAACTCTCACTTATATCCCTTTTTCGGTCGGCGGTCCACGTGCTGAAATGCAGAGCTGAGGGCTAATCCGTAGACATGGCGTCGCCGTCTCGGTTGCCGCCAAACGGCTTAGCGTGGTATGTAAACATGGGCGTGGTATGTAAGATATGGGGCCACCTGTATATTATCGCCCATCTGCTTAGCGTGGGGATAATCCGCACGCATTCCTGGTTCCATTATTTTTTAATCCTTCCAAATATTTATTACTTTACATTTCTGGCATTACAGTTGCATTTATGTTTAATGCTTCTTTGTAATTTGTAGGCAATTTTTAAGTTAGTGTATTGTGAGTTACAATATCTTTATACTGTCATTGGATTTTCATTTAACCTTCTAATAGAATTGTTACTAATTTATATGATAAAAAAGACTCTTTTAATTTTAATATTAATAATATCTTACCATTTAATTCCTGCAACTCGTTTCTATTGTTTATAAATATTATTCTTAATAAGCTTTTTAGAATATATAGATTATCTGATAAGAAATTTTATGCTTTACATATGGATAATCTAAAAATTACCAGCAATTTATATAAATATCCCTCTTATTCTGTAAATGGTATAGTTAAAAAATTTAGATTAGCTGGATTTTCATGAATTCTTGTTATATATTAGCCTGACACCTCCCTTCTTTTGTTTTAATTATATTTTATTTTTACATCCACTTACACATTAGCCTTTCTATTATTGCCCCTCTTGATTGTATATTATCTCTTGTACATGCATTTTCGCATTACTGTTATTTATTTCCTACGAATGGCAACAGTAGATCCTATCTTATTCCTTTGTGAATGGCAACACTTGTCACTTATTTCTGTGTTCCCGTGCTCGATAGGTTCGTGTATTTTTTCAGTTAGATTCCAGGTATCCTTTTTTCCTTTTATTTTCTCTTCTTTATATATGTAGTCCAAGTAGAAATAGTTTATAGATATAATCTACCTATTTCTTCAGAAACATACATTTTTATGTTTGCTTCTACAAGACACTTGGGCTTAAAAACGAGTTTTGAAGAAGTGAACAAATCCTGATTTAGGCCTAGATCCTTGTCCACGTGTATAGCGTTTGTGCTTGGATTTCGTCTGTTTTTCTTTTATCGATTCCATACCTTTGTTTTTTTGATAATTTTCTTAAACTCGATGATTCAAAATTTGTTTTCTTTTCTATTTGCTTGAAGGTTTGCTGTTTTATACTTTTATTTTGTGATCCTGTTAGAAAGTTAGGTTTTTCGAGTTACAACGTCTCACTTTTCTTTCATTGGACCTTCAAACCTTTATATATATATATATATATATATATATATATATATATATTATACATTATTATATTATATGTATTTGTATATATCTATATATCTGTATGGTAGATTAGTTGAAACTGAATAATAAGTTGGATGGGGACATAAACATATTGCAAACCACAATTCATATAGGAATTTTAGTAAGATAGTTTATATATTTGAATTCTGATTATCTCGTTAGCCGTTTACTTCTTTTTGTTATATTCTTAATTCCAACCCTTATTTACTTATAATTTCAAAATAGTTTAATCGTATGCCATTTGAATGATAAGGTTAGCTCATATAACTTCCAAAATCTGATACTTCTTCCATTGTGCACTATTCTATTTTTTTTAGTCTTATTGATTGGCATTTTGTTTTCAAGTACTTCAGAATTACTCTGACTGCATTACCTTTTGTTTGGTTTTCTGGGATGATAAATTAATGCCTTTTTATAGTGGTACTCTGTCTTTGAATGCAAATAGTCTTAAACTTTCACACAGAAAAGGATTAAAAATATGTGCATCAAGAACTGCTTGCTCCTTTATCTTACTATTCTCATACCCTTTGTTCAAAAAACTGATCTGAAGGTGGTAAGCGGATGATCGATGAGGACATCTTGTTTATCCAATTTCTTTTACCAGGATTCAATGACAGTTTCTAATATAGTCAGTCCACTTCAATTTTCCTTTTAACACAATTGATTCAACTTTGCTCTGCTGGGTAGATTGTAACAAATTCTCGAATCGATAACAAATTCGGGATATATTGATCTGGTCATAATCGCTTTTGTAACTGGAATATCCAACGTTTGAGTCTGCTATCATTAATTCTTAACAGAATAGTAAATAAATGCTGTCTTTGAAAAGCATCCCATTTTGAAATAATTAACGTACCATTTTAGATAATTACTTAATGCGCTGCTAATTACCTAATTAGCCTTTCTTTGCGAACAAAGAACCATTGATCTTCATTTCAACAACCAAGTGGCCCCTGTGTTGTTATCAGGAAACCCATGTCATTTTCGAAACGAGGAAATATATTATTAATTCTGTTCTCTTTTTGGGGTTATTTACGCTGCTAGAGAATTCGATATCAAACCATTAAATTCGATAATTTTAAAAAGTTTTAAAAAATGAACTCTTGACTCTACCTCTATACATAAACTGTTCAGGAAGTGGAATGTTGATATGGTCGAAATTTCATCCTAATTCATTTGACCATTGCCATATAAACATAGACATTTTTAGCTAAAGTACAAAAGATAAAATGGAGGGATAGACACCCAAATAGCCAGAAATGTAATCTAATAGGGGTGGAGTAAAATTCAAGGGGGGGGGGTCAACAACCTTGAAGGAGGGGCTCCCTGGACAAATCATTTGATGGACGGAAGGAAATATGTACTAAAATGTTAAATTTCAGTTTTTTAGTTTTTCATAAATTACTGCATTAAAAATATTTTAATTATAATTAAATATATTATATCACGTAATATTAAATTGACTGTAATTACTTATCAGTTGATAATGTATAACGTGATAATAAAGTATTCTATATAACTAATTATTCTCATCTGTATAACTGTTCATCAGTTAGCTATGTATACCGGTGAAACTCGCAGTAATACAAAAGTACATTAAGTACTATGATCTTAATTTAATTTTTAAAATTTTATTGAATATTTTAAAATTAATTACATAAATAAATTGATGATCACCAATATAACCACAAATTCAGCAACGAAAAAATCTTAATTCTGAGCTATGCAAAGCGTTCTGAGCAATTCTGAGCTATACTGGGCTATACAAATACTTAATTCTGAGCTTTACAAAAAATTCTAAAAAATGAGATTTTTTGCAAAATTTGGATGACATGCATGATATTTTATGCCACTACAAAAGACTATAAATATTTCCATCTGCGGGAGGTCAGCCCCCTCCGGCCCTTGCCTAGTTACGGCCCTATAGACTTCGAATAAAATGAAGGCAGAGTATGTCTGAAATGAATACTTAATACGATGCTTAAGTATTAAATAAACCTTTCTTGACACCATCCACACCTTTTAATTATCCCAAACATTCCCATTTAGGGGAAAAATACCCTCTTCAGGGAAAATTTATTTGTTGATACATTTAGTTAGCTATAACATTATTTCCCCCTGAAAACAGTAAAATTTTAAGGCAGCGTTCTGATAATTGGGCAGTTCAAATAAACACCACTTAAGCTAACTCACTTTAATGCAGTTTATATATAGTATACTTACAAAGAATACTTATTATTTTTTAATTTCCCTGCAATACATATGGTACTGTATAATAGGGAAAGTATTGGAATCATGCCGAAAATCGCAACTCGAGTTTGCGACGGATTTACACGTTTTGGGAACTCTAGAATACGAAAACACTATTTTTAGCATGACGTCTGTGTGTGTGTTGTCTGTCTGTGTAATGTAATCCACTCTAACTCAAAAATTAATGGAGCAAATTTTGTAGGTAAGTCACTTGTGTGTGAACCTGGTGCTGATTAGATTTTGGTACGATTTTGTATAAAGGAACCCGTCATTTTTTGCCAAATGGCCCGCAGAGTCTCATGTATTCAGTCTAGTTAAAAAACTAATTGACTATATTTCACAAAATTTGGTACATGAATTACTGGTGCTGTTTAGATTTTAGTACCATTCGAAAAGAAAGAACCTGCCTTTTTTTAACGAAATGGCTCCCAAAAATCTATCTCAAATCTAAAATAAAACTATGTATACTTAAATGTATCAATTAAATGCTTGTTTCATGCTTATTTTTTTACGAGGAAACAAATAAGACTAATCTAATTTCTCTAGGATTAACCGTTCTCGAGATATTTTAGTTTATTCTCATTTTGATTTAGTGGCCTTTGAAAATATGACCAGTTAACAATAAAACCTAAAAGTGAATTTAAAGTACAAATTCAGTGTTATTTTGTGCAATTAAACTTAATTTAATGAATTATGAATTAAATAAATAGAAAATAAATTTAAGTCTGCAGGGATAGTCATGTGCTGCCCACATCAGATTTATTTTTTATTTTATTTCGCAATTGAAAACAATTATCTAATATTTTTAAATCGCTAATATGCATTGAAAAATGGGGGAAATCTCTGACAAATGTAATCATATAGATCTCTTTAAGAGTTTTGGTAAAAAAAAAAAAAAAAAGCCATTATGCACGTAAAATTGGTTCTTAGAGATATTTTATAAAAAATCATTTTTAACTTAACACACATCGATATGCATCGATGGAAATACCATCTTTCTTAAATATTCTATTTACAGATGAAGAATTATGGACGTTCTACATCACTATAAACACGCATTGCAATGACAGCATTACATTGTTCCTCTAACACTCGCAATTCTGACGTTTGACAGCTCTACGCCTAACTCAGTTTATATCATTCCTTAAAAACCCACTATAAGAGCGTCCGTGTTATTAAAATCCAGAGCAACGCCGCCCCAAAGGACGCAGGGCTGAAGCAAGGTATGAACTGTCGATAGCTCGCCCATAGAAATGTCAAAACCCAGTGGCCACACCCAGATGACCATCACGTATGAGTGACCACACGTTTTCTCAAGCCAGCGCCCACCGGCGAAATATAGACATTACTTAAAGTGGCTGCGTGACAGCCGCAGCACTTTGCGTGATCGCTCCACAGAAGCCACGAAAAAGTCGCGACTTTTTGGGACATCCGTCGGCCTTTAATCGAAGTCCAAGTCGTTTGTAGACACGAAATGGCTTTCTTAATTACTTTACCTTGCCACAGATTAAGAAAATAGCTCAGACAACGAAATTTAGTGAAATTAGCCTTGTCCATATACCGATGACATGCTACCGTGTGGATATTCCGAAGATGTACAATGAGGTAAAGTCATCACGAGAAATTCCACTGAAAATGAGACATGATTGATATATTGGCTTAATGCACTTATGGAACATTTTGAAGGACATATGATATATTACTCGTTTTTTAAAAGACAGTTTAAGCATTAGATAGCAAGATGAATATTCAGTGACCATTACATATTGTGCAAAATCAATATCAGTTGTAATTGATATGGATTTTTCAGAATAAATATGGCATTTCTTATTCTATAAATTGCTATATAAATGCAATTTTCTGTCTTTACTTACAGAAATTATTGGAAATATGAGTTACGGTTAAAAATAGATTGTAGCAACCCCTATTTTTTATAGAATCGTAATCTACATATTTTTAAATCACCCGAATATGAATTGCGTTGTGAATTTCAGTTTTTGCTTCTTAAATAAATAAGACTGAAGTTAAACAAAATCTGCAATTTATAATCTAGTCAAGAATTTCTTATTATTCTCTAGAATTTTTAAATGCAACGGAGCGATCACGGAAATGTATAATTAAAAATTTATGAGTGCTTTTTCTTCAGTGCACAAGGCCGCCATTACAATTTTTGAAGCTCATAATAGCTTCCAATTTCTTTCTGGAACCCTCTTCAATGTTGACATTATTTTACGCTTTTAATATTAACATATTTTTTAACACTTTGCAACATAGTTGAAAAGTGTTTATGAATTTGTAAAAATGCCGTAAAAATGAATTTATTAAAATGAAATTTTAGTGTGTTGTTGAGACGGTCTGTGGGGACATATGGGAATATGTAATGAATAATATCACCCAATTAGTTTTGGATTGAACCCGGGTTGAAAAAATGAAATATATTGGACCCTATGGGACTTAATTTTTCAAACATTTTTTAAGCAAAGTTAAAATTCACAAATTGCTTTGAAAATTTTAGAAATATTCAAATTATCCCATAAAATATATAAAAAAAATTCAGTAAAATATGTTCGGCAATTTTTTAAATAAAAATTAAAATAATAGTTACACCCATATAATATGAAGAGATCACATGACCCATTTCAAAATAAAATATAGATTCCATCTTTTTTTCCCAGAGTAAAAATTATGATTTTTAAAGTTCTTTTAAATGCATATTTAGTGCTGCATCCGTCCTAAAATCTCTTTATTTTTTCCCAGTTTTGTGCATGTATATTTTGCACCGACGCAATTACTATATTTTTTAGTTTAAATGATCATCAAACTTTCATTATTTCTACAACGAAGTCTAATTTTAATAGATGCAAAATGTAAACAAGTGATTGTAAGATGAATTGTTTAAGAATTTCTGATTTTTTTTCACGCGAAATTATTTAACTCTGGAGTCTGGAATAAAAGTGTGAGAATGAAATAGTCACTGCTTTTACATAGAGAGCCATATGATTTATATTTCGATGACGTCATTTGAATAAAGTTCATTTTGTTATCATTGTAAATTATTGTAGTACTGTGATAATTTAAAATATGTCAGCGCTGAATGTATCGCATGTTAGAGGTGTTTAAATAAAATTGCATTTGAGTTGGAAAGTGTTTCATAATCAATCTTTATGCATAATTGATCTTTCTTGTTAATAAATATATCAGTTTAGGGGGGAAGGAATTCTAAAATTTGGAAGTTCGGGACCCTTAGCCCTTTGATAGACCCAAGCACTGCAAACTATACAATTATGGGAGTTCTTGGTATGCAGGACCGATATTAAAGGGACGGGGAAGTCGGGCCTATTTAAGGCGGCCCGATACCTGCCCGGGCTAGGGAAATTTCTTGTAATGCGTAGCGACAATGTATTGGATATTTTGTAAAATTTAACCTTATCAAATAAAATTATTCTTACTAATAACAAGTCTTGTTGCATTCAAGTCATATTTAACCCTCCATGTAATTATTCAATCCTCCATGTATTTATTCAATCCTCCATATATTTATTCAATCCTCCATGTATTTATTCAGTCCTCTATGTATTTATACCATGTATTCCATGTATCTCTACGTATTTATACAATCCATGTTTTTATTCAACTATTTTGTTGCAAAATGAAAACATTTCAGTTTATAAATCACTTTTCGTTGTCATTTCATTTTCCCAGACACAAATTGTCACAGTATATGTATACAATTAATTAACTAGGGTTGCTATCATATGAAGTAAGCAAATTAATTTGCTATTTTTACTTTCCCTGCAATACATACATGGTAAAGTACAGGGAAAGCATTGGAATCGTATCGAAAATCGTGTTCTCAACGGAACTGTACGTTTTGAAACCTCTAGAACACGCAAGAAAAATATTTTTAGCGTGACGTGTGCTATTTTTATTATTTTTAGCGTGTCACCATGTGTATCTGTGTATATGTCCACTCTAACTCAAAAACTAATTGATCAAATTAAAAAAAAAATTATAGGTAAGTCACTTGGGGGGTTACTCTAGTGCTGATTCTATTTTGGTACGATTTGGGAAAACAGAACCTGCCTTTTTTTGCGAAATGACCCGCAAAAATCGTTAAAATCTAAAATAAAAGACCGCGTATGTTCAAATATATCAATAAAATGCTTGTTTTATAAATAATCTTCGATGAAAATACTAAGACCAACTCCATTACTTCAGGGCTAACCGTTCTCGAGATATTTTAGTTTTTCCGCACTTTCGCTACGCCGCCTTTGAAAATACTTCCAGTTATCAAATGAAAACGAAAGTTGAATTAAACTGCAAATTTAGCGTCATTTCAAATAATTATCCGTGTTATTTTATGCAAATAAACTCAATTTAATGAATTATTTAAGAATTGAAGAAAGGTGCTTTTGAGTCTGTAGTGAAAGTCTTGTACTGTCTACATCAGAGTTTTTGTTACGAATACATTTCTAGCCATTATTCGAAACTAAACCTAGGGTCTACATACATTCTACATCAATTGGAACAATTGCAATTCGGTGTCTTACATAATTTAAATCTTTATTTTAGTTACGCTTCAATATATATGAGAAGTGCACTTAAATAACTCAAATTTTTCCACAGTAGTTTGTCTCTTTTAACCTTTTGCTCAACGACAGACAGTTTTGTATAGTGCAATAAATAATTGTCCGGCTGGATTGAAATAAGAGATAGTTTTTGTTTCTGTTTTAAATACCCTTTAAAATTATTTAATGGCTTTGTAAAGCATTTAAATGCCCTTATGACTTTGTTTCGGGTATTTGATTTGTTTTATATGCCGGCGCGGTGGCTAAGAGGTCTAAAGTAAGCGTTTCGACGTGCTTTCTTATCTGCTGTGTTGTGGGTTCGAATCTCACCTGCAGACATGGATGTTGTGGTGTCTTCTAACGGCGTAGTGTGTTTCGCCCCCTCCTGTGAACCAGGGTAACGTTATGTGATGGCTAAATGGGTCGCGATCCGGCCACTAAAAGATTGATGACCGGACAAAAGATGATTGGACGATCGGACGAAAGATGGTGGACGATCGGACGAAAAATGGTTGGACGATCGGACGAAAGATGGCGGACGTTCGGGCTGAAGATGATGGACGATCGGACGAAAGATGATTGGACGATCGGACGAAAGATGGTGGACGATCGGACGAAAGATCATTGGACGATCGGACGAAAGATCATTGGACGATCGGACGAAAAATGATTGGACGATCGGACGAAAGATGGTGGACGATCGGACTGAAGATGATGGACGAACGGACGGAAGATGATTGGACGATCGGACGAAAGATGGTGGACGATCGGACGAAAGATGGTGGGCGATCGGACGAAAGATCATTGGACGATCGGACGAAAGATCATTGGACGATCGGACGAAAAATGATTGGACGATCGGACGAAAGATGAATGGACGATCAAGTGCCTGGTCATTAGAAAAAAATAGGCTTTTTTATTGCTGTATAAATATAACTTCGCAAAATTGAAAACAAAATAATATAAATATTAGGAATATTTATAGGAAGCCCAGGGGTCCAATTTTAAATAGATAGCTTCATATGGGATGACACCCAGGTTAAAGTTGCTTTTCACATTTAATTTCGGTAGTATTTTACGTTGAGATAGTTATTAAATATCCGTCACACGCTGTATAGATATTTAAAGCATTTGTTCCTTGGGCTGCATTTTATTGAGTTGCTGAATTAAAATGTGTTACTTTCTCTACAATGCATGGTAATGTATATTAAAAGTACTGGAATCGGGTCGAAAATCGCAACTCGAGTTTTCAACGAATCTACACGTTTCAGGACCTCTAGCTTACGAAAAAGCTATATTTAGCGTGGCGTATGTATGTGTGTGTGCTCAATTCTTTCGAGTGATATAAAATCTACAGATTCACGGAAACACACACATACACTAACATAATTAGAGACACACATAATCGCACACACACACAGATTACCTCAAAAACGCTCAATTCAAGTTCAGGGATGCTTGAAACGTGTTCATCTGTCGAAAACTTGAATTCGATTATTCGATTTAGTCATAATACTTTCTCTACACATTGCACTATGTATATAAGGAAAAATAAAAATGATTAATAGAAAATAATAAATATTTCAATAAAAAGTAAAGCACATATGATTTTAAAAATGCCCTTTCATTGGTGGCAAACTTTTTGTTGTTAGCACACTATTTGCCATACTATTGTTTTGCCGAACTAGTGTTTTTGCGAAATTTTTTTTCTTGAAACAACTATTTCTAATGATCTTCTATATAGAGAGATTTCAGATGATAACTGATTTGTATTCAGCATGCATCATATTCAGTAGGAGAGTGGAGACATAACTGTAGGGGACCTTTAAGGATTGCCACTTCCGGTTCTTTTTCCACTTCCGATTCAAACAAATTTCTTGAAATATCTATATCTCTAGATTGGCTATAAATAAATCTTAGATGGTGACTGATATGAATCCAGCATTAAATTCCGCAGGGGGGTTGGGGGTTTTACTAAAGATTTTGCTTCTATTCTTTTTACTTTCGGTACAAAAATAATTCTGTGAAACACACATTTCTCAGGACTGGTTATCGACAAAGTTTGAATGGTGACTGCTATGGATTCATTATTGAATTTCAGGGAGATATATGGGTTTATTGAGGATTTTCATTTCAGGTTCTGCAGATGTGATTAACGTTTTTTTCTGAAATTTGTATATGATTGTAAGCAAGAAGGATACAAAAGAGAATAAAAGTGCTTAATAATTCCGTTAAAATGAAGTGTACTCGCCATTTACCACCATAGGAAGGCACTTTTATAAATTTCTTGTTTAACTTTCTTCCTCCTAAAAGTTCAAAACTTCAATGTTATTTTCCATGCTGATATCTTCTTTTTTTCAAATCGTCAATATAGATTTCCTTTTAATCATTTTGTCGTATATATTTTAGCAGATTTAAAAATTCCAAAATAAATATTAATCCTCATTTAATTAAACTTTATATTTATTTAAGCTTTATTTATTTACATGTTTAATTTGTTTTCGCGCAGTTTTAAAGTGTCCCGGAACTCGGGAAAAATGCATGGCCTCCTTATTTAGTCACGGGGAAAAACGAAAGGGAAAATAAGAGGGAAAATATTTAAATCTTCCGCGCAACGGCTCATGGGAAATGGTCAAAATAAGGAAAAGAATTTCAGAATTACCAAGCATTTTACGCATTGAAGCTGTCTAAACGCTAATATTAAAGTAACAAAGCACATATTAAATCTTGCCATGGTTAGAATGATGATTGGACCTAGCAATGCAGACACGGAGGAATGACCATGTTAGGTATGAGGTTGCAAATCTTCAATATATATTTGTAAGCAAGTATGTGAGGCAATTATTTCATGTTGGCATATTTTGATTAGTACTACGTTTATGAAAAGGCCCTTTTTTATTAATAAAAACATATTGTTCTAGAATTGTCCCATACATGCAAAGTATTCAACAAATTCCTCCATAAATATTCTGATCTAACTATGTTAAGCATGATTTATTTTTTGGCAAAGGGAAGGGGGGGGGGGGGTGTAGGAAGTACAGCAGTGAAATGGCATGTACGCCATATAAAACTGATTGAAGTTCTTTTTATGTTGATAGTTGTAGTTTTCAGTGTGTAATAGGATCTTTTGTATTGTTTTGTTGGTTATGCTGCATTTTTTAGTTATTTCTATGCTGATTTATAATTTTAATTTAATTTAATTCTCAGTCAGAAAACTTGGCAACTGCCCGGCCCCCTAGCACCTTTACATCTTATACGGAATCAAATTTAAGTATTTCACCTCACCCCCAAAATTTAGCCAATATATAAAAATTTTGCTTTTCTAGAAACTAATACTATAAATTTCTATCAAACAAGATAAGGAGTTAGGTTATGTTCTGACAAAAGACGGCAACTCTTTTCTTTCTTTGCTAGATTTGTCTTTTTTATACTAAATAAGACTGTTTTTACCTCCAAATCCAATTGGTACATTGAAATTTATAACGAGGTAAATTTTAATTACAGATTTTATGATATTCTATATGAATAAAAATTACCTGAAAAGGAAGATTATGGGGAGGGGGGATTTTTATAAATTCATTCACGCTTTAGGAGTGGAGTGCTTCACGAACTAGAGGTGGTGACTACAACCTCGATCACAAAAATAGATGTGAAAAATAATGAGTTCTCAGAAATCTTGAGACAACTTGAAAAGAAAGGACAGTAAGGAAGAAGATATAAACGCAAACGTTATATAATACCAAAATAAGTCCATTTTTCAGAGGGAGATATGTTCGGATAAGGGGTGTTATCAAAAACCTACCCCCTTGGCAAAGCCACTGATTTAGCAATTAGCAAAAATCATGGGGGGTGGGGGGAGCGCTTACTCTGTTGCAGAGGTCCGAGAGGTTTTGGGGGTAGAATTTACTTTTATGACTTTCGTGATGTTGGTTGTCTTAGTTGTCTTATTTTTTAATTGTCTTAGCTTGAGAAAAAGAATTCGGCACGCATGACCAAACTTGTTGTCGAGAAACCGGCTCGTAAATTTTTTGACAGCCGCTGGACACTTTGACTAGTAAATTGCAGTAATAGTGGACGTTTCTGAAACAGCCGAAGAATCTCTAGCAGACGATGTTGGAGGTCGTTGGTTGGTGATCGAGCATGCTTAAGGCTAAGAGGACAGAAATCATTATTAGAATACTATCTACATTACTAGAATCTATTCTATAGGATATATTATATCCTCCTAGGTTTGGGATTGTTGGGACGACATTGGCGGAGGAGTCTAAGGTTGCTCTGCAGATTTTCTGTTTCTGTGTTCTCGGATAAGCTCAGTCCCAGCTTGCAGGATCATAGAGACCCTAGTACTTTCAACCTGTACCAGAGCCTTCCATTAAGAGTTGGAATTTTCTTAGGTATGTATCATCTCTTTTAGGCACCTTATAACACTTTTTTTCTTTCACTCAAAATCGAATAAAGTAATCGATTTTCTGTCAAACGAAGTACACCCGACCTGTCTACGACGTTTAGATTGCGAGTTATGAGCGCCCACTGTCGCACCGAGTTCCGATTTCGAGCATCTATTTCCCCGTCACAAGCATCTATTCGAGCATCTATTTCCCGTTAGCAATGGCTGTTTACAACAACCTTGATACGTGCGTTGCTGTAAACAGCCATCAATGTTCTTTCAATCCGTTTATAAATTTTGCAGATTGCATTTTGCCATGAGCGATGGTGAGCAAGTTCTTGCGTAACTCCTAAACGTTACATGCAATTTCTTAAGTGTCAGTCACGTAAACGCTTTGAGAAACAAAAATTCAAAGTCGAAAATCTTAGAAACGATCATCTAAATGTCTGCTGCTTTGAGAAGAAACCAGACCTCCGTCTCGAATCTCCTCGTAAACCGATCATTGAACTGGTTAGATTCTTAAATCAGTGGGCTGGTTGTAGAGGGCGGCTTATTTGCGTCGGTATTTTCAGATGCCCCCTGTCTCCTTCGACCACCCCTGTAGCGGCACGCGCGCAGCCACCGGAAACGCCGCAAAACACCCATAAACGCTCGCTTCTGGGTTCCGAATATCACACGCGGGACGCCAATTATGCTGAAGACGGCTTCCCTCGTTATCCGAGACGCAAACGTTTTATCCGTCGTAAAGGGCACTAGAATTATAATTGGGTAGTACAGAGAAAAAGTGAAGCAAGTCAATTTCATAGAATTTCTGCTTGCCATGTATACTACAGCAAAAGAATCAAATATCTTGATCCCCGGTTATCTCCCACACCTTTGGAATTGGCATGGGCAAAGGCTTTTTTGGCTGAAAGGTCAAAATTCTTCATTTAAATATGAGAACAGCAGAAATTGAAATAAGCATTTATGCCATGCATAATTAATTACAAAAAATAATTAAATAAAAGTATTAAAAGCAATAAATATAAAAAGTATAACAAGCATATTTTAAAAAGTTAGGGTTTTTTTAGTTGCAACGTCTCTCTATTCTATCATTGGACTTTCAAACTATTATATATATATATATATATAAAATTGTAAATCCAATGGTAGAATATATATATATATATATATATATATATTGTAAATCCAATGGTAGAATATATGTCTATATATACATATATATATATATATATATATATATATATATATATATATATATATATATATATATATATATATATATATATATATATATTGTAGAGAAAAGCGTGGCCAGCACATATTCCTCGCTATAAAAAATTATCTTTTATATTCATTAAGTTTAGTTGAATTGAATTGCACAAATTGGCATAGAAGTTTATTTGAAATTGTATCCATTTTGCAAGCTTAATATATCTTCTTTTTTATTTTACAACTTTACGCATTTTAAAACTTCGCCAGCTTCTCAAACTTGAAAAACTTAAAAAACTTAAAAATAATTTATCCTAGAGTAATAGGGTTGATTTTATTAGCTTGCCATTAAAAATTACGTATGAAACAACCATTTGATTTATAGATCTTTATTATTCAGTCTTTTATATATAGTCTTTTTTAGTCTTTTATTTCGACATTTTGACAATTTTTATAGTCTCTTTCGCCAGAAGAAAAAAAAAAGCTTTTTTGTGTTCTTCAAATCGTACCAAAATCAAACAACACCAAGAAAATACACAAATGGCTTACATACCAAATTTTGTAAAATTCCGTCGAATAGTTTTTGAGTTAGAGTGGATACTAACATTGCACACACACCCTTATAGACGTTCCGCTAAAAACAATGAATTCGTGTTCAAAATTACCAGAAACGTGTAGATTTGTCCAAAATTCAAATTCCGATTTTTGACTTGAATTGAAATCCCCTCCCCCCCCCCACCTTTTTTTTTTTTTAACGTTTATCATGTTTTCATTATAATGAAAGTTATAACTAATAATTTCCCCTTAGTAACTTTAAGAGGTGAATGTAATTTTTTAGTTTAGAGGGTATCCCCAATTTCCTTCTTATGCCCTCTATTGATTTGTTCCATTATTTTTATGAGAATTTCCCTCAATAACGAAACATTCCAAGTAAATTTTCTTTGACTTACAATCACTGATGAGATCATAGGAGCAATGAATCCTAGATATATTTCTAGATTCTATTTTGCGTAGATGCATATGAAACGTAGATGCACTTTAAATCAGCGGTATTATGAATTGGAAGTCATTTCTGATTGCAAATGCATAAAGTCTATGCTTAACGTACTGCTTCAAAAATACCCTGTCTAGAATAAATGGCTTAATAAGTTTAAGATTCCTTCACAAGTCGCTCGACTTAAAGGCATTTTTGCTTACACAAGGACTTTCTTCACTTCTGCTCGCAAATCTGATTGTGATTGACGGTTTAACATGAAGCACTAGGAGCTTAAGTTTTCAGAAATTGATAATGATAAGGGAATTAGAAGGTATTTTATCGCCGAACTCTTTATCAGAAGCTTCATTAGAAGGGAGTAGGGGGTAACTTTTTTTAAAATAATGAGATGCTCAATTAGTATAAACTCTAATAGTGAAAGCTTCAGCAAAATTTTGACCAATTTAGGATGCTAGCAGCAGACGCCCCGTAGTTTTCATCCGATCTGCAAACTGTAACACTTTTATTGGGAAATAAAAATAATTGCAGGATAATTGGGTTGTAGCGCGAATTGAAACAATAAAAAATATACATATATTTTTTTCTTGTTAAAACCCACCTTTGATCAATTTTATTATCAATGGCGTCATATCTGGGTCAACAAGGTCTGAAATATAGTAATGCCCGGAATGTGGTAATGTCCGGAAATGTGGAGGCAAATTTAAACTTTATAAGCATTTTAAAACGAATTGTAAGAGCTTGAATTAAGCCTTGCTGGATAGACATTATCTTTTACTCAATCGACATGGTTGGTAAGTAATTTTGTGTTGGAAACAATATGGTAACATGCTCAAGATTTGACATAGTTGTCAGAACATTTGATTTATTATATAGCCAGGTGAGGCTGTACTTCAAACATGGAGCTCAGTCAGAAGAGCATCAATATGTAGATTTTGGGGGCTCTAGATCTTCTTTAAGTATGTGTTCATTCTGATGCCTGAGCGATATTGTAAACTCTGCTACTCAATATGATGTGAAGATAGTGTAGATATAAAAATGAAGTAAACAGAAAGTACTTTAAGGATGAAAAATAGATATAGACTTCAAGACCACGAGTCTCCAGCCTCAAAATTCGAGACAGAGGTAAGTGAGGTCCCTCTCGTCTCGACCCTGAGTAGCTCAGTCAGTAAGATTGCTGATCTCGATACTTAAAGGTTGAGGTCTCGTTTCTATTCTAGGAATAACTTAATAAGTTCATATCCACTGTATTTCCATGACCATCACTAGCTGCTGCTTTTAAATAAATTTACCTAGCAGAAACAACAAGCACATAACTATAATAGAAGGTCTTTATTTCACTTTCTATAAGACGTACAAAATTTAAAAAAGGCCAGAGCGCTTTCGAGCGTAAATACACTTTGAACAGATTCAAAATCGAGCATAAACCGCGAAAAGTATAGCAAAAATTTTACAATTACAGAAATTTCAAATTCAAATTTTTTTTTTAAAATATATATGGGGGGGGGGGGGGATTTCTCAAATTGATACTAAACTTATTATTTCAAAAGATCGTTTGAATCATAAATCTAGTTTCCCGTACCATCCTAGGATTTTCAGCCCCTTTATTCAGTTCTGCTCTGAGTTTGGTTTCAGGCCTGCTCACTCTATAATGTTTCTTCTTTATTTAACCAGATTCGGTCTGATAAGCTGGGTGCTAAGGATGACTTTAAAAGCTTTGCTGGGGTGTATGTGGTTCCCCTGTTGACCATTGATGGTAACTTTGAATTTTATATTGGCAGTACAAAACGCACTATTGGTATCCGTTTAGCAGAACATGCTAGGAATGTCAAAGGTGGTAAACTTTCTACGGGCCTTGCTCATTTTGTTGTTAAAGAAAATTTCCGGCCCATTTTTGAAAGAACTTTCCTTCTTATGCGTTGTAATAACCCTCGTAATATTCTCCTTTTTGAGTCCCTCTTTATTTATATTTACCGCGAGTCGATATGTAATTTTGACCCCGTTCAGATTTTAAGTTATGCTTGGCGACTCATTCTCGACTCCATGCAATTCAAGTCTCTTCATAGTTATCTTTGACGTCATCCTCTCGGGGATTGGGCCTGACCCCCCCCCCCTATATATGTTTAAAAAAATTTTTTGAATTTGAAATTTCTGTAATAAAATTGTAAAATTTTTACTATACTTTTCGTGATTTATGCTCGATTTTGAATTTGTTCAAAATGTTTTGTATTTTTGGATTCTCCTTAGATAAACGTAAGTTTATTGATAATTGTATTTATGCAAATTTGTCACTTTTTCTGATCTATATATGAACGATCATTTCTATTTCCACGTAGCCACTGATGAAGAGCGTATTTACGCTCGAAAGCGCTCTGGCCTTTCTTAAATTTTGTACGTCTTATAGGAAGTGAAATAAAGATCTTCTATTATAGTTGTGTGCTTGCTGTTTCTGCTAATTGAAATAAGACGTGATGCCAATTTATTTATAAATTTACCTATTTCGTCTATTATTGTATTCAATTTAAAAAATTTAAAATCGTAACCGATAAAATTATAAGTGGACTGGAACTTACAGGAAACATTTATCACTAGTGGAAATATAGATTGAATACAAAATCCTTGTTCGATGGAAATCCATGACATAGTATATGTAGTTTAATGAAGGATGATTATAAAAACTTGACTTTTTCCTTCTATAAGTATAATGTACTGCCGAAAAACAGTTGTAGAAAACATTTACTGAATGTAGCTAAGAAGAATCTGAAAACATACCAAGCGGTTGCTTGAAGAAATTTAATTCCGTGTTGCAGTCGAGAAATTGCTGGCCAAGAAATACTAACTTCGTTAGATCTTGATACGGTACCAATAGAACAGAAATCCATTTTATTCGACTGAAATGACTGATTGATTGAAATGCTGCATAGGGATTTATTTTAATTTCCAAATATATCCTGTGTACAGTATTTGGATGCAATATTTTATACGAACTACAAATAAGAAATTATTTTAAATATTGAAGAGAAAATAAAAACTTACAGAACTTCCTATAGATGAAAGCAAGCGTATCTCAGTTAAGTGACTACTATTGTTTCGAGGGCGTAATAAGTCCCCTTTTCCAGGCCAAAAGAATAGGTAGAACCGTATGCGCCCTTAACCACAGCTAAGAACGAACTGCGGCGAGGCATGCTATGAGCAATTCAAAATAGAACTAGGATACACGCAGCAAACATTCGCATGTGGATAGTAGCAGTTATGGAAAAAACAGCAATGAATACATCACTATGGGACGATAAAGGGTATCTCCCCCGTCCACGAAAATGAAGAGAGCAGGTTCTGCAAATGAAATCGTAGGCATTTAAATGAGATTTGAAATCAAATAGAGAGAATAATATATAAATTTGCTCAAGGATGTTCTATAAGTGTTTATCTTACAAGCAGCAATTTGAATTTTTGTAATTGAAGAGAAGGCTTACTATTTAACAAGTACTGTATTTCCAAGAACTTCGCTATTTCCAATTTGAAATTAGTGAGCAAGATGTTCACTGGCCCGTATGTGCTTTGCTGACCCTTTTCTATATGTCTTATTGATTCCTTTTCATAGAATGATGACGTCACCCAGGTGGCTGAGTTTGCAACATATGGTGTCGACAGATTCCTGACGAATCCCTCCCTTTCTTCCACCCCCTTTATTCATCAACGCCCCTGCCGACCAGAACGCAACGCTGGTGCTTTAAATGGAGGATCACGGAATCAATGCCAATGCGAAACCCGCGCAACAAGTTTAAATTGAAAGGGGTATAGTATTGAATTGCAACTTCGCTGAATAATGGGATTTTTGTGGTCAGACTGAAGTGTATCAGAATTGTATATGATCTTTAGATCGAACCTGGCATTAATTTAGCACCATCAAATTAATCAATATAAGTCCAATATTTAGGTTAATTAGAATCAATTAAGAATCATTAGAATCAATTAAGGATGAATTAGGATCAAATGTTGGATAAATTGACATTAATAAATTTATTACCGATTGAAAATGAATTGAGATTCGTGATTGATAACTATATTGGTTTATGATTGATCACTATATGGTTTCATGATTGATCACTATGGTTTCATGATTCATCCCTATGTGGATTTATGATTCATCACTATATGGATTTATGTTTAATCATATTGAATTAATTTATTGAATGAAATTCGATTTTCTGCGTTCTCATAAACACATATGAATGGAATCGTCGTTTTTTCCCGGAAGATTAACACTCTTGATTAAAAACTTTTTAACAAAAAACAATTAAAGGGTTGAAGTAACGGATACCTTCAAATTTAAAATTTATACGTTGTTCAATTAAATTGATCGTCAAAGATGAAAAATTGAAAAGAAAGAATTATTTTTCAGCTGATAAAATAATTTACTGATGAAATGTATGAGTTGCATGACAACTTGAAACAAGGGAAATTAGTAATGGGAAGTTAATAAACAAATTTTGTGCACTGAGAAAGACGAAACAATTTCGAAGTAAGTTGGAATTTGGCTCTCACTATTATCTGATTTTCTTCATAATTATGATAATAAAAAAATAATACCAATGGTAACAATAGTAATTATAATAATGGTAGCAATAACAACAACAATAATAACAATAATATCAACAACAATAACATCAACAACAATAACAGCAGCAACAGTAACAGCAACAATAACATGAGCAACAACAATAATAACAATAACAATAATAAAAAAATAATAATAGCAATAATATCGTCGCCATTGGATCTTGAAAAAATATTTCAACTCCTTAATGCAAATTGCAAAATATCCTTGTATGAAATCAAATGCACTTAATTGTGATAACATCAGTTTCATTCCTTAATTATGCATCAGCCTCTGTATAATGTTAGCTACTGCTAATTATGTATCGCACTTGTATTTTACCGACTATCACTTCAGAAGGGAAAAAATAAATTTTTGGAAAGTTAGGAAATTCTCAAGACAATTTAAAACACCTATTGCTTTGCCCAGCCAAATTTTTACCCTTCCTCCCCGGAACCTTTCCTATTTTACATTCAGAAACTAGGTGCGTTTTTCTCCTTTTTAAAAGCGCGCCCTCGCGCAATGCACTTCATTACCTAATGCCACACATAAAGTATATATTTTGATCTTAACAAGGAGAGATAGCAGGTGCTAAACGAAGAATAATTTCCTCTTGAAGACTTTTCCTCCTTTTAATAACAGAGGGATTTTGTCTTGGTAATTAACTAATGAGTGGAAGAGAGCATGGTGTATAAACCTCGCAAGACTGAAGAAAACTGGGATGTTCTTACGCTTTGGAAGGCATTATTACTTTTGGTACTTGCGTAGAACAAGTTTCTGAATAATCAAATTTAATAACAGGTATTTTGTGTTGGATGGATGTCAAGGAAATACGGTGTAATTATTCACTAAAGTTTTCAAATTATAGTCGTTTATTTTTCACAGGTATTGCTGTAAAAAAATACTAAATAACTCATTTTGTACGCCTAAACACATTTCAGTCCAGTTGAAAATGTATTGAATATTTTTTACAACTAACTTCTAAGGCAATTTCAATCCTCTCGGAATTTCAGCGATCCGAGAAGAGTTACAATCTCTATTTCTCTTTTCCGTATTATTTTTTTAGAAATTTAGTAGGTCCTGCAAATTTATCTTAATTATTCACTAAAACTTTCAAACTGTAGTCTTTGATTTTTCACTCAAAAATTACTAAATAACCCATTTTGTACTCCTAAAGACAATTTAATCCAGTTGAAAATCTTTGTGGATTTTTTACAATTAATTTGCAAGGCAATTTTAATCCTTTCAGAATTTCGGTGATCCACGAAGAGTAACAAACCCTATTTATCTTTCCCATGTTATTTTTCCGAAATTTAGTGAATTTTGAAAATGTATTATCGGCATTTATTTAAATTATTCACAAAAACTTTCAAATTGCAGTCGTTGATTTTTCATACGTGTGCTATAAATAATACTAAATAACTCATTTTGCACGTCTAAACACATTGTAGTCCAGTTGAAAATATATTGCACATTTTTTTACAATTAATTTACATGGCAATTTTAATCCTATCAGAATCTAAGTGACTCGCAAAGAGTTCCCTATTTCTTTTTTCCATGTTATTTTCCAGAAATTAGTTCCTAAAATTTTAATCTACCACTTTTATATTAACTACAAAATTTTATTTTTAGCAACATTAATGGGGTCCAGTCACTGTCCGTGAAATCTCAACCTGCCAGTGAAACTACACATACACATAAAAATATTTATGATTACAATTACAAAAATAATTCTTTGGAGATTGTTAGTAAACTCACATATTAAAATTGTCCGCAACAAAAAAGAAATATTGACAGTAAATTTTGAAAAAAGTGTCCTTAAAATTCATAAAATTAAACCATATAGTAAACCATAAAATTTAGGAAATCATCCGTGAAATAGAAAAGTGATCGTAATCACGCAACAGGTAATATGCAAGATTGTCCGCAAACTTACATATTAGTCGTTATTACATAGCAATATTATTTTATAAAAATGTATTGGCAGTACTTGGTCAAATTCATAAAAAAAACCCATGTAATTAAAATTAAAGGGGGGGGGGAGGGTCATAATTAAATTGCGGTTAAAATTTAGAAAATTGTCCGTAAAATATAATATTTATCGTAATTAATTATATATACATTTAAATTTTTGCAATTTAATAATTCAATAACAGCAACATTTTTAAGCGTCCTTAAAATGTTGCTATTATTAAATTGCAGAAAAATTTATCCGTAAAAATTTTGAAATTGTGCGTAACACTGCATATTAGCGTAATTACAGAATCATGAATTTAAACAAGAAAGATCAATCATGCTTAAAGCATTGATTATGAAACACTTTCCAACTTCAATGCAATTTTATTTAAACATGTCTAAAATGCAATACATTCCTCGGTAATATTTTAAAACTTATCACAATACTACATTAATTTATTATATTTGAAACCTTAAACCCTCATCGAAAAAAATTAACTTCATTCAAATGACGGCATTAAAGTATAAATTGCCTGGTTTAAACATCTCTAAAATTTGATACATTCCTCGGTAATAATTTTAGAATTATCATAATACTACGATAATTTATTATATTTGAAAACTTCATCGAAAACAACTGAAATTGATTCAAATGACGTCATAAAAAAATAACACGCCTGGCTCTCTCTATAAAAGAAATATTTCATTCATAAATAATTCCCCCATTCATGTCATTCATCAGAATACTATAATAATTTATTTTATTTAAAAATTAAGACCATGGAGCTACAAAAAAGTTAACTCTATGCTTAAAACTTCATCGAAAAATATCGTCCTTCTCTTTCTACAATCAATGAATACTTCATTCATATCAGCTAAGCAGACTCCATGGACTAAATGATTTTGTGTTAAAGAATTACAGCGATTCTAATACAACTCATTCTACATATTTTGCTGTTTACATTTTGCATAGGTGAAAAATAGGCTTAATAGTAGAAATAATCATATTTGATGAGCATTTAAACTGAAATATATTGTCATTGCGTTGTTTCAGTATGTAGATGCACAGAATTTAGGCAGAAATAAAGTAGTTTTAGGATGGATACAACACTCAATATGAATTAAAAAGAACTTTAAAAATCACGATTTTGACACAAGATGGATGCCATATATCATTTTGAAGTGGGTCATGTGATCGTGTCATATCATGGACACGTGATCGCTTCATATAAAAGGTGTTATTATTATTTTAATTTTTATTTAAAAAACTACTGGATATATTTCGCTGAATTTTTTTTTATATATTTTATGGAACAATTTGAATACTGCCTAAAATTTTCGAAGCAATTTGTAAATTTTAAATCCGCTTAAAAAATGCTTGAAAAATTAGGTCCCATAGGGTTCAATGTATTCCGTTTTTTCAACCCGGGTTCAATCCAAAACTAATTGGGTGATATTATTCATTTATATTCCCATAGGTCCTATAGACCGTCTGAACAACATACTAAAATTTCATTTTGATTAAGCCATTTTTACGGCAGTTATCGTGCTAACGGACAGACTGACAGACAGACAGACAGACAGACAGAATGAACAAAGTCATAAACACTTTTCAACTTTGTTGTAAAGTGTTAAAAACTGTAGATTCCAAATTATTTCCCATTTAATCCCCTTTTTCATTGAGTTTCTTAAAAATTATTTGACAGTGCACCTGTAAATGTTCCAAAAGTCCTCGATAGATGGCGTTGAATTTAATATCTTAGTATATTTTTAATGTAAAAATATAGGCAATTGAAATTCATATTTTTAAAAAAGGTATTTTACTTTCTTTCCAACATGTCAACTAGAAACTGTAAGTATATGTCTCCGCTTATGGAAAGGCAATTATAGCTGTTAAGGAAAAACTCTCGCAAACAAAATTGAAGGAAATTCTATTATACAAAATAAATAAATAAAATTGCTTTTCAATGTACTTTGCATATTCTAATGCCAGTTCCATTATATTTTGAATTAATGATAAAAATAATTATCAAACCCACTCATTTGATCCTTCTAGTACTAGTGTCAGTAGGTTGAGAAATAAGAATAAAATAATATTTTGAGACTGATTACTTGATTTTTATTTTTTCCAAACGCTCCATTTCTCGACTTCAAAAATATAATAAATGTAGACAGTATAATCGCATTTATCCGAACAGCAAATGATATGGTTAACATATATCCAGAAAATCTTTCACGC
The DNA here is from genome assembly GCA_951213105.1 of Amaurobius ferox. NCBI lineage: Eukaryota > Metazoa > Arthropoda > Arachnida > Araneae > Amaurobiidae > Amaurobius > Amaurobius ferox. Next base: position 29,295,352 of record OX578145.1, read on the forward strand.
GGAATACGATCACGTTAAACATGTGGGCCCGTAAGTCCTTCCGAGAGGTTGGTGGTAGGGGAAGGAGGGTACGGTCCCTGTGGATGCCTCCCTCACAGGGTTCCCGTCTAAATTGGGTGAATATAAAGAAAGTTGCGGAGGGCGAGGCAGCCCAGTGGTTAGCGCTCAGGAATTGCACTCGGTAGGCCCGGGTTCGATTCCCGCCACTTCCAAAACTGCCGCCGTGTTCACGCGGAGTACGATCACGATAAACATGTGGGTCCGGAAGTCCTTCCGAGAGGTTGGTGGTAGGGGAAGGAGGGTACGGTCCCTGTGGATGCCTCCCTCACAGGGTTCCCGTCTAAATTGGGTGAATATAAAGAAAGTTGCGGAGGGCGAGGCAGCCCAGTGGTTAGCGCTCAGGAATTGCACTCGGTAGGCCCGGGTTCGATTCCCGCCACTTCCAAAACTGCCGCCGTGTTCACGCGGAGTACGATCACGATAAACATGTGGGTCCGGAAGTCCTTCCGAGAGGTTGGTGGTAGGGGAAGGAGGGTACGGTCCCTGTGGATGCCTCTCCCACTGGGTTCCGTTCTAAATTGGGTAAGTAAAAAGAATGTTATGGAGATAGTCGCTGGGGGCGAAGAAGCCCAGTGGTTAGCGCGCGGGAATTGCACTCAGTAGGCCCGGGTTCGATTCCCAAAATTGCCGCCGTGTTTACGCGGAGTACGATCACGTTAAACATGTGGGTCCGTGAGTCCTTCCGAGAAGTTGGTGGTAGGGGAAGGAGGGTACGGTCTAAATTGAATGAATAAAAAGAAAGTTATGGAGATTGTCGCGTAGGGCAAAGTAGCCCAATGGTTAGCGCGCGGAAATTGCACTCGGTAGGCCCGGGTTCGATTAACTATTACCTGATTAATTAATCCATATGTTCACGGGTTCCTCAAGCGTATAGTTAAGCCTAACACTTAATATAGACTTTTGTTTCAAAATATAGTTCAAGGTATAGTGCTACATAATTTTGAGTCGTTTTTGTAAGATAAATAAAACTATATAAAATTTAAAATAAAAATATTATTTTTGAAGATGTCTTTGACATAAAAAAAAAAAATCAAATTTAAAGGTCTTTTACATTTATGAATTTTCAGTGAAAACAAATGTTCCCCTTAGGTTTCACTGGTACTCACTATAGTATCACATAATTATGTATGTATAAAATAAATCTCAGTATTTTCAGCTAATTATAATAAAAGCTATATCTAATAATTTTGTTTGAAAGTCCTGAATTTATTTTCAGAAAAAGAAAAAAACATCAACAATATTAGTTTGAATTATGCACAATTTTCGAACTCTAATGTAATTTTAAAATTTAAACAAATCAAACAATTCCGAAAGAAATTGGAGACACGTTCCAAATTTTCGTCCACTAATATGCAGTGAAGAGATAGATTTCTGACCTATAACACGGTGTCGCGCAAAGGCATGCCTTTATGCAGCACTTTGTTTTAAGGCAGAAATTGCTTCAATAGATTCTTTATCACTTAAAATTTTATTAACGATGGGAGGGGCTAAAATCACCCTAATCGTTACTGAAATTAATATTTTAATAATTTCTACCAGAAAAAAAATTCTAAAATATATTATAAAAAATTTTGTGCTCAGTGATCATCGCTTGCATTTCAATGATTAAAAAATCATGATCTACGACGGTGATAGATGATTAATTGAGCACTTTTTACCTTAAAACAGTAATTTATTCATAATGATTGAAGAAATTTAAACATTGTGCTTTTTTTTTTGTTTTCTCCTTTACATCCCCTCTGGGTACGCCACAAATTTAAGTGCAAAGTTAAACTTTTAGTCTGCACAAATAAATATTTATTACAATTCTCCCTTTCATAAAAATTCATTGATTCCGAATTCTATCTCGTATCTCCTTTTAACTCTTTCCATTCAATCAGATTAGAGGCTCACAATTCTATGCTCTCTCCTGAATTTTTTATACGCACAATAGCGGTACGCCTAAAATGATGTTTATGTCTCTTGGTCCGTGACTTGAAATTAAACCTCACCACACTTCTGCAATTAATGTCCCTTCACCTGAGCCTGTTAATAATTAATTTGAGTTCAGCCCTTTGAATCATTTGATTTGATTCAGAGCTGGGAAGACCCCTCGTTGCATACAGCCTGCTCATTATGCGCATGATTATTAGTAAATATGCAGGAAAAACACTGCATAATATATCAGCGATGATGACATAATTTTTTTAACCAAATTCGGCATTATTAGCACTGTGACAGGCGCTTTTATGGGTACTGTTGAATGTTGATAATGTAATTCAGGTCATTGAATCTCTGGCCCTGAAAATACACGCTTGAATTGTCAATATATAACCATGTAATTCTTTTCTATGGTAGTATATCAATCCATTAATGATATGATATGTCTTTTTTATGATGCCCAGGAGTTTATTAAATCCAGATATAATTCGGATAAAAGTGATATTCCCTATAAATATTCCCAAGGTGCCGCAAAATTGGGCACATTTATTTTGTGATTAAATATCTTTCAAATAATTTGTATCTAGGCTAGCAGGCATATCCGGCGTGGTTCGTGATTTGATGTATGTGTAAATTATAATTTCTAAATCATGATGTTTTTTAAAGTTTTCATTTAAAATATTTAATTTCATGTAAGAAAGTATACATTTTTGCTGCAATTATTTCCCTGTAAAATATAAGGAATAAAACAACATAATCTGCAATATGTAAACTTGAATATCACCAGACACAATAGAATTTATAAAGTCTAACAGATGATTTAGTAGACAGTTAAAATATGAATAATTCTCGTAATCTCATTTTTACTCATTGCCAAGATAAATAAAATAAAATAAATATCCTGAATTTTTGATACTTTTCAACATAGTTGTAAAGTTTTCATGACTTCGTTCATTCTGTCTGTCTGTCCGTTCGCACTATAACTGCCTGTCTTAAAAATGTCTTTATCAAAATGAAATTTCAGTATGTTGTTGAGACAGTCTGTGGGACATATGGGAATGTAAATGTATAATATCACCCAATTTTGATTGAAACCGGGTTGAAAAAAATAAAACCCGGGTTGAGAAAAATGAAATGCATTGAACCTTATAGGGCATAATTTTTCAAACATTTTCTGAGCGGAGTTAAAATTCACAAATTACTTTGAAATTTTTAGGAAATATTCTAATTATCACGTAAAATGTGTAGAGGAAATTTCAGCAAAATATGTAGTTTATTAAATATAAATTGAAGTAATAATTACGCCCATGTTATATGAAGAGATCACGTGACTCATTTCAAAATAAAATATATCATTCATTTTTGACCCTGTATAAAAATCATGATGTTTGAAAATCCTGTATGATGATTCCATGATCCCTGTAATATAAGTGATATGAATGAAATATTTACATTGAGAAGCAAATGATTTATCGTATTGACTTTTTTGGTGAAGTTTTAAGTTTCCAAGTATAATAAATTATTGTAGTACTTTGATAATTTAAAAAATATCAGTGCTGAATGTATCGCATTTTAGAGCTTTTTAAATAAAATGGCATTTCAGTTAGAAAGTGTTTCATAATCAATGCTTTCTGCATGACTGATCTTTCTTGTTTAATTTTATCTGTTATTTTCTTTATTTAGATAGGAAAAAGATATATCATTAGCCTCAATTGAATTTTATTAAAACATTTTCACAGAATAAAACTAATTTAATTCCGCTGCAAAGTAATATGATGCCAGGATAAAAATGGATTGTATAATGTTATTTTCTATAGGGTTTTTATTTTTATGTTTCTATAAATATCTTGGAAACTCATGTACTTACTTAGAAACTCGAAACGTAGACGCAATAGTTTGGAATAAAATAAAGAATAATCACACGAACTTGAAAAATAAATAGTCAAAAACTGTTGATTTGTAGATTTGCATACGAAACGAGCAAACAGACGAACGATACCGTTATTTTATTGGGGACCACTATTATTATGTGTTATTGCAACAAAGTATATATAACAAAGCCTTATTTGCAAAAATCATTAGTATCTGTAAACCCTATTTATTGTTATATATTTCAATCCATATAAATTACTATACAATTACTAACAAATAATTAATTTAAGCTAATAGTTGATTGTGAAAATCCATGGAATCTGTACTAATGTATTAATATATAATAATTACAATTTATTTTAATATGCGCAAACTAGTATTGAAACTGTTAATTAATAGAATAATATTTCTAAAAGTTAATGCAATTTAACAAATAATATTAATTCTATAACTCATCAGTTGATTTTGCATCTATAATGAATTATATATAACATTGAACCCCGCAATCATACAAAAGTACCCAAATACTATTGTCTTAATTTAATTTTTAAAACTTTTAAATATTATTTTAATAAAATATGTGAATAAACCAATATAATCATCAGAATAATTACAAATTGAGCTGAGTAATAATAGAAAAATTATGTACTAATTTACAAGACGACATAATTTATATATATATATAAAAAAGCCTCTTAAAAAGCAACTTTTTATGCAAAATTCGGATGACATGTTGGACGAAATTCCATATCAATACTTAAAATTGAATATATTTTTCAGGTGGTTATCGTGTACCTCTTGGGGTGAGGGGCTCATCCCCCTGCCTATCTACGGTTTGATCTTATAAAAATGTTTATGTTTGATCTTATATACTACGACCGCAGATGGATACGTCCTGTCATTATGAACTACTCAGATCTCAATTTGCTTTCCATATATCTAGAGGACGGCACATATTTGGCATATCGTTATAAAAGCATTTAAAAATGGCAGTACTGAAACATCGTGGGTGAAACATCGCTAAGCGGTTCTGAAACATTGCCAAATGCTGAGATCCGAAGTGTGATAAGATTTCAGCGAGTTCAGGGCATAACACCAGCTAAAATTCATCGCCAATTTGTAGGCTTCGTGATAATGCCAGACCCCACATTGCCAGCGATAGGAGCTATTACAACGCTTTCATTGGGTAGTGCTTGATTGCCCACCTAACAGTCCTGACATGACACTTACCTAATTTCGCTTCTTCGAATATTTTAAAAAGCTTCTGGCTGGTAAGCGATATGCAACCGACAACGAAATTCAACAAGCTGCAATGTTCATAAAACATAAAATTCGCCTATAAGGGGTGTCCCTAAAAATATGGAAGACACTGCAGATACCATCAGCATCCACTGACAGCGTTTTCTATAAGCTGTAATGTTAATGAGAAATCAGTATTAAGATTTTGCAGTTAAGCTGTAATGCCTTAGCTACAAAATCTTGACATTGATATCTTCAGGTCTGGGATCTATGCCTTGGTGTGCCGATGGAATAAATGTCTGAACAAGTAAGGAAATTACGTGGAAAGTGATGTATGTCCATGCAAATTACTGATTATATTTACATTGATATAAAAATAAATGTATTTACACCGCAGACCTGGTTTCCCTATTTATTGAAACGTTCTGGTTCTTTAACCTGGAGAAAATACTGCCTGCCTCTATATTCAATGAGACGGGTAAGTAAAAATAGCTTTATTTTATTACTCAGCCCAATAGTCCTATGCTAACAAAGTTAGTTTTCAGTAGGAACTTTCTAGTGTTGAACACCATTCATTCAATTTCAGAGACATGGGGCGGTAGGGCGTTTAAAGGCCATTTATCGGCGTAGTGTTTGCAAACCTCGGCGACAGACTCCCTGTCCCCTGCATGTCGCAGCGGGGTACCGGGGCTCGTAAAACTCCCGGCGGGGGATCATGTCACTTGTATTCTCCTTAACCACAAAGCATTGAGGATGCTAATCACCGCTAACCCTCTATTAAGGTGAATTGTTCCGACACCCCTCAAACGTCCCTTCTCTTGGGACAGGGACCTGAGAACTTCGTCTATGGGAAAACCGCACCCCTATTGTGTCCTCCATAGATGTACGAAGATATACGTCTATGGTATCTTCCTCCTAGATATGGTCTTCCTCCTGACCAAAGTATTTTTGAAATTCAACAGCTTCCATTTTGTTATAGTCATTGTACTTGATTTTAGATAATATATTGATTACACAATAGTACTCATTGTGTTGTATTACGATATAAAAAAAAAATTAAGGCGTTTAAACATTTAACTTCGGCCACTTTATGGACATTTGTTTATGAATGCAATATCTCTATCAATATTAAAAATTTGCAAAAAAATAATTATTAAGCAAATTGGTTCTTCAGCAATTTAGCATGTATGATATAAATAATTTTTTCACTTTTGCATATTTTAATCTGTCATACAGTAAGTTTGCTTTGTTTGTTTTTTTAACATTTCTGACTTTTACTGTCATTTATCGTAGATATGACACTTCCACACACTTGCAACTGAAAACTTGAATAATCCTAACAAGCTCTGTCCTTATAATCCTGTTAGTTATTTAGAAATTAGAAACGGCCAATGTTAGATCCAAAATTTTGCATTTTTTGCCAATCATTGACCATTCACAAAAAAAAGATTTCTTTTCACTTTATAGGATTTGTGGACGAAATTGTATTTGCGTTAGAAAGTTAGGTGATGACATTACTTATACTGAAAAAAACTTTGATTTGGCAATTTAATCCATTCGTGATGGCTTTATAAATATCAACGAAGCGTCAGGTGTTCCAATACCTAGAATACCCTTCAAATCATGATGAATGGCAAACATTGGAAAATCGGCCATATATTTAGCCAAAGGAAAACGACAAATGATTGCATAAGTTTTGTTTTTTACTGTCATTACAAGTATCCGCTCAAATGATTGCACAGTAAGTTTTTTTTTTTTTTTTTTTTTTTTTCAGCCATTACAAGTACCCGCTTTTTTATACTGGCGAGTTCAATATTTGCTTGAAGCCATCGGTCCTAAACGCTATTGTCTACAATAAAAGCAAGAATTTATACGTTCAAATTTTTATCCCCCAAACTTACCTAATTCTAACCTAAACTATACTAAATAAATGAATAAAAATCTTGTAAATAAATCACTTTAAACAACTAACACAACTTTGGGTATGAGGTCTTTTTTCATACAAAAGTGTAAATAAATAATGATATTTCCTTTCTCAAGGAAAACTACTAAAATGTATTTCTTGTACTTCGCGCAATTAAAATGCTTTAAACCACTTCAGAGGACCTTTAACCCTTTTAAACTAGGGATACCAGGTATTAATTTCATCCACACATTTTATTGAGCACAAATGCATCCTAATTACTTTTTTTTATTTATCTGTGTATAAAGTAGTCTTACAAATCACTTGATAGACTGTAATGTTTCAATGGGATCATGTAAATTTTGTATGATTCGAACCCAAGAGAATTATAAAAAGCGTAGAAACAGGGACACTTTCCATTTAATATTTGTTCTAAATTATCTAGAGAACAAATATATTCATCTATTTCGTGCTTATAAAAGTGTGTCATCATTCTGTAGGGGATTTTCAAACATAGTCAGGATTTTTGCAAACCTGAGCTCATAATACATTGACAACCTTATCGCAATCAATTCAATTTGTCTTCATTTGCCAAATTTTCTCTTATTGTTCCCCAAATTTTTAAACCCAAAAGGACTGCAGTCGCAATTGCATTTTTAATTCTGGGTTAATATTCGAAATCATATACACAATCCATTTCTGGAGTTGATAGTTTTAATCATAATTGATTACCATTTTTTGCAACGGACTTCAGCCGACTCCCATGGGCTTGTAACATGGGAAAACCGCGCCCACGTTGGGTCTTTTTCATCACCAAAGGATTAATAGAATCCGAAGGTTCTGTCCTTATTTCAAGAAATATAAAAAAAAAGAGTTAGTGACGTAATAATAGAGTTCAATGAAAAAAGGGATGGGCTAATTCTTTTAATGACGCTTGACATAATTTGAATGACGGAACTTTTCTTCATCCCCCCCCCCCCTTTTCTTTATTTGCTGAAAAGCCCGAGTTCTATAAAAACAGATAAATCTTGATGGACTGTAATGTCTCAATGTGATCATGTAAATTTCGTATGATTTGACCCCAAGAGAGTTTTAAAAAACGTAGAAACAGGGACACTTTCCATTTATTATTTGTTCCAAATTCTCTTGAGAACAAAAATAACTATGTATTTCGTGCTTAAAAATTGTGTCATCATTTTGTAGGGATTTTTAAGCTTAGTCTAGATTTTTGCAAACCTGAGCATAACCGTATCGCAATCAATTAAACTCGCCTTCGTACTCATTGCAGTATTTCCTATTATTGTTCCCCAAATTTTTAAACCAGTCGCAATTGCATTTTTAATTCTAAGTAAATAATCGAAATCATATACGCAATCCATTTCTAGAGTTGATAGTTTTAATCATAATTGATTACCATTTTTTGCAACGGGCTTCAGCCGACTCCCATGGGCTTGTAACACGGGAAAACCGCACCCACGTTGTGTCTTATTCATCATCAAAGGATTAATGGAATCCGAAGGTTCTGTTCTTATTTCAAGAAATATAAAAAAAAAGAGTTAGTGACGTAATAATAGAGATAAATGAAAAAAGGGCTGGGCTAATTCGGTTAATGAAGCTTGACATAATTTGTATGATGGAACTTTTCTTCACTCCCCCCTTTTCTTTATTTGCTGAAAAGCCCGAGTTCTATAAAAACAGAGAAATCTAATTAAACGAATGAAAGGGTGTCTCTTTCGAATAGGAATACATAAATAGAATGAGTTCTTCGGGTTTTATTTCCGATCAGTTGGCACGTAGCCCTCATTAACGGTTCCATTTGAGCGTACCGTCGTTAAGCTGTGTGGTGGGTCTCCAGTGTATGCTTTCCTATTACAATAAGCTCCAGCTCTCTCTCCATTTCAAGCTCGTAATTATCCGATGATAATCCATCTTCTGGTAGCTCTAATGGATTCTTTAAATATTTGCTCGCGCGCTTTTTTGTTCTTTTTTCGACCACGTGGCGTCTTTATTCGCAAATGTCGGCGGGATTAGCCTAATTGTTTCTACCTCACCTTAAGTGGAAATGAAATTTACCTCTCTCTCGTTTTGCTCACAAAGGGGGCTTCGGAAAAGAGAAAAAAAAAGTTCGAAGCACTTAAAATAAGAGTTAACATTAGGCGAGAAACCCGAGTGATGATCTCATTTTTTATCGACCGTGACAGCGTCACGTGATGAATTTGCCAATTAAGAGCTCGTCTCTTTTGGAATCTGGGAGGAAATAATAAAATTTCTGCCGAAAGCCGGTTCCTCGGGGACTTCGGATGGATTATTTTAAGAATACAGAGAGAAGCACTCAGAATATCCCGGCAGGATGGATCTGAACTGGAAAACTAAAAATCAGAAGAGAAAATAGGTGAAGCACTTGACTTGGCGCATAATCGATAATAAGCTGGTTTACAAAGTAAAATGCAGTGTAACTCAGGATGAGCATACTGCGTTTTGGAAATCATCTATTTCTATATTTAGTGTAACAAGTCTGAACCTGAACATAAGCACAAGTTTGGCCAAACTGAAAATGGTCAACCGTTAGAGCCCAATACAATAGTTCCTAGCGCCGCCTAGTGTGACGAAAAGGAAGAAGAACTAGAGATATCGAAAAATAAGGAAATATGGACACAAGAAGTTCACTTCTCGTGTTCTTATTACCATGTTTTCTCGACTTTGTTTTTATCGTTTTACTTTCTTTCGTCATACTAGGCAGCAATTGGGCACTGTCGTTTACCCATTTTCAATTTGGTCAACATAGTATTGTGCTTGAGCTTCCAGGTCCCGATTTGTTGCAATGAAGAAGGAAATCCAAATGATAATGATTTTACTTAACTTTGTAAACAGTCTTACTGCCCCAAACGGGAATCGAACCCCGGATTTCCGAACTGGCCAGCCTATGCTCTACCGCTGAGCTACAGGGACGAAAGTGCAAGCTCTTATCGTTGAAGTGGGCTCTGCAACTTATTATTAAAAGACGTCTCGGATTTTAACGTGTTTGCACTTTTAAATTAACCTGTTGTTGTTTGAATTATATTTATATGCTGTATATATTATATGCGGTCTTGGCTACTATGGACACAACATCAGCCAATTAACCGACTAACCTTCTCAGATAATTTTGCATATCAAGAACAGAGGTTCTGCCCAAGGGCGGATCCAGCTTTGGCGTCAGGAGGGGGTCACATAGTCGTGGTCAAGTCAAGAACTTATAATTTAATTTTGATAACAATAGATACAAGTAAAAAGTAGGTATTTTATTAATGTACGTAAGTACTGTACTTAAAAATATTTATTCTTTATTGTACACTTGAAAAACTTAACACATAATAACTTGTACATATACACGTACATATTGCCATCTTCTCTTGAAGGCATCCAGAGAAGCACTATCACGCACGGAATGAGGCAGCCTATTTATATTCCATAACCGTGGTGAATGATTTGTCATAACAGCTAAAGGTATGTCGAGGGGTATGACGCAAAACTCCGCAAAAGTGAAGAGGTGGTACGACAAGGGTTTCCAACAAACAAAATAGAAACAGACAAAATACATATATTTAAATAACAAAATCAATTTTTCTTTTACGTCTTCTCCCGAAACGCGTTATTACGTCATTTACGTCAATGGGTACGTTTTTATGAACGTGGAGAAGTGCCAGTCCGGTTAGGCGATCTTCAACCATTGAAGATCTTAGCCACGATTTAATTCTGCGCAACGTAGAGAAAGATCTTTCTGTTGTCGCTACACTGACAGGTAGTGTAGCCATAAGACATAAAAATTTTCTTATATTAGGATACATATCGATGTCACAATTTAAAATAAGATCAGAAATCGACTGCGGTATGTCCTGGCTCCGCTGCCACGCCTGCCACTTCACCATCCACAGCCGATATTCATTTACAATGACAGAAACTGGAGTGTTATCTAGTAATAATGTATAGTCGGTAGCTAGTTGTTTCACAGTTTCAATGTCTTCATTACTATATTCGCTTTTTGGCATGAAAACGCTTAGCTGAAACAAATTAAGTACATCAGGAGACAGGCGGTCCTGGAGATCACTTATTATTGAATCTAGAAGAGGGATGTATATAGCTCTGCGGAAATACTCTTCAGCAGATTGAGCAGGTTGGTTATTGGCCCTATGTATTTGTTTTGATACTATTCTGGGGCATTTAATTTCTACATCTAGCTGCTCAGCTACTTCTTTAGCCTCTTCAAAAAGCTGTCGGTAGATTACGTCCACATTTTCTCTTTTATTTTGTAAAACACTTAAAGTATCATTAATAGCGTCCGTAGCTTTTTTTAAATCAATTGAGTTCGATTGCAGTATTCTGCTTAAAGATACAGTAGTACCTGAAAAATAAAAAGTAAGTGACTGTGACTGTAGTGCATAAACTAAGAATTTATAACTTAATATAAACGGTATGTACTCGTAGCATAAAATATTAACAAAACAACAACATAATTTTAAAGTAGGTTTAGTATACTCGTATAAGTTCATTTGCCAAACAATAAGAAATAAAATAATTTAGGGAAGTACCCACCTAATACATCACTTAAACAGATGGAGGATATAATAAAGTCAGAACTGCGCAATGTTTGCAGCAAGTAATGCGCATCATTGGCAGTTTTATTGTCTTGCCAAGCAGAAATCTTCTCCAGAGCGCTACAAATTTTGACTAAGTTGTCTCCTTGAAATTGAAGATGCCCATCATGCCTCTCTACCCAACGTGTCTCACAAATACCTTGCATGGCAGCTCCGAGTTCTATTTTAAAAATTTCATGCCTCTTAGCGGATGCATTGGCAAATGCCACAACTTTTCTCATTGTGCCAGATGTATTGCGACAGGAAACTACTTTGGATGATCTTGCCAATGAGTTATTGAGCACATGGTTGTTGCACGGGCAACGTTTAGCATGAATGGCTATTTTCATCAATTCTTGCACTGCACCTTTTGTATCTGATGCCATAACCGAGCAGCTGTCAGTTCCAATACCCACACACCAAGATAAATCTAAGTTAAATTTGGTACACAGATTTTCAACGATTTTCGCCAATGCTACACCTGTCAATCGAGGCTCTATGTCACCTGAATTGTTGTCTTCACGTCTGAGAGCATCGTAGGTATCACAAAAAGTCACAAAATGTTCCTTAATAATACCATCATGCAAATATCGGAATGATAGGCTCAGCTGTGAGATATGTGATATTTATGTTGTTTCATCGAACAAAATTGAAAAATATTTAGCTTCCCGCACATTCTGTAAAATGTTTTCCTGGATGATTTCTGCGCAAACATCTATCAACTCATTTTGTACAGTCTTGCTGATGTACGTGGCGTTGGATTTTGAAGATTCTAAATGTTGCTGCAATGCAATATCGCCAGAATCAATACGGAATTTTAAAAGGGCTCTATTAATGAACGTTTCAATCCACCACTACCATCTCCTTTTCCCTTAGAATCACCCTGCAAGCAAAACCATGCAAATTTCACCATGCAAATTTCACACCCCACATCAGACAACAAACTTTTGTAAACATATGAGTTATAAGTACATAAAAACATAATAATATAGGTAGTTTTACAGTCCACTGCAGTTTCCATAAAGACCTTACTTAAGTTTAGGCCCCTTTAGGTAAGTATAGTGTTAAACAAGCAAAACAATTTCAGGTTCTCTAATATTTTATAGTTTTTAAAAATCTGTAATATACAAATAAAGTAAAAAGTAGTAGGTAGGTAGATTACTATTTACTTGTTGTAAATGCATGCCTGTTAATGAAGCGCAATGTTTTTGTGTCGCGCAATAGTTTGCATCGAAGTTTTCGCTAGGTGCTTTTAAAAACTTTAACCAAGATTATTTTTAAGTTTATGCATCATGCTACATTCATTCTGTTGGTTACTCTCTTATTTTATTTTTAAAGAGCATTAAAATCAGTGTGGTCACGACGACGATACACTTGATTTCATTGTGTGAATTTATCTAAGATTTTAGGTTAGGTCAGTAAGCTTAATGCTCTTCAATCTCTCTCGTCCAAAAAAAATATATAAGTAGGTACATAAGTCACGCAGCACTCTTTCAGTAAGTAGGTACCTACATATCTACCTATGAGGTACTTTATGAGCATTAACAACAATAACATTTAAGTTAAAACACACGCACTGGAATAATGAGAAACTGATTACTTACCATTTCTTGTAATTAATGAATTTGCAGCAACAATTTTTAAGAATACTTATAAAGGTACACTTATAAACACATTATAGGTAGAAAGAACTTTTAGTCTTTTAACTTAGAACTATGTTATGATATGTTGAAGTTTAGTCGTTCCGATTCCGATTGAGGTTAGGTCCAGCTACACGTTACGTAGTCGACAAGCGGTAAAATTCAAATTTGCGATGCGTTCGTTCCCAAACCTTTGCCATCATACAAAGTTATTATATTATATTAAATTAATTAAATATTGAAGGTATGTAGTTACATAAAATCTGTATGGTGACAAAATATATAAATAAAATCATTATGTTCAATTAGTGGTCCACCTACGTCCTGGAACCAGCTCAGGGGGGGGGTCATGACCCCCATGACCCCTCCCCCCCCTGGATCCGCCGTTGGTTCTGCCATATTTTTACTTATATCATAGGGATATTAAATTAAATATTTTGATGGAGTTTTTTTTTTTTAAAGCAATATGAATGCTTTTAGAATTTGTATATGTTTCATATTACGAGAAAGACGGATATATATATGTGTATATATATATATATATATATATATATATATATATATATATATATATATATATATATATATATAATCTGTTAAGATTGTTACATAAAATGACCAATCCCTAAATACATCAAACTTCTCTGAAAAGGTAGGCTTTAAGATCCATCACAATAAGGGGATACGATACTAAGATTTATGTATAGAAATGAGTTACTCCGTTAGGATTCATGTCTGCAAGTCTTAGGATTCATGTTCTTTGGGTATGCAAATGTTTAAAGTTTGAGAAACTAATAGATTGTCGTCATAAAACATGATCAAAAATTGAATTTATCCAACCATTTAACTAAACTCCAGTCATTTAACATAATTCCAACTATTTAACAAAAGTCCAATTATTTAGCATTTTCTAAACATTTAACAAAAGCAATGTTTTTTGTAGATATTAAATGCTTATTTTCTACCAACTGCACATTAAAAAAATAATAATTATCCAATCTAAATGTTTACTCCTTTATTAAATAATCATATCGGATGTAAATTCACGGCTCCAAACATCAACACTTTTAGCCGTATAAAAATTCCTAACATTTCTTCTGTTCTCCCGTTCTGTACATGAATTCAGAACACGTCGTCAAACGTATTGATTTTTTTTAGAGAATAGGCTGACGAAGGTATGTTTAATATGGAATAGAGAATATATCATTTTAAGTCTGAATCCCAAGTGAGAACATTTTTGAAATTGTAAATATTTTCTTTTAATAAATATGTGAGTGCTATTGATTCAATCCCGCTAAAAATAAATGCAGAAAAGTGTTTAAAAAATAAAACTCAGAGTTATATAGACTACATATTTTTTATGTGAATATGTGAATCATCGGTGCAGACTTAGTTTGAATTAATTATAGAATTACGCTTATAATCAAAATACCTTTAAAATATACAAATGATGAATTAATAATAATAATAATAATAATATTACAATTACAGCAATTGATGCGACTAATACTGATAATGAGGGTGATGATAATGATGATAATTTGATGCGTGTACTGCTACTATTATTTGATGCGTGCATTGATATTAAAATGCACATTTATAATCAAAATGACATTTCGAGAATCGATATAGAAATCCTAAGTAAACCATTTTGAAGTGAATCCTAAGTATAAATCCTAAGTGATCCTAGGTGTAAATCCTAAGTGCTCCTAAGTGTAAATCCTATGTGCTCCTAAGTGTAAATCCTATGTGCTCCTAAGTGTAAATCCTATGTGCTCCTAAGTGTAAATCCTAAGTGATCCTAAGTGTAACTCCTAAGTGATCCTAAGTGTATCCCAAGTAAGTGGATAAGTGATCCTAATCATCCTAAGTAATCCCAAGAGGAAATCCTAAATGGAAGTGGAAATCATGCGTTAATCATTTAGACCCCTTCAAAAATTTAATGCTAAATCTATATCAGTCATTAATATAAAAGCTATCTATTTCCAATCCAAAAAAATAGATGTTTCATAGAAAATGGTTGAAGTAGAAGTGGGGAATGGAACTGAAAATTTTTAATGAGTGTCCCTAACAACTCTAGAATTTGAAGCTGAATCCATATCAGTTATCATCTAAACTCTATTTATTGCCATTCTTGCAAAAACATTCTTCAAGGAAAATGCAAATTTCTGTATCGGAAAAGGAAAAAGAACCGGCATTGGAAATCCTCAGTGAACCCCCCAAACCCCTTCGAAATTCGATGCTAAATCCATATCAGTCATAATCTAAACTCTATCTATAGCAGACCCTAAGAAATGGGTGCTTCAAAAAAATTTAATAAAACCATAGATGGCAAATTTTATTGCCACAAATAATTACGAATATTCTTAATATTGTTAACATTAAAACTAATTATTTTCACTCCGTAAGATACTATTTACGTCCGTTTAATGTTATTAAAACAACCTTCTGTCACATTAATATGAACTTGTCCCAGAGTAAGGCACATTAACGTGCTTCCAGTTGACTAACTAAAGAAATTTTCATTAGTTTTTGATTCTAATCTTTTAAATTTTAATTAGTTAAAATAATATAGGAAGAAATGAAGTAAATTTTAATATTTAAAAAAAAAAAATAAAGCAAGTACGAAAAAATACAAAAATTGAAAACTCCAAAATGTATCAACTTGTTCCACCTATAGGAATAAATACAGAAAGTGACTTAAACGTGAAGACTGTGACAGCAGGCCGTTGCTTTAAACAATAGGTTACGGACCTGTATTACCAGTAAGACATTGTAGGACAGAAACGACATCTCATTGATAGACACTGACGTCAGAAGTAAACAACACATTTTTTCTTTCAGTTAACTATGTATTTTGTTATATTTTTTCTTTCCTCAAAACGTGCCTTTTCATCTGCCGAATAATATTGAATACTGAATGAATACTGTGAATGAATACTATGAATGAATACTGAATTGGCATCATTTGTTATTTCCTATTTTTACTAATCTAGCCATGCTCAGATTTTAATAGATTCAGCTAAACAGAGCTTTAAACTGGAAATTGGGAAATGCGTAATGGTGCTGGGAAAAGCACATTACAATATCTTTATTCAAAATATGTTTCGCTATGACTCCCTCTCTAAGACCCAAATCTCTGAAAATATTTCAATTCGTTTCGTGGCAGCCATGTACATCACCATCAAAAGTTAAGAGGAGACATCGCATTATTCAGCACTATTCAACGATATTAAAGAACGGATATAAGTCCTGGGAACTACGTATCTTGATAAAAACCTAAGCTGATTTTTTTTTAATATGGAGAGGAGATACCATTCTTTGGTAGAGGAATGTGCTGCTGAAGACGTTCTGTGTGCGACAGGACAACGTTTTTGACTTTCTACCTCGATTGTCTCTGTCTGTAGAACAAGATTGGTAAACATTTCGTTGCTAAACTGCACGCGGACATCGAACAAAGGGGCGCGGGAAAAATGCAACACCCAGGGAATGGCACAAAGAACATCGTGGGAGATCCCCGACGACAAAGACCTCACCAGCGCATCTGCCTATACAAAGTGACAGAAAGCCTACAAAAGAGCCTTTAGGGTGTCGCAGACACAATAGCCGCCTTTCTCCGGACTGAAAGAGATGCTCATATTTAGTGCAGATGGCCATATTCAAAAGTCACCCAATGTCCCCGCTTGCTCGTTTGTCGAACAACCACTGTTTCGCACTCACAGTGAGATGGCCACCAATCACAGCTGGCCACCGATCTCTGGGTGCCTTTGATCTTGGGGGCTGAGGGGGATGATAGCGCATTCTTTGCCGATTTACGACCGATTATCGGTGCGTTTGCTTTCAGGAGGAAAGCCAATTGAGGATCTGGCCGGCTTCGGCCCAAACAACCAGAAGCAGTATCATCCGCTGATGACTTTTTCTATTCACTGAAAAGAATACAAGGGTAACTCTATTGTGGATAATGAACTTCTTTTGAACGAAAGTAGAAATAGGAGTTTCGAATGACACTGTTTATATTCATGAAATGTTTATATACACTTGCTTCTAATTTGTCCATATATACATCTTTGAAAAATAATAATCGTGTATTTGTTATAGGGCTTTTTATGTAATGTGTTATATGTTTAGGATTAATAACTATGTTTAGGATTCATTGTTTAGGATTAATAACTATGTTTAGGATTCATTGTTTAGGATTCAATCTTATTTATTTTGTGCTCTATACAAATGTGATAATAATACGACGGTAAAATTTTCCTTAATTAAACCACCAAAAATGAGAATCAAACCATACTTAATAAACGACCGTGAAATGAAATAAAATATTACTTATTTTTCTATTTGTTGTACTAAAATATGTTTTTTGTTTATGAGCCGCTTTTTGGCTAATTTTCTTAGACATTTCAATTATTTACGTCTCTACATTGTTTAAAAATATAGTTGTATATTGTTTAAAAATATACTCTGTAAAGAACCTTACTATCGCATCCGAGACTTGAACTACGGATATTAGTAAAACTCAGCATACGTTCTCTCAATTGAGCTACTGGGGTTCGATGGAATTGCAAGTTCTTATCGTTGAAATGGACCCTGCATATTCCTCCCTCGAATATGAGATTGATGTACAATTGGCGATCTGATTGACCAGCTCCTATTTTTTTCTTCAAGTTAGCCTCCTGATATTATTTTTTTTTTCTCTCAAAGTTGAGCTTCCTGCGTATACGTTGGCCTCCCTATTTAAAATTGGGGAAAGTCCCCTGACTCGACTAACACAGTTATATTAGGGTCGCTTAGACCCCAAACATCCTTGTACTAATCTGTTTTGTTGGACGTCATTGTAAAAAACATTATCGTCCCAGCCAGGACCGGAATCCAACAATGACTGTACGATCAGTATGAATCTTCGTACTGACCAGCATACACTCTACCAACTGAACTACTGGGGATTGCAAGCTCTTGTTTGTCATCGAAATGAACTCTATAACTTGTATTAAGAAATATATATATAAAATTTGAAGCATCTATCTATTTGGAAAGGGCATTTTAAAATTGTTTCCCATTCCGAACTTTTTAGTGTGCAGTCCTCCTCTTAATATATAAATAATTGAAAACGAAAATTTTTATAACATTAATATTCGAAATATTATTTTTATAATATTTATATTTTACATAATATAAATATTCGAAACGAATTTATTTTAAATTTATTTACCCTTCTATGTAATATCAAATCGCTACAGTGATGAAAATTTTTGTTTAGAGATAATTTATTATTTAAGTATCTGGCACTAAAATAGCCGGTGCAGTGAAACTACCATAACTCGAAAATTTTATATAATTTGAATTATTAACAGTTCAAATTCCGCAGCTGGAATTTGGAATTTTTTTTTTTTTTTTTTAGCAACAGGCTATTGTAATCACAAGTTACAAGAATAATATTTTACAAGGGTGAAGACCACTTGTCAGAGGATAGAAATTTTAAGAATTCCGTTAATATTGATAATTTACTACTAGTTGTATCATCCTATAGTTAAATAGAAATTGTAAACTCATTTTATAATGAAATCGCTATGGACACGTCGATCATATCAGTTTGAGTCTGTCCTACTGTTTCAAAAGTTGAGGAAGCTTATTGCGGAAATTTTAAGAACAAGTATTCCGTTTAATAGGAGAACATTTATCAATTTCAGTATTAAACACATTTCATTTGAACTTTATGTATGAAAACAGCTAATTTTGAAAAATGTTGATCATATATATATATATATATATGTGTGTGTGTGTAAATATATATATATATATATATATATATATATATGTATATATGTATATATATGTATAAATACAAGGTAGGAGCAAAAAGTTCGGAGACTGTGCTGATGTCTCCAACCCTGATTGGAGGAGATGATTTTACCGTGGTGTAGAGGCACATGTGACGTGGGATGTGAAAAGGAAGTAGCGGGTGTTTTTCCAGACAATGCGTTTCAGTGAAATGTAGTCGTTCGCGTTCGTCGAAAATGGAAATAGTATTTGAAGAACAAAGCGTGACTATCAAATTCTGCCAGCGTTCGGGGAAATCGCCAACAGAAATATTGCAGCAGATGCAATGTTCCCCGCTGGCAGAAGGGGTTTTGGGGAAATCGGCGATTTCCCTAAACGCTGATAGAATTTGATATTCGTACGTTGTTCTTCAAACGTCATTTCCATTTTCGACGAACGCGAACGACTACAGTTCACTGACATATATTGTATGGAAAAACCCTGTACTGTGGACCTGCTTCTTCCTTTTCACTTTTCGCTTCACATGTGCCTCTACACCACGGTAAATTAGTCTCCCTCTCCTCCAATCAGGATTGGAGATATCAGCATAGTCTTCGAACTTCTTGATCCTACCTTATATATATATATATATATATATATATATATATATAATATTAAAATCGTAAATCCAATGGTAGAATGGAAGAAGTAACTCATAGTACACTATCTTATAATTTTTTTTTTATGCCTACAGAATGCAATGAAATAAAGTGAAATTGAACAATAAAGAGGGAATTATAATGCATATTACAGTTCAGAAAGATAATCAACAAATGTCAAAGGAGAGGAATCACAAAAAGGAATACCAAAATAATCAAGCATTAAAGCTTGCACGTAGAAGAGCTCTAGGCTTAAGAATAGTTCATTTTGAAAAAATTATTTATCAAGTCCTAATATTTTAAACGAATTGAACACAAAAATGCTTGTTTCTGAAACACAAGATGAATTTTTTCTATAAACATGTGTTATTAGGAAGACATACAAAAGATTGAAAAAATAGAAAGGAAACATAAATACCTTAAAATACATATCAAATGCACAATCGTGACGAGTAAAAAATGACTGGACCAATGTTGCCATTCGATAAAGAGTAAAGAAGTGATTTACTGTTCCCAAAGTGAGTAATAAAATCGTACTGCGTAATGGTAGTAAAATGTGATATTCTACAGTAAAAGCTGCAAAATAGAAAGATGAAAATATATTGTAATGTAAAAACAAGAGGATGTAGAAGTAAGGCTAAAATAAGATACTAAGGAGAAAAAATTAAGAATTTTAGGCTAATCGAAATTTATTAGCTATACCATTTACTAAATATGCTGGATATTCATATAATTTCCTGGTAATTATGAGGTTATTTATGTGCAAAGCATGAAATTTTTTATCAGATAATCTCTAAATTCTAAAAAGTTGATTAAGTATAATATTTCTAAACAATTGAAACGTGTTGCAGGGATTAAATGGTAATATTTTATTAATATTGAATTTAAAAACAATCTTTTTTATCATATAAATTAGTAACTATCCCATTAGTAGGTTCTATAAATAGATTTAAATCCAAATAATTAACATTTTTACTAATAGTAGTTTATTAGGTATTAATTCCAAATTATCCGGTTAGAAATCTATATCTATGACATAATTATCAGTAAATACTAAACAAATCAGATCATCTACAGATCTATATATTTTATAATCTGTATAAGTAAAGAATTTTTCATAATGATATAGGTGTAAATCAGCTAACATACTGATTCTACAGCCACCTTGTGGAACACATGAGACTTGTAAGTATAATTTATTACCTTGAAAAATATAATTATTTGAAAAGAACAAAATGGAGAAGTTTAGGAAAATTGGTAAATTTAGGGAGGTGAGAATGATTAGTAATACAGGCATTATATAAAGCTAATATGACATCATAAAGCTCAGTGATCTTAATATTATTAAATAGATCTTTAAAATCAAAAGTTTGAAATCCTATTATTTTACCAAGTGATGTTAATTTATTTTTTAATTCTTTACTATTATTTAGAATAATGTAGTTATCACTAGAATCACGTAAATTACTATTTAGTACATTCAAATAATTTAGTAATAATTTACTAGCAGTAGTAGAGTATGAATTATGACCACTAGTTACAGTTCTAAATTTAATAGGATTTATATATATATATTACTCCGTTGGAGCTCAATTGACGAGTTGGCAAGATACGAGCTACAGTGATCTCTGACTTTTGTCAATGTTTTGGGAATAGAAGCTTTTATTTTGTGGAATTATTTTTGTCAGTATTTTGAGGATAATATTGGCTATTTTGTGTGTTAGTGCTGCTTGTCTATATATTATTCCTGTTTACGTTGCACGATTTCAGAGGATAAGCCGTAACAATATATATATATATATATATATATATATATATATATATATATATATAATATATATATATATATATATATATATATATATATATATATATATATATATATATATATATATATATATATATATATATATATATTGACGATGCTTCGGCCATGTGGCTGTATCGTTGAACGAAACACATATGGAACCTCTGTGGATGCAAAGATCCTTGAAAAGCTGGATCTACAGTAGTTCTATCCAATTTCATATTTTCGGATTGTATTTTTTCTCTTATTTTTTGTTATTTTTGTTATTTTAATATATTGAGCCTCCAGATTTTGATAATCCTTTGATGTTTGAACTTGATTTTTATGCATCGCTCTTGAATATTGATAAATTCATGTGTATTACTGAAATTTAAAATTAAGATCATTTTGTCTGATATGGTAGCATTGTTCTCCTTTAGTCTGATATTTCGTTTCATATCCTCTTTCCTTAATTTTTCTTCCGTATTGTTTTTGAACCAGGGTATGACACTGATCATGTTTTAAATCAATCTTATTATTTTTATCTTATTTTTATTTTTAATTTTATATTTTTTATTATATATATATATATATATATATATATATATATATTCCGCTAGCTATAGTCGACACTTCCAATTGGGTCTATAGTTAAATACTATCGTTGTTATCAGAAACTGGCTATTCTTTCGGTTTTAATTCGGATTATATGGCTGTCCTGAAGAGAGTATAATTTCGAATTAACCATAATTTTTTTTATGTAGTTTTAACTGATTGTTCTCCATGTCTTGATATTTTAGCTTGAGCTAATTGTTATTGCCTTTTCTCATTTTTGCCATGTTTGCTCTTTCATACTTTTATATATTTATCTATTTAATAATGATTTTTATACAATTATTCCCCTCATCCCCTTTCACCATTATAGCCATTTATGCAATATATATATATATTATATATATATATATATATATATATATATATATATATATATATATATATATATATATATATATATGTGTGTGTGTGTGTGTATACATTTT
The DNA here is from genome assembly GCA_951213105.1 of Amaurobius ferox. Taxonomy (NCBI): domain Eukaryota; kingdom Metazoa; phylum Arthropoda; class Arachnida; order Araneae; family Amaurobiidae; genus Amaurobius; species Amaurobius ferox. Next base: position 29,317,844 of record OX578145.1, read on the forward strand.
CCGACACAGAAATTGCAACACCATGAAAAGAGAATAGAGTGTGAAAATAAAGGACACACAGTCAGTCATGGCATATATACATAAGTGATGTTAATTCCAGAAATATAATGCATTACAGTAATGGCATAGACAGGCTGATCAGTAGACAGTAGGACCACCTCTTGCGGAGATACAAGCAGCAACACTTCGAGGAATAGATGCAATGAGCGTGCGGACAATTTCCTAAGAGATGGATGACCATATGTCTTCAACCATCCTCCACAGGTCGTCCTCTATTTGAGGCGGGACAGGGCAGTCAAACGGCGGCCAACCACGTCCCATTTATCCTCGATGGGTGAGAGATCTGGAGGCAGCGGGGACCAAAGAAGCATCTGGATACCGTGCAAGGCTTGGCTGCTGATGGTTACATTGTGCGGTTGCTCGTTATCTTGATGGAAAACAACAGTTTTCAATGGCTGAACGTAGGGCAGTGCAAGCGCCCGCTGCACCTCATCCACATATCGTCTTGCCTTCGTTGTGCCTCTGATACGAACCATAGTTGACCAGCTATCGAAGACGATGACACCCCAAACCATGATGCCGCGTTATCGAACAGTATGACAGTCAACAGTCGCAGTAGAATTGATCTCTTTCCACGTCGCCTCCAGACTTATGCACACGGCGACTGTCATTCGACAAACAGAACCGAGACTCGTCGCTGAACACTACCCTGTCCCATTCAATCGTGTAAGAGGCTCGTGTCCGACGCCATTGCAGTCTCTCACGTCGGTGTCTTGTCGTCAATGGAAGGCTTCGTAAAAGACGGTTTGAGTGCAAGCCGCTTTCGATAAATCGTCGAAAAACTGTTGTCGCTGATGTTGGAACATTCAATGTATCCTGCAGAATATGGACAGTTGTCATTTGTGGGGTCGTCACCGCATGCCTTGGAATGCTTCGATCAACGCGTGCTGACGTACGTCTGGATTGACCTGTTTCACTGCGACGATTCACATGCCCTTCTTCAATCCATCTTCTGCAAATCTTTTGCACGCAGTGGATGCATCTACGAGCGTTTCAGCGGCAATACGCCAGTGCGACCACCCAGACGTAAGTTGGCCTAAAATGAATTTCCTCGCACCATTGTCCAAATGCTGAAACGGACTTCAGAGTTGTCGGTCAGGCATCTCTTCAACAACATGTGTCTTCTGAACCGAGAAACCGCTCAGTAAACGGGTTTAAGTAGGAGACAAACAGTAACAACTTTTGGCTTATCTACCGTTTCCACCCCTTTTAGCCCGGGCTCTAATTACGTGACCTACTTGCATTTCAGATCATTTGCCTACATCGGCCAGTTCCATTTGTCTCGCAATGTCATAATTATACGGCTAAAGCTTCATGGTGTTACATTTTCTATGTCGGGTAATGTATATATATATAGGCACAACATTCGTTTCTCCCCCTACGTCCGCTTTCCCAGTTTTCACAAGGAAAAAACAAAAATATTATATATTTTTTTCTATATTTAGTTTTACATAAACAAAAAACAAAGAATTATCCAGAGTGTTGTGTATAAAAGTGCTGCGTAATTGAATCTTTCTGTTTCAATTTTTGCATGGCAAATATACAAATCGTAGACGCAAGTGATTCCAAATTCGTTTCGGGGTGTTCTCCAAACTGCGTTCCATTCCGCCCGGAAAGCCCACGGAAATGGCGGCAATTTCATGACCCTGGATCAGATGTGAGGGGGAGGTGGAATGAGTTTGATCGTGATGGGGTATTATTTCTGCCGCCCTGAACCCGCGCTATGCGTATTTTCCAACCTGCAAAGAACGAGCGATTCCTGTCTGCATGACTACTCCGAGCCCAAAAACTCATTTCGGGCCAAACCCTGCGCCCCTTTTTTATGGGTCTTTTCAATTCGCCCGACACACATAGACTTTTAGATTAGAAGGGATTTTAATTTCGAGTTCATAGAGGGGTTATAGAAAGGATAGCAATGCTGCAAAAAGGGCATGCCATGGGGGAAACACGGAGGTGATTTTGAACTTCCGAAAGGGAAAAATATATTAACGTAGATGAGATAATTTCCCTATGAAAGAGGGGATATGCGCGTGTCAGTTTATAGCGATTCCTAAAACAGATATTTCGTAGTGTTGATATTGGAGTAGTCGTAGAATGTTACTATTAGTAGTGTAATCTTCCACCATGTGAAAGTTTTTCTTAATCTCTAATATGGAATTAAGCTAATTTTATAGAATTTCAAATAAAAATCTATCATTTGAATATCAAATCAAATTTGTTATCTTATACGCTGTGAGAATTTTTCTTATCCTATAGTACGGGGTTTAGATGATTTTAACTATTGCAAATTAGGATCAATCAGCTGACTAATTCTGTTATGTTCTACGCTGTGCTGGTTTTCCTTAACATTTGTTAAGAGATTGTTAAGAGATTTGTAAAATTTGAAAGTGATTATGTCTTATTGTTAAGGATCTTATGGATATGTGTAAGATTTGGGATTTGATATTTTGTTATTTTTGATTTGAATTTTGTTTTGTTGATAACCAAAGTTTAGGTTATCTTTGATTAAAATGATTGCTAAGATTAAGAATGTGGTATTGCAGGATTGTATTATTATGATTACTATTTATTTTCACAACTAAAGTTTAGTTGTTTTTGTTGATTTAATAAAGATCTTTTAACCCGGTTAGAGATAAGCCAGAGGATGAGTCTCTGGTTATAGTGATGGAAATACTTTTTGGCTATTATTGGCTCCTGCTGCTGCTCTACGGTGGTGATATTTGGATGGTATAGTCTGTTGCAGGATTCGGTGCTCTTATGTCCCTTACATGGAGTCCCGAGGCATGAACTGTGTCGTCATGTGCCTTTGTCTGCTGTGGTAGCAGTGGCGCCTCGTATGTCCGCGAAAGCGGACGGGACGCGTGTAATAAATGGTTAACACTATAGTACGGAACTCATAAAATTTTAGAAATTGCAATTTAAGGCCGGTCTACTTGAATATCAAATCAAATTTTCTATCCTACGCGTAGTGAAGTTTACCTTAACCTATAGTATATGGAGTTTAGATGATTTTAAAGATTGTAAATTAGGATCTATCACCTGAATTTCGAATTATGTTACATTCCATGCTGTAGTGGCTTTTCATAATATTTTAGTATGGAACTCGTAGAATTTTAGAAATTGCAAATTAAGGTCAGTTCACTTGAATATCATATCAAATTTGTTATCTTCCATGTGGTGAGGTAATTTCTTAACCTATAGTTTATGGGGTTGAGATGGTTTCTGTGGGAACCAAAAAGATATTATTATTTATTATTATTTGTAAAGCGCATTTTGACATGGTCGTGAATTAGTACATAGTGGATTTATTATTAAATTGTACATTGCATTGTTGTGCCGCTATATAAAACCCTCCAATTATTTAACTTTCGCGCGAGTTCTGTAAATGAATTATTAATTATTATAATGCTAAATGGATCACACCATTTAAACTTTAACAATAAATCATTTATTAACAACATAAAACACTTATTAAATTCATTATACAATTAATTATATTATTTCAGCGGAGGGAATATGTGAGACTAGTATGAATAAAATAACCTAAAATGTGTCTACGACCTTTGATTATTGATGAACACATACCTTCGAATCTGTCTTGTACTTTGTCACCACCAAGTACTTCGCCGATCATATTACCGGAATAGACTCACAGTACTTATCACGCGTACTTGTGTCATTCTCGTAGTCGACACATCTTTCTAAGTTTCATGCTCCTTGATTTCGAGCAGTTAATCTCTTACATTTTTTACCATGTCTATCGTTCTTAAGTCATCGCCTCCGTGTTATCTGTATAAGTGTACTCCTAGTGTCCTTCTTCGGTCACAGGCTGTGGCTCTCTTTTTTCCTCGGGGGTCTCACTTCCTCTTTGCTTTCACTTGCAGCATTCAGTGTGACACAACAAACACTTTCTTCATTGGTTAATCATTGAACCAATATCGCTACTTGTCATCCTCGTAGTGTCCGCTCGGCCCCCTCTGTCTTGACGCTCCTAAATTTAATGTTTGCTGTAAACATCGGCGCCATCCAGACTACAAGTATTGTTCGATGTTTCGGACACAGTAAATAACTGGCATAAACTTGTCTCACTAAAACACATGTGTGATATATTTCTGGCCTCACAGTTTCAAAGATTAGAAATTAGGATCTGTCACCCGAATTTCAAATTCTTTCATAATACACGCGGTGGTGGCTGTTCTTAACATTTATAAATTACAAATTAAGGTCAGTCCACTTGAATATTAAATCAAATTTGTTATCTTACACATGGTGAGTTTTCTTTTAACCTATAGTATATTGCATGTAGATGATTTTAAAGATTGTAAATTCCCGTCGTCGTCGTTGATGAAGCACCTGGCGTTGCCGCCTTTATCTTCTGTGCTGTGTGATTCGTTGTATTGTAGTTTTAACATTACTTGTATATTTGAAAAGTCCGTAGAAGTAGAACGTCCCCTGCATATTGTAAATTAGGATCTGTCAGCTGAATATCAAAATTGTTACGTTCCACGCGTTGGTGGTTTTTCTTAAACCTGTAGTACGGAGTTTTTAGAATTTTAGAGATTGCATTTTAAAGACCTGTCACTTGAATATCAAATTCTGTTATGTTCCACGTGGTGAGGGTTCTTCTTGACGTCAAGAATGGAATGTAAACGATTTTGAGTTTACCTATTAAGATTAACCACCAGAATAGCAAATGTCGTTATATCGTTATATTCTACTCGGTGAGGGTTTATTTTAATATCTTGTATGATTGTATGATGTTTAGACGATTTTAGAAATTGAAAATAAGATTTATTACCTGAATATTAAATTATGTTGCGTTTCTGTTTTGCCGTGCTTTTATTATACGATGATTTTTTTAACATCTGGCGTGAAATTGAGACAATTTTATACTATAGCTCTACCGAACCATTCGTCTTGAACTGCTTATGGTACACGCTACATAACTAAATCAATGGTTTACATGATGTACGCTGCCAACATGACAAGCTAATTGATTTTCCCTAACCCCTTTTTTACTAGATCATCCAGAACAAGATTCGCTATTAGGCGATTTTCTTGCTAACATAGATAGTAGTACCTATCACATGACAAGCCAGCTCACATTGCAAAACACTTGGACGTCAATTTTCTAGTCTAATGATTTACCCATTCCGTATAGTACTTTTGTTCACTTTGTTTGAGCGGAATCTTGGACAGGAAGCACCTTCGAGGAGCAATTTTATCTGATCGAGGAGCAATTTTATCTCTTTGGATAACACCGGTTTTAGACCATGTGACAAACGTCCTTGTTCTTCAATTGCCGTGACTCAATACTATAAAGTTCCGGCTGTCTAAAATGGTTTGAAGTAATTTTGCATTTTAAGGAAAGTCACAAATATATTCCACCATAATACCCTAAGAATAACAAATTAAAGCTGGGCCTATTCTATATTCTGCTTCACCTTCAAAAAAATTTACAGATGATCATATTTAAAATATCATATGTGTGGCCTATTTAAGGGAATATAGTTGGCGATTTCATTTCTACAGTAAGTGCACTTTGCTTTTTCATCCACTTGCAATGTGCGTTCATAACTTTCGAACTAGATCAAGGGTTGTAATAGGATTGTGGCGTATTTCTTTCTTGCTATATTTTCTTTGTACCTTCCTCGACAGCCGACAGTACCCCAATTTCTATAGAGTTAGAAACACCGTTTGCTGAAGACCTTGGACATCCAGAACCATTTACCTTTTTTATCTGAAATCTGTCATTGCGCGCATACTTTGACATTAGCACCCAGTCCCTAGGGGCACCCTACGGAGGATCTCCCAGAGCAACACTCATACATCCTTCACCAGCGACGGGTGGCCAGTCCGTGAAAATTTGGCATGATAAGGGGTCCCTCGTAAAGGGCCAGCACCTCCCACTTTGCCCGTACAAGTCACTTGTCTCAAAAGGACCGCTGCTTTTATGGGGGATACCTCAAATATTTTTCACTTTCGACTGTTTGTTGTGAAATTTTAACAGGATCGTTTCTCGGCGTGATAAAGATCACCCAGGTAGCTTGGTATTTGGCAGCATAATTATGTTGATGCATACAGAGATTTGCTTTCCATTATCTTGTGTATTTTTCAAAGTCAAAAAAGTAGATTGTATTAATTAAGGATAGTTGAGTAGAATAAATATATAACTTGTAATTGCCCACTTTATCAGTATTAGTTGAATTAAAAAAAAATAACTGCCATTTTTCTGGAGGATATCTCAACTTAACTGTGGCTATTTGCTGTGACATTTTAATTGAATAATTTCTTCGCGGGTAAAGATCACCCAGGTTGTTTGGCCTTTAACAGCATAATTATGTTAATGGTTAAAGATACATTTTATTTCTTTTAGAAGAATATAAATATCACGCTATGAATCAAATGTATATTGTATTCATTATGAGGAAAATTGGATGGAATTAAATAAATCTTTGTCAGTACAAGTCACTTGAATTAAAATTGGTGAAGCATTTGCTGAAAAGACTATCTAGATGGAAGGTAAAAGGAAAAAATTCAGAAGTCATTGATTATTGATGAAAAAATCAAGCCTCTCTCGTGCACTTTGAAATTCCACTTCAAACAAAACATGCATCTAGAGAAACCTTATTGATTGCTCAGACTTGACTTGCTTCAGAACTGTTGAAAGTTATAACCGTAACTGAAACAGAAAGTTCCCGCCTCTTTACGGACTTATCAATCTTCTATTCGCTTGAATTATATTTGGTATTCCCTCACCTTGTTTGTTCCCTAGCGTATGTTTGAATTTTCTTAAAATAGTTGTTCCAGTGGGATTGAAATGATAGTGATAGAAACTTTCCCCCCTTTTTCAGGACACTGTTTGGATTGATTCATTTTTCGCGTGCCCATCATATGAAAGAGCGGGTAATTATCTAATATATGTGTTTCACGAAGAGCAATTCTTGTGTGTATTTTGTAAACTTGGAAGTAATTAATTATTTCCAACGTACTTTAAAAAGAGATTGCTATTTGACAGTGTAGCCCGATTATAGAGCTTGTACATGCAATGTTTATTTAGCTCAATGATTATGCTGTTCTTTCCTGAAATACACTTTTACTTTGTAGAGTTAAATTTTATAAAAATAGTTTGATTTCAAAAGCGTATACTTTTCTTATAATAGAAGATAGCCTCTATAGTTGTTCAGGGACATTTAAATATAATGCAGTTAAGCATTACACATATAGCAAAAATTTTCATCTCTGTATGCAAAATAAGCTGGAGTGAGGCTCAACTAGACCCTCTCATGCCAACACCTATTTTTAAGCATTTTGTGATTTTTTTTTCTTTCTTGCAAATTTTGTACGAAAAAGTTTTAAAAATATGTAGCGTTTGTTATAATGATTACAATTACAGCATGTTACCCTTCATTTAAAAGATCGTAAAAAAATCTTACGATTGATACCATGTTTGTTAGCTATTGTTTATTAGCTATTTTTTAAATCAAAGAATTGAAAAAAAAAACTTGCTATTATTAATTGATTTGTTTGAGAACATTAAAATAATGTACAGCATACAGGAAATGGATCGGAAATGAAATATATAGTTTGCCATACCATGTTAACAGACGTATAAAATGTGTGCCATTTTAATGCTTAAATGTGAAATGTTGTTTAATATTCTGAACTTTTATTAAGTGTTTAGGTGTTATAATTAGTGACCACTAGTCATTAAGCCTACGCAATGTCTGGGTGAAAATGGCTAGTATCAAATACATTTCACAAATTTTAGTAAATACACTTTTATTATACATATTTTATTATACACTTTTATTATATACATATATAAATACAAGTTTTAGTAACAAATTAAATTTGTGTGTTTAATATGCAACTTTCAATCATATTTTCAGATGTATTAAATGAACAAATATAAATGGTATTTTTCTTTATATTCTTACTTCACCAAGTGGTATATTTTTATCACTTTTGCTTCAATTCCAGATGCAGTGTTAAAGTTGGTCTTGAAGTGGATATGTAAAGTTGGTATTAATAGGTTAGAGTTTCCCATAGATGTAAAGTACTTCATAACGATTACTAACTTTCACAAAAATACAAGCGGTGACTATTGCTGAAAAGAACAAAATAAAAATTATTTTCGGAAACACACACACATTGCATAAATAAAAAAGAGTGTACAGAAAACTATATTAAACATAATCTCAACAGCAAACGAAATCAAAATTAAAGATTAAGATGGTACTTAATCTTTAGTACATTAAATCTTAGTACATTAAATTTAGTACTTAATCTTTAGTAAATTTAGTAATTCAGTGCAGTTCCAACTTAAAAACTGCAATGTTAGCATCATATAAGTATGGAAATAATTCAAAATTCACATATATCTGATAGAACATTAAATCTTTAGTATCTTTATCATCTTTATACATCATTAAATCTTTAGTACATTAAGTTTAGTACTTAATCTTTAGTACATTTAGTAATTCAGTGCAGTTTCAACTTAAAAACTGCAATGTAGCATCATGTAAGTATGGAAATAATTCAAAATCTACATATATCAAATAGAAAATCATTATTCTTAATTCCAAGGAGAAAGTCCAAGTAGTGATGAAAATGTGAATTGGAATTTATTTACTTGCCTTCTCAAGCCCCAAAAGATACAGTCGATATCTGATATTTACAAATTATTTAATAATAAAATATTTGAAAACAATGGGGCAATCGCCTGTAGAAGTCACAAATTGATCCATGACATTAAGCAGAGGATGTGAAAGCCCCAGACCGTCCGGCTCGTCCAGAGGACTTAGAGCAACAATAAAAGAGGAGCAGATAAAAGATAAGCAGAGGATGTGAAAATACTGTAGATATTCAACGATTACTAATCGATTATAATTCCGTAATTTCTGTAATCGATTATAATCTGTTTTAATTTATCAAACTATATTAAAAAATACTTAATACTGAATTTCTGAGTTTATTTATCTATTTATTTAGTTTTATTTTTACGCGAAAGAAATATGTTAAAAGGTCTAAAGAACACGTTTTAAAACACGCACTTTAAAGGACTTGCGCACGTTAGAGGACACGTACACACTTTAAAGGACTTCCCCCCGAGGGGGATAATGGCGCCACAAGCACAAAAAATTGTACCTCGGCTATTTTTCACAACAATGGTTTAAACTATTAAGTTTCAAGATTGAGCCATAATTAACCCCGTTTTATGCAGGATTATGTTACATTTTGCCTTATACTGCCATGTTAAAAATGTATAAAATTTGCTTGAATTTAAAAAAAACTATCTGGTTCTAGCCGGATATAAAGTTTCGTGAAAATCCATTAATATTTGTGGTAGCTATCCTGTACACAAGAAATTGACCACTGACAGACAGACGGACATTACTCCAAATTGCTTTATACTTTATTACATAATATGAGAAAGTAGAAATGGTAGCAGTACATGTATCTTGTCATCTTCAAAGGAAGCTCGAATCTGATGACAGTAGTATTACCTATGCAAGGAAAGGTATACTTTTGACTGCATTATACATGTAAATAGCGTCAAGATATAACACAAATGAACTGAATGCATCCATCGACTTGACTGGCCTGATGCTTACTTAACAAAAATCATTTTAAAGAATTAAGAACATTTAAAACAGAAAGTAACTAGCGAACGTGAAAGCTTGTAAGAGTAATTCCTTTTAATGCTGATTCTGATTATATGCACGTATAGATCTAAATAAGGAAGTTGAATGGTAAGAGAAAGTTGCAAAGTTTCTCAGAACCTTTGCAGGGTCCACTTGGACGATAAGAGGCTGAAATTTCGTCCCAGTAGCTGAACAGTAGAGCATCGGCCAGCCTGTTCGGAGATCCAGGATTCGATTCCAGGTCGGGCAGCAAGGTTCTTTATAATGGCGCCCGAATAAATCAATCCTGTAAGTTAGTGCAAAGATGTCGGAGGTCTGAAGACCTCAAACGGTATTTCGGTTATTTTTCGGCTCAGTATCTCTGCTATTTTTCACTACAATGCATAGAGATAATAAGAGCTTGCAATTTCGTGCCAGTAGCTCAACGGTAGAGAGTCTTCTGGCCAGTTCGGAGATTCAGGGTTCGATTCCCGGTTGGGGCAGCAAAGTTCTTTACAATGGCGCTCAAACAAATTAACTCTATAGGTTAGTGCAAAAGTGTCGGATGTCTGATGACCCCAGACCGTGCGACTCACATAGTGGGTTTAATGCAGCTAGCTGCACGGCCGGGAAAGAATGCCTCCTGAACTCACCCAAGGTCTACCATCCCGCCAAACGAGCATTTATTTAGATCTAAAAAAAATAACAATTGATGAAAAATAATGTGATTAAACAGACAGTTTTACATTATATTTGAACTTGACAAGTACGTCTATTTTTCAAAAATGGGAAAAGGGTTATTGCGAATATAGATAAAAAAACCATTGAAAAATAAAATTTAGAGTGAGGTATAATAACATAATGAAAAATAGATTAAAATTAGAGAAAATAATAAAATTTCAAAAGTAAAATTTAGAAAATATATAAAAAGAAAATATATGAAAAGGAAAACAAAATTAAGCACATGAAAAACAAAAACAGAAATTTAGAACAAAATTTAGAAAAGAAAAATTAGAAAAATACAAATAAAAAGGGTCATAAGAAAAAGAAAGAAACGAGAAAATAAGAACAGTTAACATAGCTTTTTTTTTCTTCTTTTTTTATAAACAGAAAATATGGGGGAACACAATAAGTTCATATAAGTTAATAAGAATGAAATAAAGGGATTCATTGATCAAAATTAATTGAGAGCAAAATCTACTCATAGATGTCGGAGGTCTAAAAGTAATCCTAGTGCGACTAGTACAGATTCAGTAGACACTAGAAGGTTAAGCGTCGATTTCGAATTGAGAGAATAATGGCCAAGCAGGATACTAACCTGGGTAAAAATAATAGTGTCAGAAGACTAATTTTAGATTAAAATAGCAGGAGGTGGTCAGTCAGATTGTCAGTTACTCGCCAATCTGACATAAGAGGGTGGATAATACAGGGTCCACTTCCACGATAAGAGCTTGACATTTCGTTCCAGTAGTCAACGGTAGAGTGTCGGCAGGCCATTTCGGAGATCTAGGGTTCGATTCCCGGTTGGGGAAGCAAGGTTCTTTACACCCTTCTGAAGTTACCTTACACCTTTCTGGTAGGTCGGACGGTCTGGGTTTCAACAACAACACCCTTCTGAAGTCCCCGGGCGCGGTAGCCCATTGGTTAGCGCGCTGGAGTTGCACTCGGTAGGCCCGGGTTCGATTCCAGCCACTGCCAAAACTGCCGCCGTGTTCATGCGGAGTACGATCACGTTAAACATGTGGGTCCGATAGTCCTTCCGAGAGGTTGGTGGTAGGGGAAGGAGGGTACGGTCCCTGTGGATGCCTCCCCCACTGGGTTCCGGTCTAAATTGGGTGGCACTTCCCGACCGTCCAAACAGTTACCTTACACCTTTCTGGTAGGTCGGACGGTCTGGGTTTCAACAACAACACCCTTCTGAAGTCCCCGAGAAGGACATAACAGGCTGAGACGCAATCACAGGTCAGAACAACTGGACCAATTTTAAATTGAAACAACTATTTTTGACGCAAGCACCATGCGTTTTTGAAACAAAATAAAATTTGTTAAGTAGCTGTGCAACTAGCACTCTAATGAAGTGTTAGTTTTCCGGCCTTTAACAGATTTATATACTATTTATAATTCATCAATAATTCATCAATAATTCATCAATATTATGGATGGCACATCAATTATTAATACTTAATAAAAATTGATTAATTATATATTATTAATTAATAATATTAAATCAAATCACCTATTATTGATTATCAGTAATTATCTAATAATTAATTATTAATTAAATAACCTGTTGGTAACTTCAAATTTGATAGTCTATAATAATAAAAGAAGATGTCTGTATTTTTATTTGTGCCGTCTGTATCTGAAAATCCAAGCGTCAGGCGGCCATAAAATTTGGTACACAGTTATTTCAGGACCTGGGAAATTATGCTGACAATTCTATAGCTTAGCAAACAGTTGCCTGTATATCTTCTCATTTTATTTTTGAATTAATGCTTTATTTTAATTTCGTGATTTTTGAAGCAAACACATAAAAATTCAGATTATCGATTCCGCAAGTGAAGTTTGGTGGGTGGATTTTTCGATCTGTCGGACAGCGCATGCCCAATTGACTGTAGAGTTCAGGCCATGCATTCTTTCTTATAGAAAGGATCATTAATTTTAACTAATTTTATTTTATTTATCTATTTGTTGTTACTTTCCAAGGTTGTGAAGCGGTGAACTTTTATATACGCGACTTCGCATGCGCTTAAATAAAGAGAGTCGCATTTCGTGGGGATTTGGATTGAAACTGATTTGGCGATTTGGAAGGTGCGGGATGTTGTTATCTGTAAATGTATTATTAAAGTAGCGGGCACTTATCCAGGGCCGATATTCAAGAGGGGCTGGATTGAAATCAAGGGGCGCTGAATTGAAATTCAAGGGGGGCTCACGAAAAACACTGTTAATCATTAGCATGATAGCTAATGATTCATAAATCATAATTCATAAACAATAATAGCTATTTATTTTATATTTCAATCCATATAAATTATTAACAAATATGTAATTGCATATTTATATTATTAAGCTAAGAGTTGATTAAGAAAATCCATATAGCTACTATACATCAATATTAATATATACATTAATATTAATATATAATCATTATAATTGATTTTAATATAGGCATTAAGTAGTAGCAAAGCTGTTAATAAATTGAACACAATTTTTGAAAGATAATACAAGTTAACACTTAATAATAACTCTTAACTACTTATCAGTTGATCTTAATTCGATAATGTACAACAGTGAACGCCACAATAATACAAAAGTATCCTAAATATTATTGTCTTATTTTTTTTTAATTTAAATATTTTTGAATTAAATATGTAACTAAATTGATTATCTACATAACCCCAAAATTCAACTAAATTAAAAAATATTTAAAAAACGAAGTAATTTATAAAAAAATTTCGTAAAGCAATTTTTTATGCATTATTTGGATATATTGGATGAAATTTCATATCACTACTAAAAATGTAAGATTTTTATCAGGGGGCGGAGCATACATTTGGGAGGTTTAGCCCCCTCTGGCCGCTGCTTGGCTACGGCCCGGTACTTATCTAGGACCCGGGCATCGCGGTACTTCGTTCTAGTTTTAAATAAATATTTATTTTATATTATTTGCTGTAGGATAAAATCAGTGTATCTATAATGCTATTAAAAATATAAACAACCGATAATTACACAGTAATAAAATTGTTTAAGAAAACATTTTCTTTTCGGAATTTTGAGAAAAAATCAGAAATTTTAATACCTCTTTAAAACATCTCGAACATTTTCGACAAGATATCCATCCATTTATGTGTATATATGTGAATTTGTGTATATATTTGTGTGCATATGTGTGTATGTATCTCTGTGCATTTTTATGAGGTTTGGATGTGGTAACTCAAGAAAAACTGGTATAAGTATTATGCTGTTCCTATTTCCTGCCAAACTGTTGCTATTTCTTGCCAAATGCAGAAGCCCTGACTAGAATCTAAATTTATTGGTCACTCACATTTTCTTAGATACTGAGCAGCACATCGATATGAAATATTGCATATATATTATGTAAAACAACAAAACTAGATGGAATTCCCTGTAATTTGCATTTTTAAGAACTCCAATTTTTTAAAATTAAGGATATTAATTCCACAAAGAAACATAATACCTTACGAAGAAACATAATACCTTAAAATTAGGAAGAATCATAATACTTTAAAAAAATACGAAGAAACATAATACCTTAAAACATTCATACGAAGAAACTTATTACCTTAAAAAGCGATAGATTCGAATTTGAACTACATTGTGGACAGGAATGGTTGAAGAAGGAGTTGACTGTAACACCACTCCCCCATTTTCTTGGTTATAATGTTTTTCATATAATTTTCCTTAGCAAATCATACTTCTATGATTAGAACAATAATCATTTAACTTTTGTTCTCCTCCCCCCTCCCCCCTCCAAAAAGTATATTTGTTCCCCATGAAATTCTTCAAATTGCGCGCCTGGAGACATGCATTGCGAATTAAAGTAGTATGTAATAACACAAATCATCCGAATATATCAACTCTTTGATGCGACAGACTCAAGCAAAAATCAATTGTTTTAAAAATTAAAAAAAAAAAAAAAAATACATTTTAGAGAAACTGTTGTGAACGACAGCTTATAAAAGAAAACTCGACTTGAACAAATTCTTTTAAGGATTAAAAAAATATTTAAGAGAATATGTTGTGAAAGACAGCTCATAAAACAAAAATACATTTGTTTTTTTTGTATTTTGATGCTAATTATGGCACAATTAAGTCCATATAATATGCATTAATACTGTATGGGAAAGTTGAGTGGCGGCTCACACGACTGGTTTTCTTTCTTCAGCCAAAATCAATTGGTCATCATTTTTTTTTTCAGACTTTCATAATTTGGAAACGAGCAAAAAATGATTGCAAATATTTAAAGTAATGCAACCTGAACAACGTTTTTTTCCCGACGTTCCCCATTTAGCGAATGATACATTACCAGAAATGTTTCCTAGATTAAAGTCTTCTTTTAGACCAGCGTTTACTTGTATCTTCTTTCATATTCTAGAAAATTAGCGCACGCACATGGACTAATTTCGTGCCAAAGGGAGATAAAAAACGCAAATGAATCATAACACTTTTGACGTATAAAAAGGTCCGTTTCTTATTTCTCATTTGTTTTCTGCCTTTTTCTAGAACGGTATGTCGAACCATGTAATTTAATTTGTTTTGGGGTCCTATTATAGTGGTTTCAAGGGGGAGTTTTGTGAACTCTCTTTAATTCATACAAATTAAATAACTGAGTTTCTTGTAGATAAATGCGTCTATTCACGTGTTTTCGTTTATTTTTAAGCAACTCCTGTATTAATAGAATAACAATCTTGTTTTAACGAAAGGACGATTGTTGGCTGGTCAGCTGACACTCCATGCACTGAAATTCTAAAGATATTTCTATATAAAAAGTGAACCCTCATTACCCCTTTTAGAATCATCGTTGTATGGTCAAACGGCGCTCCATACATTGAAATCCTGAAGCTATTATCTCTACATCTATATAAAAAGGGAACGCTCAATTTTTTTTTTAGATTCATCTCTGACCAAACAAGAAATGCTCCATGCAAAGAAATTCTGAATATTTACTTCTATATAAAAAGTAGGCCCTCATTCCCTCATTTTGATTCACTTCTGTATGTCCAAACGGCGCTCCATGATGTAGCAAAATTGTGAAGCTATTAGCTCTATTTCTGTATAAAAAGTGAACCCCTATTTCCTTTTTTAGATTCATCTTTGTATGGACAAACAACACTTAGTACACAGAAATTCTAAAGTCTGCACTATCTCTACTTCCTTCTCTACTTCCTAAAAGTGGACCTTTATTTCCTCTTTTAGATTCAGCTCTATGGCTAAACGGCGCTCCATGCTCACAAATTCTGATACTATTATCTCTACTTCTATATAAAAAGAGACCCTCATTTCCGCTATGTTATTCACTGCTGTATGTCCAAACTGCGCTCCATGTAGCAAAATTGTGAAGCTATTAGCTCTATTTCTGTATAAAAAGTAAACCCCTATTTCCTCTTTTAGATTCGTCTTTGTATGGACAAACAACGCTTAGTGCACAGAAATTCTAAAGCCGCTATCGCTACTTCTATATAAAAAGTGGACCCTTGTTTCCTCTTTTAGATTCAGCTCTATGGCTAAACAGCGCTCCATGCTCTGAAATTCTGATACTATTATCTCTACTTCTATATAAAAAGAGACCCTCATTTTCGCTGTCTTATTCACTTCTGTATGTCCAAACCGCACTCCATGTAACAAAATTCTGGAGCAATTGTTACGACGTATGTTCTTAAATCATGGATGAACTTTCAGAATACAAATTTGAGCCAGATTTCTGGATAAATAACAATTTTAATTTAAAACACCAATAAGCCCAATCAGGAACAAGATACAACTCTAATACTATAGCTATCTTACAAGATCACAAAATAACTGTCTGCTATATTAAAACAGCAATCAAATGCTCAACTCACTTACAAAACAGCTGATTATGTTCTCATAACACTGACGTACTTCATAATTCAATTTGATTCGTATTACGTCAGTTCTGTCCAACTGATTGATGTCTGCCTTATATACTCTGCATAAGTGGTCGTAAAAAAGGAAATTTCTATAAATAATAAGAAAATTCCAGTATCTTTCAAAATGCATCAAAAGTCGCTAAAATGAAGACATTTCGCCAAATATGGTACCTAGTTCCTAAAACATTTCGCCAAGTTCAGGCAACCTACCTTCTCATAATAGCGATGATTGCCGTTAAAAATGTTTTCTTCTTATGTGGAAACAAAACACCATGAAGCATTTTACATTTTTGTAATACATTTTCTTTTATACTAGAAGTGGACCCTACATCTCATTCTTTAGATTCCATATCGAAATGAGACTTTTAAGCTGCATGTCTTCCTTATTTTTTTGCATTTTACTTTTCTTGCATAGTATAATGTATAAGGAAAGCATAGCCGTGGGATCAGAAATTCATTTACGACGATTCTACACGTTTTGAGTATCTTCGAAATTGGACGTTTTTGAGGCGCTATCTGTCTGCATGTATGTATGTGCATTAACACGTTTTAAACATCTTTCTTGTCCATTGGTCTCTATTTGTACGTGTTTGGACAATGTAACTTTAAAATAAATGTGCAGTGTATAGTGCAAATGTGACAGTGTATAGTGCAAAATGCGAAGATTGCCTTTTTTGGTGCCTCTATCTGAATATCCTTAGGCGTTAAGCCTGTTATTTTGCTTCAAAAATTATTCATTAGGATTGTCTTATATAAATCTTACCAAGCCCATCATTTTCCTCTATTCCTCGATTTTATGATTCTACTATCATTTAGGTATCTTTGTGTTTACAAAGCTCTTAATGTCTTTTATACTAGAAATAAGAATTCGGGTATAAGAATGCAACTTCAGGCTGAAACGGGGTATTATTAGACATCATGGAGCCAATTCTGCTATGTTTTTAGAAACAAGCCTTTTTAACTCATAGGTTTTACAATTTTCTGCTTCAATCTTTTAAGAGCATTTTTACTTCTCGTTCTTTTTTCAGAGCTATTAAATACTGATTATTCACCTATATAAATCAGTTGAGATTTCTTTTTATATTGATAGCTAATTACTCACCCACTTTAATTGTCACCCTTACTTTTCTTAATGCATACGTGTATCTTTTTAAATGTTATATTGTAATGATTTGTTGTAATTGTTCCATCTGTAATTGTATTTATGTCCTTTGATACTACTGTAATTACTATGTTTACTCCTGTCCTTCTATAAGATTTATCTTTTAAGAGGGAGAGGAGGGGGGGGGGGGTCTTCATAGATTATGTAATCTCATTTCTTTACATTATTATTTAAAGTATTATTACTATCATTATATACAGGTTTGAATATCCTTAATCAGACTAGAACAGATTTATTAATCTGAACAGATGATTTTGTGTGTAGTTAAAAATGATAATTCCAGTAATTTTATTTTGGTGCAAAAACCCAATAAAACAGAATAAATACCATTCATTAATTGAACTTAACTATATATGATTTTTTTCATTATTCATATTGCGAGAAAAAAGTATCGACTATTATATATTCGGCTGTTATTAAAACCTTTTTCGCAAGGTATAAATAATTCATAGTCGTTGTTATGCAACACGATTTAATTTTCTTCAATAAAGATAAAAAAGTTCGCAACAAATTAAAATAATAATAATAATCGGTTAAAAACAGGGTATTTATACACGGAACTAACTAGTGGAAAAATTTTGCTGGATCAGTTTTATATAAAAAATATTCTCGCCTTTTGAAATTTTATTAAATCTTACTTTTACTTATTTATGTACTACCGGAAGTCAAAATGCAGGATCAGAAAAATATCCTTTAAACTGTAATTCAAATATCCTATTACTTTCCTTATATACATAACGTATAATGAAAGTATTGTGAAGGGGCAAAAATTCGAATTCGAGTTTTCGACGGGAGAGCAAGTTTCAAGCATCCCTGATCACGAATCAAACATTTTTGAAGTGATGTTTGTGTGCGTGTGTGTCAGGGAGTCTGTGGTGACGATAACTGACGAACGAATGGACCGATTCGAACGAAATTTGGTACAAAAATCACAATCCGCAAACACTGGAAGCTTTTTGTTTTTATATGTAATCGAATGTTCAGAACCCACCTAAATTTTCTAGTGAAATTTTGAAAAAATCATCAAAAAATCAAAACCGCTAATATAGTTTCGCAAATAGACATTTCTTACGTAATTTTTCATTAGAAAACGATTAACATAAATTTTAGAATGCTAACATGAACCGTTCTTGAGATGTTGCACATTTTTCAAAAAAATTATCAAAAACTCATGCAAAAAAAATATTTCGTATTGAGAAACATGTTCACTTTTCATATGTAATACCATGCGATAAATTTGGTGACATCATTCTCGTGGATCTACCTCGTTTCATTCATGAAAAAATATACTTTGAGTAATACTCTTGTATTTGAACGCCAATAGTCATTTATCTACTGTAGGAATAACTTATTTCTTCATCCATAACACTTGGCGAGATTTTGGCTACGAATTTGGTGGAATGTCGCCAACTTGGCGACTTTTTTACATGTTGCTAAATTAACGAAAAACTCGCCAAATGGATAAAAATGACGCTAAATCAATGACAACTCATTGATGATGACAACATGGAAAATGACGATTCATTGACGAAAATTCAATATCTTGGAAATAATATATAAGTAACTACTATAAAAATAATCTATTTTTTTTTTTTACTGTAAAAGTAGTAAATTCATTGCATCATATAAGGAAAGGATGTTTTACTTTACTATTGAATATAGTATAGAGAAAGTATTGTTTTCACGAAAACTTTCGATTTGATATTTTGATGCCAATTGATTGAATGCGCTTCACACCAAAACGTTCAAAAGGTGAAATGATAGATAAAACATATTTCGTGATGAGATATAGACTTGATGATGATGAAGTGTGAAATTTCAGTTTTCCAATATTTGCTACTATAGGGGTACCACATCCCAAAATGTTCGAAATGACGAATATATGATAAACGCCTTCTTTTAAGTGAGATTGAGACGTGAAATTTGGTACTTTGTAATCGTTTGATAACACCCTCGAAGAAAAAATTATTTTTTTAAATATTTTTATTAGAAGTCTCTGAAACACCTTGTATATAGGTCTATGCCTTTAAAAATAACAGCATCCATAAAACAGTTTTACGCTTATATGCTCATCAGCATGGAAAAGTCGACACCTGCAATGTCAACATAAAAACTTTCTATCCCTCCAAACTATCCCTTTACACCCCCGTAAGAAGTTTGGATTCAGGCATATGGTTGAAGTATGATATTTTAGAAACTTTATCTCATCTTTTATTTCGGCTAAATGTAAGTCACACGGTTCCTATTTCCTTTCATTCTCAAGAACATTATCCAATATGTAAGTTTTCAAACCCTGTAATTGCAATAGCCTGGGATGAGACAACCCAGTGATTAGCGAGCGGGAATTGCACTCGGACAACCCTGGTTCGATTCCCGGCTCTGTCCAAACTACCCCCGTGTTCACGCGGAGTACGGACACGTTAAATATGTGAGTCCGTAATTCTCTCCGAGAGGTTGGTGGCACGGGAAGGAGGATATGGTCCCTGTGGATACTGCCCACACTGGGTTCCGGTCTAAATTGGTTGGCACTGTCCTGGCCGTCCAAACAGATGCCTTACACCTTTGGGTAGGTCGGACGGCCTGGGTCGAACAAACAAATAATTGCCATAGCCGAAAACAAATAAGAAAGACATGAATATTTCCAGGTTGCAGGTGGAAGATATTTTTTTGGTTATGTATGATGCTTAGATCTTCTGATGACACCCCCCCCCCCCAACCCATGCCGCTTTTCCTATTTCTAATATATTTTATACACGAAGTTAGATCTTTTTTTTTCCCTCTGATATTTACCATTCTTTAAAATTACATATTTTATTCAGTTTTACTATTTCGTACACTCTACATGTCTGGAGACCTAAATATTTTGCTCGCTGAAAGCGGGAATTCCGGGATTCAGTTTGAATTGTAGCCATAGAGGTAAAGGGAATGACTCAAAACTTCATATTAGGAAAGTATCAAAATCATTGGAGACAACAATTTGGGTGGCGCCATTGTAAGATAAATACCACTGCATGCATCGTACGTACTGCATGCATCGTACGACGAGTCTCACACTGAATTTAATAATATTTATTTCAACTGATTATTTTGCAGAAAAAAATATCAATTCAATGCAAATTAGATCTCAAATTCTTACACGTTCAAATTTATTTTACCTTTCAATTTATTTTTGTCATCATACATTCCGTACCCTGCTCTTAAACTAGGAAAAAGTATTTACTACTTCTTCTCATAATTAGGAATTTTTAATTTAAAAATAATTAAAAATGTCTAAACACAACACCTTCCTGTTGTGTTAATTTGAAAGAGATAGGACGCAACTAAAACTAGCGGCAACTAGATATACGAGTAATTCCAAAGCATTTTGGTATTTCTTAGTTTTTCATCCACAGAAGTTTTATCTCTTTTTCTAACTCCGTGATTGTAACAATTAAAAGTTCATAATTTCCTCGTTAAATATGGCACCTCGCTAAATGCGGACTCGTAATATGCAGGTAAAAGTTTCTAACTCCATGATGCAGGTTCTACACTATTAATCATTGCCAATTAATATCGTGTTATAATTATATATTGGATGTTAATCAACATGGATAATATAATTATCAGCAATCGGTGATATTTATTTAAAATATTTTAAATCCCCATTGAAACATTTTTTGGGTATACCATTAAACAAAATTACTGTTTCATTTTGCCTATTATTCATAGCAATTGCAGAAACATTTGCAAATCGGAAAGACTCCAATAAAAACGGTCTATTTACAACCGTCTTCCATAAACACAATTGCCTCCCTAATAAAACTCAGCATTGGTTACGGAACGCAAAGACGATTTGAGATGTCAGAGGGAGGGCAAGATATCTCGACCAGGTGTTTGGGGAGGGTCGGGCCGGGGTCAGCAGCTGCCAGACGATTGGACCAGCCAGAAGTGGCCCGGCCGGTTTTTGTTTTTGCGCACCGCCCCCCGCCAGGGACACTTACAATAGAATTGTGAACTAAGGGGGGCAGATCGATTAAAAGCATGCATTAATTACGCCCGATGATTACGATGGCCAAGTAATCATCTCTCCCATTTTTTGATTTGAATTTGGTTTTCTGGCGAAGCGTTAATGTGGAAGCGATTCGGAAAATTCCGGCGAGCCTTTTTATAATTAGAATTTGCGGGCTCAGGCCGTAATGAAATCGATAAGAAAATTAGATGGAGCGCCCAACAATGAAAAAATCCGAGCGGGCAAACAAAAGCTACGAAAAAACGCCAAGGACCGGGCGCATGAACCTAATGAAACCGGCAAAAACGGAGTTCGGAATAATTAGAAAAACGCCACGTAATTAAAAATGCGTTGACGGAATCGAACTGCTGCAATTTCACACGGTATTCATTTTTAGCCCGCGCTTCAAAAATGGCGCCTCATTAATTCCAGACCCAATTATGTCGAATTCGGGCAGGATTAATATGTAAAGAGAGTGGGGGGGGGGGGGGGGAGGAGGAGTGCGTTATTTCGCGGATGCCTATCGGGACGCGTCATCCATAGAGTTCTCTCCGTTTTGGGCCCCCCTCCTTTTCCGAGTCATCTCTGACAATGATTTTGCCCGTGTTCGGGCCCCAACCTACTTCGACATTCCTGGCATACCTCAACCGTAATTACGACTTCCCGACGGATCAATGCATATTGTTCGCCCGCTCCAATTGACAGCTGTAATTTCGAAATCAATAAACCCCGCAAAGCACCTCCACCTGCAAGTGAGGGTGGGAGGCTTTCTTATCTATTAATTACCTGCGTTGGCCATCAAATGGTGGGACTTCATTACATAGAATTAAATTAACCAGTAGGACAGTTTAAACACAGGAAGTTGATAGGATACTTTAGTAGTAAATCTATAGATCCAAACTCTATATAAGCAGCGACGTAGGCAGGGGGATTGTGGGTCTTAAATCCCCTATTGGCGTATAGTTACATAAGTTCTCTCTATAAGCTCCACATTGGGAAACGAAAATAAGCAGTGTGAACCCCTCTTTCGGCGTTATCCATAGACATATTATACCTCTACGGTCGTGTTTCATGTCCATGGTCACATCCCCCTACTTTCGCGATCCTGGCTGCACTACTGTCTATGACTGTTTCTTTATTGTCGACAGTGTCTATAAGTTTCAACATCCGCATACTACGTATCCCACAGCGTGGGGTAACACTGCTTTTTAATGAATATAAAGAATGAATCAGATTACCAACTATTTAATTTCCGTAATTGCTCTATTTCATTCTAACTAGCTATGTCCATAAAAAGCAAATTAACAATTATACCTATTATGAGTTTGTGTTTCATAATTTTCTAATAAAGAGACGCGATAGATGATACCATTTAAATGGACTTTTAACAGTTTTAAGGGCGGGTTTAAAAGTTGTTTTACAGCAAAACTTTTAATTGAGAGCGTAATTAGCGCAAGTTTTTAATTGCTATAAATTCAGACAAATAAAGCAAGCTATAAATTCAGACAAATAAAATAAACCAACAGCTGATGACAGATGAATTGTGGAACAACATAACGGACACAAGTTTAATGACTACTATACATACACTTTATTACTATAATTACTTTTCATTTAGAACTAAATATTTACATTTATAATTATTATTATTTAATTATATGAATATAATTGCAACATCATTAGCTTGTTTTAGACTGACGAAAGACGGGGATTTAATATAATAAATATTTGACCTGGTTGAAGAGGAAAGTGATAGCACTAGACCTTGTATGGAGGTATCTATTAATTGAAGGTCAAAAGGGAACTTAAATAGGAGGTATAAAGACTTTATGGGTTTCAGTATAGGAACTCGAAGCAGCGAGCTTCGATTGCCCAGTTAATGCTCAATTGATAGCTCTATTGATGCTCTATTATAGCCACTGAGATAATTATATTTTCTCCTATATTTGAAGTAGACCCTACAAATATAGGGGACTCAAAGACAGATAGAGATGATATCAATCAACAATTTGACTCGTTATTATATGTCTATTGTTAATATAAAATTATCAAAACTCTCTTTCCGGTGAAGCCTTCCGATAAAAGCTTAATTTTTGCACACTTATAGTTTGGATCACGGGACAGAACCTGACGAAGCTGGATTCTTGATTCACCTCTGGAGAGGGAGAAAACGGAGTTCATTAAAGCCAGTCTAGACCGTCAAGATGCCGCCCAGTGAAAGCTGAATTATTGTAAACTTATAGCATCGATCGCAGGACAGAACCTAACGAAAGGGGATTTTTATTCGCCTCCGAGAGCGAAGAAATAGTTTTTAAAGCCACTGCAGACCCTCCAGAAGCCCCCCGGTGACGTAGAAGATTGAATTTTTGCATACTGCTAGTATCGACCACAAGAGAGAAACTGCGCCAGATGGAAAGTAAGATAGAAAATAAGTAATATAGAAAGATTTATCATTCTCTTTCCAGAAAAGTAGAAAATAGTTTTTTTTAATAAGCCTTTCCAGACCTGCATGAAGCCTCAGTGACCTAGAAGGCTAAAAACTTTGCACACTTATAGTAACGTCATCGCGACCGAATATCTCCTCTGGAGGAAAACAAAATGTGAAAAGGAGTCGAAAAATTACTGCAGATTCTCCAGAATCATTTCAGTGACCTTGAAGGCTGGAAATACGTACGCATGCAGTACCGAACATGGGGTAGAAACTGATTGCGCCAAATTTCGATTAAGTAGACTGTTTTCGACGCTAAGCGCCATACATTGTCAAACAAAATAAAATTTCACAAGTATTGAATTGAATGTGTAAAATATATTGAATGCATTAAATAAAACTTGATTGAAACAAAAAAAAAGTTGTTACTAAATGTTTTAAAAGTGTTTATTTCCTTGTATTTGGTAGGCTTAAAAACTAATTTAGAATAATGATCTAAATGAAAATATAAATATTGTGGAAATTGTATATGGTAGGGGGACATATATCAGAATCTCGTTCTGGTGATTGAAAGTTTATTTTTTATTGTCTTAATTGAAAAGGCATAGGGGAATTTCCAACCAAAAATAGTTGTAAGTGTGGGATTTTTGTTTTTTTACAAGCACGCTCATCTAAAAATATTTCAACAGACGTTTTTGAAGAACAATAATTAATGGAAAATTGCAAAATGAATTCAATCGGGTGCAAGTGTGGTTAGGCCCTGGTCGGAGCCTTGTTTGCAAAGAGTAAGGCAATTAAACGGAATTAAAATGTTGCCGTGCCACACGAAAGGCGCCTTTTAATGGCTTCGGAAAACCGCGCTTAATTTTTGTCATTGTGCTGGAGATGTGGAAGGGGGCGTGGGCTATTCGCTTTTCAAACAAACTTGTTTAGGAGCGAAAAAAATGGCATCACGCACGAAAGCGCCGCTTCCACTTTATTAACCGGTTATTTGTTTCATTCGGGGGGACCCCTTCGCTTTTTAAAAGATATACATTATTGATTCTGTTTTTAATTTCTTTTCCGTCAGAGCCCTTAATGCGGGAAAAACAATTAGCTTCCTCTTTTCTTCCAGCCTTCTTTTACACTTGGCGCAATTAAATAGCCATAAGCGGGAAGACGGTTTTTTGAATCGGAAATGAACATTTTTTTGCTTCTTGCGCTGTTTTTTGGATTCCCTCGATTTTTAATTCCTCGCGCTTCGTAGGAATTCCCAGCGCCTCTTGATTCCCGGTTAAAATTAAAATTTTTAGCGTGGCCGGGATTAATTATGCGGGAAAGAAGTAAATGCCTATTTTCCCGACTTTAATGCCCGTTTTGGCTGTCTGCAGATCTCGGTGTTTTGCTTGTTTTGTCCTTCCGGAAACTTCATTTGCAGTTACAAGCCGAAATCTTCATCTTCGGCTGATGTAATTAAATATTGAACAGCTAATAGCTTCGCGTATTTACTGCATCCCGAGAAAAGAGGAACCCGAAGGAAAAAATTAATATAGGAAAATATTTACTTTTTAATGAAAAAACTCTCAGTTAACGATGCAGATAAACACACAATCGGAAATGCTTTACGGGCCGGAAAAAGTCACATCACGCAATTCTACATCGAATTATTTTTAATTCGTTTTATCTAATAATGAAATATTTAATTACTTTTTATACCCACTGCCTGGTGATGTTTTTTTCTGTGCTGCTTACTACTATTTTTAGAGATGCTCGGTATTGGAATAAGATACAGTCGATGTTGTCACAAATTAAGACATGCTAATTATAGTTTAACAATGCACGCACCTGTTTTGCAATCCGTGTTTCCGAAGAAGGTTAATTAATTTCCCGTTTAATTGTTAAAAAGTAAAGATTGAAATTTCATTGATCTGTTAAAATGTCCATATCTTTGCTTGCTTTGTTTGATAATTCAGTGGTGAAAGGGAATTAATAAAATCATCTGATAGCAATGACTATGATTAAAATACTTTAAAGTTTTGGGAATGAAAAAATATAATATTCTATGCAAGTTCTGGTGTAGCTCTAATCTTGCAATCTGGGGTAAATTTATATAATTGCCTAACACTGAGCACGTTGGTGGAAAAAATTTCGAGGAGGGTGGGAGGGGGGGGGGGGGGGCACAATTTTCGACGAAAGCATAACAATATGTTTAAAATAAGACCCATTTATGATTGATTGATAATTATAAATTTTAAATGCGTATACATCTCACAATACATTTAGAAATAAAGGGCAAAAGTTGAAAAAGTCATGCGATTTTAGGAGATGACCTAAAAACATATATAAAGATAATCTAAATTTCAGGAGAGGGGGCAGAGGCCGCAACCTCATCCCCCTGGCTATGTCCCTGCCTAGCGCATTTTAGTCTGTTTAGACCTCCTACAAGCCTGAAGTGATCTAGAAAACTGAAATTTTGCCTACTTTAAGTATATAGATCACTGAACTTAACAGAGTCTAATTTTCGTTTCCCCCGGAGTCAGAGATAATGGGGCGAAAATATTTCCAAACCTTCCAGAATCACCACTCCAATTACCTAGAAGGATAAATCTTTACATAGTGTCATCCACGAGACAGAACCTATAACGGATCCGGATTTTCGATTTCTCCCCTAGTGGCGAACAAAATGAGATCTTTAAAAATCATTCTAAACACTGTAAAAACCAGCCGTTGACTTTTGATTTCTTCCCTCGAGGGTGTGACAGAATGGAGTCGAAGAAAAGTCATTCCAGACCCCACAGAAGCCACCTGATGTCTGAAACATTATATATTTATAGTATCGACTATGGAACAGAACCTAACTGAGCCAATTTTTGACAAAGACCCCCACAGAAGTCCCATTGTGATCTAGATGTCTGAAATTTTACATTTTTATTGTATCCACTATGGAACAAAACGTAAATGGGTCAATTTTTGAGTCAGATCTCAGAAGTCCTTTGGTGACCTAGATTTCTGAAATGTTATATATTTGTAGTATCGACTATGTAACAGAACCTATAACTGAGTTAATTTTTCAATAAGACCCCACAGAAGTCCCCTGAAACTTTACATATGTATAGAATTGACTACGGGACAGAACCTAACTGAGTCAATTTTTCAATAAAACCCCACAGAAGCCCCTCCTGTGATCTAGATGGCGACTATATAGGATAGAACCTAACTGAGCCAATTTTTGAATAAGACCCCATATAATTCTCCCTGTTAGCTAGAATATGTCTGAAACTTTACATATTTATAGTATCGACTATGGAACTGAACCTAACTGAACTAAATTTTCAATAAGACCTCACAAAGCCCACATGTGATCTAGATTGCTGAAACTTTACAGGTATCGACTGACAGAACATAAATGAGCCAATTTTTCAATAAGACCCTACGCCATCCCCTTTGTGATCCAGATGGATAAAATTTTAATGTACTTAAAGTATCACCTATCGGAGCCAATTTTTAATAAGACCTCACAGAATCCCCCCCCCCCCCCCCCTTGTGAACTAGATAGCTGATGGGATGAAATCTAACTGAGCCAATTTTCGAATAAGACGACTACTTTCGATGCTAAACGCCATACATAATTAAACAAAATAAAACTTATTAAAATAAAGTTGTAATTTTATTTTCAATAGTACCTTCCCTGCCTTTGACAATCTTAAATAGTAGTTTATTATAAAATTCTGTTTATACTCGTGAATTATTTATACTATTACAATAGAAACCCCCGCTACAAGAAACCCTCAATGACAACTTCCCCGCAATAACGAATCCTAAAACAGGCTCGTTATAGCCGAAGTTCGTTATAGATAAGACAACGAATCCTTGCAATTAAATTCTTAAACTTTTATTACTTTTCCTACAATACATGGTAATGTATGAAAAAAATATTGGAATCGCATCGAAAATCGCAACTCGAGTTTTCGACGGATCTACACGATCCGTCTAAGTATCACGTCCGCCACATCCTAAATATTACATCCGGCTAATATCCGATCATAATACTCGTACTATAGAACCTAATAAAACTATTTTTAGCATGTTATCTTTATGTGTGCTTGTCTGTTTGTATGTGCAATGTATGTATCCACTCTAAATCAAAAACTAACTGGCCTAGTAGAAACTATTGGGCTCAATTTAGAGAGCCCGAGCTCGCCCGAGCCCGAACTGCTCAACGTAAAATAGAACCCGAATTCGCCCGAAAGCGAAATATGGTTTTAACTGTCCCACTTAATTTTCACTCATTTTCAAAAATGTACATTTGTAAAAATAAGCGATTAAGTTTAGATATCAAGCACAAGTAATGCATACACAATTATTTTGAGCCCTGAAGCTTCGGCATAACATAAATTGAAAATAGAAAAATTAGTATAATGAAAGTCATATAATGACATTAAAATAGTATCAATATGGTTTTTTGTAGCGTGTAGTAGCAAAATTAATATTGACCTTTTCTTCTGCCCACTCAATATTTAGACGCTCACACACATTCAACAAACATCAGTCTACCAGTCTTAGACAGTTTATGACTCGAGTATAAGCAATGCGAAAGTTATTTAAACAAAGCAATAAAGCGACCATATAGGAATACGATATATATAGAGCCCTCACTGACCTAGTTCCCATTCTCACTTTTCCACTGGTTAGACACACACACACTGGCGTTATTGAGTTCTTCCTTAAGCTTTAATTATTTACCCGTGAATCCCCAATCGATTGCAGTTGATTCCATTAACTTCCATCGTCCAATTTGATAGATATAACGGATGATGTAGGGTAGTCAATAATAAACAACGTCGCATTTTACTGTACAACGATAGAACCCATTTACCAAGACTTCAAATAAGATTTCAGACACTTATTAGCAGTAACTTTTTAGCAATTAAATAAAATGTGATTATCTTCTATTTTAAAGTTTTAATCAACAGTTTCTAATAGTTTTGAGACCAAGCCTGCCCGAACCCGAATTGCACTTAGTATCGTAGAGCTCGAATCAAACTTTCTGGCTCGGGCTGAGCTTATCTCTAGTAGAAACATCCCTTGCAGTGACCCTGGTTTTGATTAGAATTTTGTACGATTAGGGAAAAAAGATTAACCTGCCTTTTTTTGTGTGTGTATGTGTGAAATGGTCTGCAAAAACCGTCTAAATCTGAAATTAAAGAATACATATGCTCAGATGTATACTGTATGCTTGTTTTATATATGATTTTTAACGACGAAAATAATAAGACCAATCCCATTACTTTAGAATAAATAGTTCTCGAGATTCTTCAATGTTTTTCGCATTTTTTCTATGCCGCCTTTGAAAATATGTTCAGTCGTCAAATGGAAATGAAAATTAAATTAGAACTGCAAACTTGGAGTAATTTCAAACAATTATCACTCTTTTGGGGGGCAATTAAACTCTATTTAATAAATTATGAAAGAAAAAAAATGAAAATTAATTTCAGCCTGTATGGAAAGTCATCTGCTGCCTACATCAAATGTTTTTGCAATGTATTTACAAAAGTGAAAAGCAGCATCAATTTAATATTCCAATTAAATTTCCAGCACCCTTGGACCGGTTTCGCGCTAATTGTGCGTTCGCATGGGGGAAAAAAAAACTCTGTTATAGGCGGTTTCGGTGTATGCTGCAGTGTCGTCATCAAGGATGGGGTGTGCCATACCCCTGCCCTCAGGAACCCGTCATAACCCATTGAAGTATCGGAGAAATTTTATTTGATAAATGAAGATGTTTATCTGTGTGTGTGTGCAGTCTGTAACAAGAAATCTAAGCATTGTATGACGATGGAATTTGGTACACAGATATTTCAGAATCTGAATAGGGGCATCTCGGTGTTATTTTTTTAAATTTTGAATTAGTTTTTAGTTATTTTATGTTTTAGCCTAATTCACAACGATTTTGGCCGATTTTCCCACAAATGGATTCCTTAATGACCTAAAACATTGTCACAGATTTTCCATTTTGACACCATCGGAAAGATCGAAAAATTATCCTTCAAAGAAACTGAAAGATAATATACACGGTTATTAGACGATTTTTTTATTACATTTTTAAAAAATATGTACTTTTCGTTCGTTTTAAAACTTTCTGAATTTCATATTACGATATACAGAAATTGACTTGCTATTCATCGTTCATTTTTTTTTTTTTTTCAAAACTTGCCTTAGATATCACAGCTTGCTCCAGAAAACAAAATAATGTCATAAACCTATTCGTTGATTAATTATAATTTTTTTATCCGCGACATGTCTTTGATTTTATCAGTCCTCTGCAGGCAAGCGGATAGCAGGGAAGCGGACTCCGCTATTGCCGGAGCTCTTCGGCCAATTGAAGCCACTTCCTACGCAATGTGGAGAATCGTGATCTTTTTTGGAACTATTGTACTTATTGAAGCCAATTCCGACAACCGGGATGCTTTTCGTGCGTTTTAAATCTCTCCGATGCGCATCGAACTAATTGAAGTCCGGAGGACTAGACAGCTTTAAGATGCCAATGCACATGCTCTTACAGCTCTCTATTCATTCCTGTGCAATCCTTGCTGAGGTTTAGACTAGGCATATATTTAAAGGGGATTTCGCATCATGCACGTTGCTTGTTTCTTCGCGTTTTCATGAGAGGTCTGTCAAAAATGGTTTCGGTGTTCCTATTATTTATCAGCGGCGCTTATTTAGAACTCGGGCAACGCCAGATAATTCGTTCTAGAGGGAAATAAAATAATTGGATTAACAGCAACAAAGAAAATAATATAAACTAAAGATGTTACGGTAGAGGTGAAACTTTTGAGGGAAATAGAGTAGCTATCACGGTGAATTATCCTTTAAGTTTAGGGGAAAACCTAATCGTTCTCAGCACATTCCATTTCGGCATTTTGATTACACTGGTTAGCAATACGGATACAATTATACCAATTGTTCAGAGTCCCCTAAAAACACAAAACTCAATGTCTAAAATAATTTTCTTATATTAAAAACGATTTTTGTTTTAAACGATATAAAATGATTATATTAAAATTGTTGATTTTTCAACAATTTTTATTAATTTAGCTTCGTTTTATCAATTTGGCAACATTTTCGCTAATTTGGCCATATTTAGAACGGCCGTAAATTCCTCTAATAATTACCAAAAAGGGATACGAATGTTTAGATTTTTAAATGAATAAGAAAAAAAAAATAAATTGTAGAAGAGTTGAATGCAGGGATATCGTTTTTTCGCAGCAGGTCGGCGATAAATGCGGCAAAACAGGAACGTTCTACTGAAATCAGCAAGGAGAATGGCAGTGGGTCAAGTTAAGTGGAAGTATGTTCAGCTCTGGTTCTCACTCCTTGCCGCTAAGGCTCACTGTGATAAAATATGGTGGCCCAGCGCCGTGACTTTACTACCGAACATTTCCGGTTTCAGGAGAAAAACTTGACGGTTGGATCTAGAGCTCCTCTACTACAGGCTGACTTATCAAGCATATTGAAGCCCATAGGATTCCGCACTACAGTTACAGAAATTATAAAATAAGTGTTTAAAATAAATATTTTATATAAAAAAAGAAAAATCAGTGTTTAAAATAAATATTTTATATAAAAAGAGAAAAATGAGTGTTTAAAATAAATATTTTATATAAAAAAAGAAAAATAAGTGTTTAAAATAAATATTTTATATAAAAAAAGAAGTTTCAATTAGAATATTGTAGAACTTAGCTCGCATAAGTATGCTCCAGTACCGGGTATCCGATTATTTATTAGCCATTGTTTTCTTCTTTCTTCGTTTCTAGGAAAGCGAAATAACCTAGAACCCTTTCTAGAATGATTATAACAGTTCGGTCTAGACAACTACCCACAATTATTTCAATTATACTTCCTAAAGGGAAAATACCAATAGAGCTAATGCTAATGGATTGCGCTTTCAACTATGGTGGGCTTCAATATGCTTGATGAGTCAGCTCGTATATAGAGGAGCCTTATATGGACTTCCGTAACGGTCCGATTTCGATTCGTGCTTATAAAAGTTTCATTTCAAAAT
The DNA here is from genome assembly GCA_951213105.1 of Amaurobius ferox. Lineage (NCBI taxonomy): Eukaryota > Metazoa > Arthropoda > Arachnida > Araneae > Amaurobiidae > Amaurobius > Amaurobius ferox. The sequence goes on from OX578145.1 coordinate 29,349,775, forward strand.
TTTTGGTTCAGCAACAGACTGGCTTCTTAATAGGACTAAATTTGTTGGTCTCTATAGAGATTCGCAAAATTGTTCCACATAGATTTCTTGCCGCCATTGCAGTTATCGTCTATTCCATGTTGACAAGCGCGAAATCGTTCTATTGATGATGTTATCTGCAATGGGACCGCAATATGGAAACTTTCCTTCCAGATGGGATTTGTGAGTATCAAAATAAAAGTTTCACATATGTTTACTGGGCCAACGGCCGTACCGTGCTGAAAACACCGGTTCTCGTTAGATCACCGAAGTCAAGCAGCATCGGGCGCGGTTAGTACTTGGTGGGTGACCACCTCGGAACACCGCGTGCTGTTGGCCATCTCGGGTGCGGTATCCCCGTGGTTTGCGCGCTAGATTTGCACGCTACCACAAATGCCGCCGTGTTCATGCGGAGTACGATCACGTTAAACATGTGGGTCCGTAAGTCCTTCCGAGAGGTTGGTGGTAGGGGAAGGAGGGTACGGTCCCTGTGGATGCCTCCCCCACTGGGTTCCGGTCTAAATTGGGTGGCACTTCCCGGCCGTCCATACAGTTACCTTACACCTTTCTGGTAGGTCGGACGGTCTGGGTCTCAACAATCAACATATGTTTACTGATATGTGAAATAATCCGTTATTTCCTGTTATTTATGTGTATGTAAAAGAACACACGCACAATTTGAAGAAGAGTTCCTAAAAAAGGACGTTTACATCTTTCTGTTGAAGATGCGTTAGAAATTCTTTCTTGCTTTTTAGCTTCCTTGCCCTTTGAGAACACAATTTTTGACGCTTATTATTTCTTGCGCTTCCATCTTGCCGCTTATTTTATACGGTGCACTTAATTTCCCCTCGCAGATCTCTGTGAGAATTAAAAAGCCGCACACCGTCGAGGTCCTTATTGAGTTTTAGGTCCGCTTCCCTCTGTGCCTCCGTGAAAGAACACTTTCAAAATAAAGAGGTGAGAGGATTTCGTTATTTTAGCGCCGTCTTCTCGAAGAACCAAATTTCTTCGAGCAAGGGGGAGTGAGCAGATCTGTCATGTTATGCAGTCACGCAATAAGAGCTTTTCTGCTGCATCCTGTGTTTTCTCGGTCACGTCCAGCTTAATGCACTTTTACCTCATCTTGGAATCTTCTACTTGCAAAAATGAGTACTTGCAGCTCAGGTGGAGACTACGTTAAATAGAGAATGAAAGGCGCGAGTAAATGCAATTTGCGGCCGAAACAAAATGCTTATGGGGAAGAAATGGGCGTGCAAGATGCATGGGGAATATGATAGATCCATTTCTGAGAGGTTTTTCGTACAGGAAAGGATGAGTATTCTGAAAATGTGGAACTCGATTTGATGTGTTTCTCTGCTTTTGTAAGTGCCTTAGTGTGTCTTCTTATTATTAACTTTTTCGTTTTTTATGGTACACACTTGTAGGTATCATTCCTTTCAGTTTAATAGTTTAATAGGTGATTTAATTTATTTTTCAAGATGAAAATGTATTATTATCATTATTGTTATTATACACACACACACACACACACACACACACACACACACACACACACACACACAGACACACACACACACACACACACACACACACACACACACACACATATATATATATATAATAATAATATTTTGAAAATCCAATGACAGAATAGAGAGAAGCTGTAACTCAAAAACCCTAACTTTAAAATATGCTTACATAATAAAAATAATTATTAAATAAAGAATCATCAATCAAATGGAATCGATAATTAAAAATCAGATAAAATCCATGCATTAAAGCTTTACATGTGGTTAAGCACTTGACCTAAATAAATGAATTGTTTATTTCGAAAATAAAAACCGCTTCTCCAAGTATTTAACCAAAATAAACGCAAAATGCGTGTTTCTGATATTAGAGATAGATTATATCTATAAAAACGAATAAATTGGACTACATGAAGATGGAAGAATTATAAAGGAAATAAGATTACCGGAAAAAAACCCTGCATATGTCCAGTCAAACTGCATATGTCCAGTCTATATGCAAACTCTGCAGTGAAGCCCGGATTGAAGAGACCAGTGTTGCCAATCGCAAGCAATAAAAGTAGAGAACTACTGTTGCCAATCGTAAGAAATAAGTAACAGTAATGCGAAAATACTTTAAAAGGTGATATTCTATAGTAAGAGCTACAAAATAATGGGACGTATAGTATAATCGAGAAGAGTGAGGCTAATGCATAAGGAGATGTAAATACAATGTAATGTTTATTCAAAAGAATGTTGATGTCTGGCTAATATAAGATGCTAAGAAGAGAATTCAAAAATATTCAGCTAACCCAAACTTTTTAACTCTACCATTTACTAAATATGCTGGATATTTATATAATATGCTGGTAATTTTTAGATTATTTATATATGCATAGCATGAAATTTTTTATTTGAGATTCGAATTAACACTTCGAAATTTATTCGAAATTTTAGAGAAAAAAAGCCATGATGCCATTTTTGTGTTCGGGACATCATTAGCCATCTCTGGAAGGGGGGGGGGAATTAATTTCCCCCGGGAGTGCATTGTCAAACACAGTATCAATTGAAAGCCTTTCAATTTATACTATGAAGTCTTTTAAAATGAAGGGTATTCAAGCCTTTTTCAAGCCTTTAAAAATGAAGGGTAACATGCTACAATTGTGATCATTAGTACCAATAATACAGATTTTTAATTTTTTTTGTAAATTATGCAACATATATAAATATATATATATATATATATATATATATATATATATTAATATATATATATATATATATATATATATATATATTAATATATATATATATATATATATATATATATATATTAATATATATATATATATATATATATATATATATTAATATATATATATATATATATATATATATATATATATTAATATATATATATATATATATTAATATATATATATATATATATTAATACATATATATATATACGTATATATATATATATGTATATATATGTATATATACGTGTATATATAAATATACATATATATACGTATATATATATATATATATATATATATATATATATATATATATATATATATATATATATATATAGTAGTTTGAAAATCCAATGATAAAATACAGAGAAGTTGCAACTCAAAAAACCCCTACATTAAAAAATGCCTAGCAAATAAAAAGTAGTAAACACAGAATCATCAATCAAGTGGAAAATAAAATGCTAACCTTTAGTTATCAAGCTGAGGACAAACAACAAACATCAATGGAAAGGAATCGATAATATAAAATCAAATGAAATCCAAGCATTAAAACTTTACACGTAACCAAGCCCCAGGTCTAAATAAATAAATTGTTCGTTTCGATAAAACTCTTCGTTAAGTCCAAGTATTTTATCAAAATTTACACAAAATGCATGTTTCTGATATCAGTGATAGATTATATCTATGAACATTTATAACTTGGACAACATGCATAAAGATTGAAAAATTATAGGAAGCAGGACTTCCTGAAAAAACACTGCGTATGTCTGATCCATTGGGGCCTTGAATAAAGAGACCAATATTGCCAATCGCAAAAAATAAAAAGTTGAGAACTGCTGTTGCCCATCGTGAGAAATAAATAACAGTAATGCGAAAAGGAGATAAAAGGTGATATTCAACAGCAAGAGCTACAAAATAATGGGAGTAGATAAGGAAAGCCGGTTCTGCAACAGAGGCTCAGCGATGCTCAGCGCTCAGCAAAATGGCCGCCATCTTGAATTTTCGTAATCCTGGACGGGGGTGTAAAAGAGGGGAGAGAATGAAAAAAGGTGGGGGTGAAAATTTTTCGAAACTTTTTGTTGGGTGGCAACGATGTCGTAGTCTTGTACGAGGGGTTGAGGGGGAAATAAATTTTTTGGAATGAGATTTTTTTCTAAGTATAGGAGAAACTTTTTTCGGGGTGGCAACGCCTAGGGTTCTGCAACGAAGGCTCAGCGATGCTCAGCGCCCCCTAGCGACGGAAAGTGGAACTATGGAGGATGGAACTTAGAAATATTTTTTGTTTGGGTTGCCATAGCAACACCTGGGGGGATAAACTTTTTTCGAGGTGGCAACACCTGCGACAGTGGCGGTATGGAACCATAAGCGCCCCCTAGCGGCAGAAAGGAGAATTAAAACTGGGAATTTTTCTGATAGTTGGGATTTTTTTTTTTTTTCTCTTTTTCAAAATGAAGTAATTAAATATATCAAGGTCTATGTTATTGCATGCTAGGAGCGTGCCAATATACCTCCGCCAAGGACATGTTAAGGGTATACCAGCGGTATACTAAGGGATATGCTGAAGGCATGCTAAGGTCATATCAATATCCCTCCCCTATATGGTGGTTACGAACTTAACTGCGAGAATCTTGTAGCGTGAGATACTTGAAAATCTTGTAGGGTGTAGGGGTATGCCAAGAGGATCGAACATGAATTTTAAAAATGTGCCGCTTTTTGCGTTTTTTTCACAAAAAGTTTTCAAAACGTTAAAAAAACAACAAAAATGTGTGTTTTTTCAACAAGTTGAAGTTTTGGAGTTGTCGGATTTCTCTATGGGAATTAACATGGGTTTTCACACTTTTGCGAATTTTGTAGAAAAAAAATGTGGTTTTTTGCAAAAATGCGGCCAAAAATGTGTTTTTTGCAAAACGCGGAATCGGCCGATTTTTTTCAAACTGTCGGATTTCTCTATGGGAATTAACATAGGTTTTCACACTTTTGCAATTTTTTGAAAGAAAATGTGCGTTTTTGCAAAAATGCGGCCAAAAAAGCGTGTTTTTAGAGTAGCAGAATCTCGGGAATCTCGGGAATCTCGAGAATCTCGGGAATCTCGGGAATTGAGTGTATGAGAGGGGGTGTGTTTCTCCAACCAGTCTTGGGGGGTTTAAAAAATTTTAAAAATAAATATTTTTAATAAATATTCCCAAAAATAAATATTTTTAATAAATATGGGGGTATCTTTGAATCTTAACCTGTTTTAAAAATAAATATTTAAAAAACCCCACATAGTAATTTGTTTATACCAACATGGTTTAATATGGGTGTTATTTTATGCATGTGTATGCTACCATAGGGGTTTCTTTATACCAACATGGTTTAATGTGTGTGTTATTTCACAAGTGTACTACTACCATAGGGGTTTCTTTCAATCCTAACATGTTTTAAAAACCGCAGAGTCCATTAAATCACGATGACAGATCTACCCCTCCCCACCTCGCGTGAATGTGAATAGTTACATCGTATGGCCAGTGCGGGAAAGATGAGGATACTGCTAACAGAGCGTGGTTCTGTATCTGGATATAACTTTAGGCTATTTGTCGCGTTGGGTTTGGCCGACTGTTTAGAACCGCTCTCGCTGCTATTGTTAACATCTGTGGTGGGGGACAGTTTTTACGAGCTCATAGAATGCTTGTGTTGGACCATCGCGAAATGCTATTCTCAGCTGGGAGAGGCTCTTTTAAAGAAGTTCTTATTAAATTTTAACATGTTTTAAAAAGAATCTTTCATTCATTAGTGTTATGAATCTCACAAGTTAATTAAAGGATGTTAATTAAATTAATTGATTAAGTATTGAATGCCTGTATACCAGGAGCATGTTAAAGACATGTCAAGGGGTATGTCAAAGCGTACCAAGGGTGTACCAAAGGAGTATGCTAAAGACATGACAAAGTCTACACTATCCCTCTGCTATATCACGGTTACGAAGTGAACTGCGAGAATCATGTAGGGTGTAGGGGTATGCCAAGAGGATCGAACATGAATTTTAAGAATGTGCCGCTTTTTGCGTTTTTTTCACAAAAAGTTTTCAAAACGTTAAAAAAACAACAAAAATGTGTGTTTTTTCAACAAGTTGAAGTTTTGGAGTTGTTGGATTTCTCTATGGGAATTAACATGGGTTTTCACACTTTTGCGAATTTTTTAGAAAAAAAATGTGGTTTTTTGCAAAAATGCGGCCAAAAATGTGTTTTTTGCAAAACGCGGAATCGGCCGATTTTTTTCAAACTGTTGGATTTCTCTATGGGAATTAACATAGGTTTTCACACTTTTGCAATTTTTTGAAAGAAAATGTGCGTTTTTGCAAAAATGCGGCCAAAAAAGCGTGTTTTTAAAGTAGCAGAATCGCGTGAATTGGGTGTATAGGAGGGGTGTGTTTCTCCAACCAGTCTTGTAGTTTAAAAAATTTTAATATTTGTAAAAATAAATATTTTAAATAATCGTGAAAGTGTGTTTATGTCCAAAATACTTGAGTGTTATGAATCTCACAAGTTAATGAAAGGATGATAATTAAATAAAGTCTTGGAGTTTAAATAATAGCAGATACCAATGGCTGTATGCATATGTTTTTACAAGTGTACTACTACTACCATAGGGGGTTTCTTTAAACCAACATGTTTTAATACGTGTGTTATTCTAAGAGGGAGAAACACCTAATATGGTGATACATATGACACACGCGCTCAGCACAAATCGATAGAAATAAATGGTGAGATAGTTTTTAAAGACGAGACTTAGAAATTTTTTTCGATAAATAAGGTATTTGAGGTTATTTAACGTGTGAATGAACGATACATGCCAATAAAATGAGGAACTAGGCTAAGTTTACAAGTATGGGACTTTAAAGTTTTGATGTTTTAGGGGTAGAACTTGAATTTATAATTAAACATGATTTATACTAACTACTGCAAAGGGAGAAATGCATAGCGAAAGGGTTATGTGTGTATATATATATATATATATATATATATATATATATAATACATATAACCAACACCCACCGGTGGAATGCAGATCTAAGATAGTATTTTTAGGAGAAGACATGAGATTCTTAAGAAAATGGAGTATTTAGAGGCATTTAAAGAGATATAAACATATGATAAGGTAACATCCATAATACACACAACTAATATAGGACAGCGAAAGGAAAACTTTAGTATTGTTTAGAGACCGAACTTCAAATTTTTAAGTAAATGTAGGTGTTTGGAAAATTTTTAATGAACTATGTGCGATACACATGTCTCCGATCACAATGGTGGAAAAGTGATACCAGGACAGTTTTTAAAGATGTGAGTTTAACTTTTTTCAATTAAGTGAAAAATCTACTAAATATTAGAGTGTGCTAGCGCTTACCGAGGGTTTTATGAATAATACACATAAGCAGCATATAACATTAGGAAGGGGATATTAGAAATTTTTTTTAAAGATAGGACTTTAGATTTTGGAACTAAATGAGATATCAAGAAACATTTAAAGGGGATGAAAACATCTAATGAGGCGGAATGGGGGTGTACTTACCCAAGATACCCAGCACTGAAATTATTCACTAAGATAAATTTTTTTTTAAAGTAAAGACTTTAGAAATTTCACATAAAAGGCAATTTATACTAGTTTTTAAAGAAATGAAAACGCCTAGCGAGATGACTTAGAATGAATACAACGCCGATATATATATATAACAGTGAAAATAAAACCTAAATATTGTTTAAAGACTGCACTTCAAATTTCAAAGTAAATGTACATACCCAGAAACTTTTAATGGACTAGTATAATACACATACTCGATATAACAGTTAAATGACGAACTAAGAATAATTTATAAGTATGTAACTTTGGATTTTTTTAGTTAAATAGGGATTTCAGCTAATTTTTAGAGGGATAGAAAGGTATACTAAAGGGTGTACAACAAATTTTTAGAAGGGACTTGGGGAATTTGCTAGCTAAATAAGGATTTACACTACTTTTTAAAGGGATATAAAGACATACTAAAGGGTATACAGCAAATTTTTAGAGGGGACTTTGAGAATTTTTTAGCTAAATAGGGATTTCTACTAACTTTTAAGGAATAGTAACACGTACTGAAGAGTATAGAGCGTAATCATTACTAACACCTAGTGCTAAAATGAGGAATTAGAGTAATATTTTGGGGATGGGACTTTAGATTTTTAAGTAAATGTTATGTTTAAAAACTTTTAAAGTAGCGTAAATACCTACTAAGATGACATATGCGATACACATAGCCAATACATAGTTATTAAATAGGGAAAAGCTAAGATGGCTTTTTAGAATAACACCTACAATTTTTTCTAACTAAGAGCAATATATCAACACTTAAAGCGGACGAATACGAAGATTCAGACGGCATGTGTGATACACATCGCGGGCACATAATAGTTAAATCTTAATTTAAGTAAGTTTTTAAGGATAGAACTCTGAATTTTTTGGGTAAATGAGATGTTTAAGAACATTTAAAGAGTCAAAAACACCTAATAAGGCGGTATGAGATGATTTCATCATCATCAGATAACAGCGAAATGGGGATACTACAAATATTTTAAAGGGGAATCCTTAAAATTTCTAAGTAAATAACCTTTAAAGGGGTGAAAAATATATAGTGAAGTTGTGTAGATAATACAGATCATCGACATTCTAAAACAGACAAGACATGTCTATACAAGATAAAAAAATGTTGTACGTTAATATAAACATACATTATTCTATGTAGCAATGTAATACATACCCCAAGATTTATATAAAGTAATTGCGAATACATTATACCAATCCCATCAGAAATCAGCTAAAATAATAAAATTACCAAGCTGAATAATATATCTAGGTACTAAAACCCCAACAAACTACATTAAATTGATAAAAATCTTAACTAAATAAAATAATAAAGCTGTAACATACTATAAAAATACTAAGTTTAATAAAATAATAGAATAAAATCATATTAAAGCAAGTACTTACATGTTCAATCCGACTCAAAATGCTACATTAGGTGTAGGCCGATGAATAATGACAGATATAACATCTCCAGCTTTACCAACTTAAACCGACATATTCCCAGAGCAACTTGAAACGCGTCTTGACAGCACGAAATCCACAGCAGAAGTGATAAAATCGATACTTCAACGACACCCCCTACACGACAAGGTCACATCAAGGTCATATCATGGTTACAGTTAAACTATGGTATAAAATAGAATCACATGTTAAAAAATAATAGATTTTAGTAAAATAATTAAAGAAAATCCCTCTGTAATTATGAATGACTTGTCTATATTTACCGTGTGTGTGTGTGTGTGTGTATGTGTGTGTGTGTGTGTGTGTGTGTGTGCGCGTGTGTGTGTGCGTGTGTGTGTGTGTGTGTGTGTGTGTGTGTGTGTGTGTGTGTGTGTGTGTGTGTGTGTGTGTGTGTGTGTAATTATACCTTAAAAAGCTATATATCTGTAGTATCCCAACGGATACTAATATTTGTCTTACACATTTAGTTAAAACTTTTTTTTAATTACACTTAAAATAAGCGCAACTGAAATAAAGTTTTTCTAAGTTTGAAAAACAAATATTAGTATCCGTTGGGATACTACAGATATATAGCTTTTTAAGGTATAATTACACACACACACACACACACACACACACATACACACACACACACACACACACACACACACACACACACACACGCACACACACACGCGCACACACACACACACACACACACACATACACACACACACACACACACGGTAAATATAGACAGGTCATTCATAATCACAGAGGGATTTTCTTTAATTATTTTACTAAAATCTATTATTTTTTAACATGTGATTCTATTTTATACCATAGTTTAACTGTAACCATGATATGACCTTGATGTGACCTTGTCGTGTAGGGGGTGTCGTTGAAGTATCGATTTTATCACTTCTGCTGTGGATTTCGTGCTGTCAAGACGCGTTTCAAGTTGCTCTGGGAATATGTCGGTTTAAGTTGGTAAAGCTGGAGATGTTATATCTGTCATTATTCATCGGCCTACACCTAATGTAGCATTTTGAGTCGGATTGAACATGTAAGTACTTGCTTTAATATGATTTTATTCTATTATTTTATTAAACTTAGTATTTTTATAGTATGTTACAGCTTTATTATTTTATTTAGTTAAGATTTTTATCAATTTAATGTAGTTTGTTGGGGTTTTAGTACCTAGATATATTATTCAGCTTGGTAATTTTATTATTTTAGCTGATTTCTGATGGGATTGGTATAATGTATTCGCAATTACTTTATATAAATCTTGGGGTATGTATTACATTGCTACATAGAATAATGTATGTTTATATTAACGTACAACATTTTTTTATCTTGTATAGACATGTCTTGTCTGTTTTAGAATGTCGATGATCTGTATTATCTACACAACTTCACTATATATTTTTCACCCCTTTAAAGGTTATTTACTTAGAAATTTTAAGGATTCCCCTTTAAAATATTTGTAGTATCCCCATTTCGCTGTTATCTGATGATGATGAAATCATCTCATACCGCCTTATTAGGTGTTTTTGACTCTTTAAATGTTCTTAAACATCTCATTTACCCAAAAAATTCAGAGTTCTATCCTTAAAAACTTACTTAAATTAAGATTTAACTATTATGTGCCCGCGATGTGTATCACACATGCCGTCTGAATCTTCGTATTCGTCCGCTTTAAGTGTTGATATATTGCTCTTAGTTAGAAAAAATTGTAGGTGTTATTCTAAAAAGCCATCTTAGCTTTTCCCTATTTAATAACTATGTATTGGCTATGTGTATCGCATATGTCATCTTAGTAGGTATTTACGCTACTTTAAAAGTTTTTAAACATAACATTTACTTAAAAATCTAAAGTCCCATCCCCAAAATATTACTCTAATTCCTCATTTTAGCACTAGGTGTTAGTAATGATTACGCTCTATACTCTTCAGTACGTGTTACTATTCCTTAAAAGTTAGTAGAAATCCCTATTTAGCTAAAAAATTCTCAAAGTCCCCTCTAAAAATTTGCTGTATACCCTTTAGTATGTCTTTATATCCCTTTAAAAAGTAGTGTAAATCCTTATTTAGCTAGCAAATTCCCCAAGTCCCTTCTAAAAATTTGTTGTACACCCTTTAGTATACCTTTCTATCCCTCTAAAAATTAGCTGAAATCCCTATTTAACTAAAAAAATCCAAAGTTACATACTTATAAATTATTCTTAGTTCGTCATTTAACTGTTATATCGAGTATGTGTATTATACTAGTCCATTAAAAGTTTCTGGGTATGTACATTTACTTTGAAATTTGAAGTGCAGTCTTTAAACAATATTTAGGTTTTATTTTCACTGTTATATATATATATCGGCGTTGTATTCATTCTAAGTCATCTCGCTAGGCGTTTTCATTTCTTTAAAAACTAGTATAAATTGCCTTTTATGTGAAATTTCTAAAGTCTTTACTTTAAAAAAAAATTTATCTTAGTGAATAATTTCAGTGCTGGGTATCTTGGGTAAGTACACCCCCATTCCGCCTCATTAGATGTTTTCATCCCCTTTAAATGTTTCTTGATATCTCATTTAGTTCCAAAATCTAAAGTCCTATCTTTAAAAATTTTTGTAATATCCCCTTCCTAATGTTATATGCTGCTTATGTGTATTATACATAAAACCCTCGGTAGGTGCTAGCACCCTCTAATATTTAGTAGATTCTGCACTTAATTGAAAAAAAGTTAAAGTCACATCTTTAAAAACTGTTCCGGTATCACTTTTCCACCACTGTGATCGGAGACATGTGTATCGCATATAGTTCATTAAAAATTTTCCAAACACCTACATTTACTTAAAAATTTGAAGTTCGGTCTCTAAACAATACTAAAGTTTTCCTTTCGCTGTCCTATATTAGTTGTGTGTATTATGGATGTTACCTTATCATATGTTTATATCTCTTTAAATGCCTCTAAATACTCCATTTACTTAAGAATCTCATGTCTTCTCCTAAAAATGCTATCTTTGATCTGCATTCCACCGGTGGGTGTTGGTTATATGTATTATATATATATATATATATATATATATATATATATATATATACACACACACATAACCCCTTTCGCTATGCATTTCTCCCTTTGCAGTAGTTAGTATAAATCATGTTTAATTATAAATTCAAGTTCTACCCCTAAAACATCAAAACTTTAAAGTCCCATACTTGTAAACTTAGCCTAGTTCCTCATTTTATTGGTATGTATCGTTCATTCACACGTTAAATAACCTCAAATACCTTATTTATCGAAAAAAATTTAAAAGTCTCGTCTTTAAAAACTATCTCACCATTTATTTCCATCGATTTGTGCTGAGCGCGTGTGTCATATGTATCACCGTATTAGGTGTTTCTCCCTCTTAGAATAACGCACGTATTAAAACATGTTGGTTTAAAGAAACCCCCTATGGTAGTAGTAGTACACTTGTAAAAACATATGCATACAGCCATTGGTATCTGCTATTATTTAAACTCTAAGACTTTATTTAATTATCATCCTTTCATTAACTTGTGAGATTCATAACACTCAAGTATTTTGGGCATAAGCACACTTTCATGATTATTGAAAATATTTATTTTTTAAACTCTAAGACCGTAATGGTTGGGGAAACACACCCCCTCCCATACACCCAATTCCCGAGATTCTCGAGATTCTCGAGATTCCCGAGATTCCCGAAATTCCCGAGATTCCCGAAATTCCCGAGATTCCCGAAATTCTGCTACTCTAAAAACACGCTTCTTTGGCCGCATTTTTGCAAAAACGCACATTTTCTTTCAAAAAATTGCAAAAGTGTGAAAACCTATGTTAATTCCCATAGAGATATCCGACAGTTTGAAAAAAATCGGCCGATTCCGCGTTTTGCAAAAAACACATTTTTGGCCGCATTTTTGCAAAAAACCACATTTTTTTTCTAAAAATTTCGCAAAAGTGTGAAAACCCATGTTATTTCCCATAGAGAAATCCAACAACTCCAAAACTTCAACTTGTTGAAAAAACACACATTTTTGTTGTTTTTTTAACGTTTTGAAAACTTTTTGTGAAAAAAACGCAAAAAGCGGCACATTCTTAAAATTCATGTTCGATCCTCTTGGCATACCCCTCATCATACGATATTTTCAAGTATCCCACCCTACAAGATTCTCGCAGTTCACTTCGTAACCCCGATATAGCGGAGGGATAGTGTAGGAACGATGGTCTTGGCATGCCTTCAGCATACTCCTTTGGCACACCCTTGGTACGCTTTGACATACCCCTTGACATGTCTTTGACATGCTCCTGGTATACAGACATTTAATACTTAATCAATTAATTTAATTAACATCCTTTAATTAACTTGCGTGATTCATAACACTAATGAATGAAAGATTCTTTTTAAAACATGTTAAAATTTAATAAGAACTTCTTTAAAAGAGCCTCTCCCAGCTGAGAATAGCATTTCGTGATGGTCCAACACAAGCATTCTATCAGTCCGGAAAAACTGTCCCCCACCACAGATGTTAACAATAGCAGCGAGAGCGGTTCAGTCGACCCAGCCCAACGCGGGATATTGCCTAAAGTTATATCCAGATACAAAACCACGCTCTGACAGCAGTATCCCATCTTTCCCGCACTGACCATACGATGTAACTATCCACATTCATGCGAGGTGGGGAGGGGTAAATCTGTCATCGTGATTTAATGGACTCTGCGGTTTTAAATAGGGGCTCCTCAATACTACGTTTCTTGCGCGTTTTTACCCTAGGCATCGAACAGGGGTTTTCTAAAGCAAAACCGTGTCTCTGGCTTTATCTTAAAACATGTTAGGATTGAAAGAAACTCCTATGGTAGTATACACTTGTAAAATAACACACACATGTTAAACCATGTTGGTATAAAGAGACCCCCTATTGTAGTATACGCTTTCACGATTATTTAAAACATGTTAAGATTGAAAGGTACCCCCATATTTATTAAAAATATTTAATTTTGGGAATATTTATTGAAAATATTTAATATTAAAATTTTTTAAACCCCCAAGACTGGTTGGAGAAACACACCCCCTCTCATACACTCAATTCCCGAGATTCCCGAGATTCTCGAGATTCCCGAGATTCTCGAGATTCCCGAGATTCACGCGATTCTGCTACTTTAAAACACCAATTCATGCGATTCTGCTACTTTAAAACACCGATTCACGCGATTCTGCTACTTTAAAACGTGTTTTTCTTAGTTTTTACAAGTAGAAAGTATGTTTTTGAAAAAAATCGCTAAATGTCACATTTTTTAAAAAACGCATTTTTGGTAACACTTTTGCAAAAACGCACATTTTTTTAAAAAAAATGTAAAAGTGCGAAAACCTATGTTAATTCCCATAGAGAAAACGGCATTTTGAAAAAAAATCGCAAAATGTTACATTTTTCAAAAAACGCTTTTTTGGTAACACTTTTGCAAAAACGCACATTTTTTTTACAAAAAATACACAAAAGTGTGAAAACCCATGTTATTTCCCATAGAGAATTCAAACAATCTAAAAACCACAATTTATTTTAAAAACGTACATTTTTGTTGTTTTTTTAACGTTTTGAAAACTTTTTGCGAAAAAACGCTAAAAGTGACACTTTCTTAAAATTCATGTTCGATCCTCTTGGCATACCCCTATACCCTACAAGATTTTCAAGTATCTCACGCTACAAGATTCTCGCAGTTAAGTTCGTAACCACCATATAGGGGAGGGATATTGATATGACCTTAGCATGCCTTCAGCATATCCCTTAGTATACCGCTGGTATACCCTTAACATGTCCTTGGCGGAGGTATATTGGCACGCTCCTAGCATGCAATAACATAGACCTTGATATATTTAATTACTTCATTTTGAAAAAGAGAAAAAAAATCCCAACTATCAGAAAAATTCCCAGTTTTAATTCTCCTTTCTGCCGCTAGGGGACGCTGATGGTTCCATACCGCCTCCGATGGTGTTGCCACCTCGAAAAAGTTTATCTCCCACAGGTGTTGCTATGGCAACCCAAACAAAAAAAAAATATTTCTAAGTTCCACCTTGATAGTTCCAATTTTCGTCGCTAAGAGGCGGTTATGGTTCCATACCGCCTCCGATGGTGTTGCCACCTCGAAAAAAGTTTCTTCCATACTTAGAAAAATCTCTTTCCAAAAATTTATTTCCCCCTCAACCCCTCGTACAAGACTACGACATCGTTGCCACCCGACAAAAAGTTTCTCCAAAATTTTTACCCCCACCTTTTTTTTTTTTTTTCCCCCTTTTACACCCCCGTCCAGGATTACAGAAATCAAGATGGCGGCCCTACCGCATACCGCATACCGCACATACCGCCTCCCGTGGTGAACGCCCCTATTTCTTCTACTAATGGGGATAAATGATAATAGAAAACATCTAAATTATAAATTATAAGGGGATGTAAATACTTAGTAACACGTTTACAAGGGAAAGTGGATATTCTGGCTAATATAAGATACTAAGGAGATAATTTAAGTATATTCAACCATTCTAAACTTTTTAACTATACCATGTAATAAATATGCTGGATACAGGGGCGGCATTTCAGCATTTTATTTGGGGGTGCGAGATTTGTATGAAAATCCCCAATATGAAATAAATAAAATGTTTGTTAACAGAGGGGGAGGATAGGAGAGAGGGATCACAAAATTAAATTGATGTTGAGAAAAATAATTGTTGCTAACATAATTTTTGTACTTAATTGTGGTAACATAATTGTTAACATAATTTTTCTAAATACAAATATCTATATTTATTTACCTGTTATTTAAGTTTTAAACGCCGGTTCTTAGAGTCTGAATGAAGAGAAAATTTTGTTACAATATCATCATAATTCAGTGGTATATCCTATTCTATAGCTAAAGTAGCTAAAGATGAAAGTCTTTCTTGTACCATTGTATTGCGAAAATAATTTTTCAACCTCCTGAGACACGAAAACGACCTTTCACAACTGGCTGAGCTGATTGGCACAGTCAAAAATAATTTAACTAATAATGTTATGACAGGAAACACATTTTTTAAATTCCGCTCTTTAAAATAATTCAGGCGACTTTTAAAATTGGGATGGTCTATGTTTACATTTTTCACCATCGAATAAAACAGTCGCAATTCACATAGCAATTCCTCTTTCTGGAAGTTATATACTTTGCATATGGTTGAAACTTTTTCTTTTCCGATATCTAATCCGAATAATACTGACCTAAGGGCAAACAAAATGGATATATTGTTCTCATTAAATCTTGTCTTACTTTCATTAGATACTGATTCTATAATTTCATATTGAATATTGATTCTGTGATATGATTTAACATCATCATGGGGATTTTTTCACCTTGGAGATATTTTTTTCACTGAATTTGCTTGGAATTTTTTTAAGCCTTTTCAGTTTTGGTCCAGAATAAGAAAAATTTGGGGGCGCGACCGCGCCCCCTATTTGCCGCCCCTGGCTGGATATTTATATAATTTGCTAGTAATTTTTAGCTTATTAATATTAATAGCATGAAATTTTTTTCTGATAATCTATAAATTCTAAAAATCTGATTAAGTATAAAATTTCTAAACAATTATAATTGAATATAATATTATAATTATATCGAGTTACAGGAATTATATGGTAATATTTTATTAATGTTAAAGTTAAAATAGTCTTTTTTATCATATAAATTAGTAACTATCCTATTTGTAGGTTCAATAATAAGATTTAAGTTCAAAAATTAATGTTATTACTAATAGTGGCTTCATTAGGAATTAGTTCCAAATTATCGGGTTAGAAATCTATATCTATGACACCGCTGTTTGTAAAGACCAAACAAATCAGATCATCAACATATCTGTAAATTTTATAATCTATATATCACGAGCTACCAAAAATTGATTCTGTTATGAGTAAATCGAACAGATTAATTTTCAATCACAACTGAGCAATAAAAAAGTTAGTAACTATTCAAACTGTAGCGTGACTTCTGCGCCACCTTGAACTATAATTTTGTGTTGGTTTCCCAATGTGCCTCTGTGAAAGAAGCACCAAAATAAAGAGGTGAGGACCCCTTATTTTAGCATCGTTTATTTTCGGAGAACAAAAATTTCTTCGCAGGATAAAGTGTGTAGTTCTGTCATGTATGCTGTCACGCAACGAGGGCTTTATATTGCATCCGATCCACGTCGAGCTTAATGCATTTTTGCCTCATCCCACAATTTCCAACGTGCAAAATTGGTCCTCGCAGCTCAGGTTGCAGATCGCGTTAAATAGAGAGTGAAAGGCGCAAATAAATGCAATTTTCAGCCGACACAGGATGCTTCTCAGAGACGCGTGCACTTCACCAAGAAGTGATATATTCATTTCAGAACCACGTTTACGTACATACAAACGAATTACGTATTTACAAATGTTTTCTTACTGGAACTGTTCTGTTACTTAACCTTTTGTGTTTATCGCTAGAGGAGAGTATTGCATTGGTGTCGAAAACACTTTAGGAAAAAAATAAGTATTTGGATGCTTCGAAAGGGGGGATTATGACCTCCAACCACATTTTAGTCTTCAGTCGGATGGTTAGGCGGCAGGTCTGTTCGTGCAAAATTGACATTGCTTTTCTTGAAATCCAATTGCAATCAATGATGTGTAATTATAGAAAATTGCATAAAGATAATAAAATTGCAAAACGAAGCGATTTCTTTTTTTTAAAGCATGCTTGTATAACCTTTTAAGCTTGAAAAGTATGTTTGAGCAGAGAAGCACTGGACATGTTACTCTAGATTGCAACATTGACAATCTACGACTCAAACGATTCACATCAAACTTGGTACAATAACAGAATGCTTTAAAAACATTGGATTATTTTTAGTGTGTAAAAGTCTTTCTCAGTAAGCGTGTGCGCATATAACTTCGTAATAACTTAAATTACTCAATTGGTTTTAACCAAATCTATTGCAAAAGTACAAAATCACGTGATGAATTGGTTTACAACGTAAAACGCATCGTAAATCAATATAAATAAACATGTGTACATTTCGAAAATCAACTGGATTTCTTTCTTAGTTCAAAAAGCTCCATATTTTTCCAATGTATGGCATGACCACATTTAAATTTTTGTTTCTTTAAGTTCATATTCTCTGGTTTTTACATTTTATTGTTTACGTTTCATGTTCATATTTCCTTGTTTAATCTATTTTATTGGTTTTAGTTCCCTTTCGTGTCATTAAGTGGCGTTACTATATTGAGATATCGATAAGTCATTTCAGTTTAGCTGACATAGCCCTGCGTTTATTTGAGCATTCAGCCCCTGACCTTTTGCACTGAAGAAGGAAATTATTGAGGTTGATTTTCGAATTTTAAATTTGATTTTCGAAATGTATGTATGCTATCTTGATTTGTGTTACATCTTGTATTGATTGCGCTCAAAGTCACTTTCTTTGCTTAAATCATTACATACATAGAAATAAGACGTCCGCGTTTCCTGCATACTGGTTCAAGATGCAAATATTTGCATATTCAAAATATCCTAATCTCACTCTCCAAAATTTCATCCATTTAGTCCCAAATTTAAAATGCTAAAAGCGACTTGAATTTAGCAGTTCAAAGATACAGATGCTTTTTGAGTAATATTACAGTATCATACTTAAATTGTATAATATTGATGTGTTCATAATGCAATTGCTTATTATAGGTAGTGTCTACATTTTTTATCGTATTTACACCAAAGTTATTATGCTACATGAGCTTAGAATGGGCAATTAAAATATTAAATTGGATTCAGTGTACCGTGATTGCGTCCTGTTTAAACTGATCATGCACATTTAAAAAAATCAGAAATTTTATCCGGTTTGGAAATCAAATGCCAATCAAATTTTGCATACTACGTTCAATTGAAAGTCAGAAATCGTAAACTGAAGATATATTTTGTATCGCATTTTGTGAAACTGTATGCTTTCAGTGGATAAAACTAAACGTTTTGTTGTATTTTGAGAAAAATCGCTATGCGTTAAAGAAATATTATCACATGAATAACTCAATTCAGTGTTATAATGGTTCATATAGGATTTCTTCTTTCTTGCCGCAGATATTTTGCAAGTGCAACAAACATAGATTTCTATCTTGACATTATTCCAGAGTCGACGAAAATGCCGTACTTACATATGTATAAAATAAAGTGTCATTGTTTGAAAAATGTTTCAATAACATTATATTTTGTTAATTCGATAGAAATGATAAACAGAGAGAATATATATTTCTATAAAAAATAGCCCTAAAAGAATTAAAAGTAAAAATATAAATCAACATCTGAAACAGAAAATACATTGAAATGCTAACTGGAATCATCACTATTGATGAGATGGAAATCAGTTACAACGACAGCAGTGACTCGGATATTGATGGTAACTTTGCTAACTATTGTGTTACCTAAACTGACTATTGTGTTACTTGGAGGTTACTATTATGATATAAATGGACCCAAAGGTAATTGGATATATTGCGTAAAATGTAAAAGTTGGCTGGATGAAACCCGCACAATGTCAGACACTATAGGCAAGAACTTGAATTTCTTTACTAATATTTTCATTTTTGAAACGTGGTCAGTTTTGAAACATACTTTAGATTAGAAAAGTCATCAATTTACTTTAAATATATAGGTATTGCTAGTGTTTAAAACTATTCCTACATTTTTATTCAAAATTTCTTATAAAATATCTATCGTTTTCGACAAGGTTTGGGTCTTACTCCAACACATAGTCGTTAAACTGTAATCTTCGATAAAACGCAATGAAAATGTATCTTTTATTATAAATACCTAATATGATTGATTACAATACATAAACAACAAAAATTAAAGTCCGGCATTTCGTACTTTGATGCTTTCAAATGTTTAAACTTGGGGCTGATTTTAATCATTTTCGGCAGAAAGAGCACAGCAGTAATGTTTGGTCGAATAAGATATTTAAAGACTGATACCCTTGCAATACCATGCATTGCAATATTACCGTTCTCGCTAGCAAAAGGTCAACATAAATTTGGCTGAACAGTATTTTCTCTGCACGTCGTTTTAAAATGACTTAATATTTATTAAACAAACTACAGCGTTTATACTTTAAATTGTTCTAAATAATTCTCTTTTGAACAAAATTATACTATGTATATTTTATTAACTAAAATTACTTTGGAAAGGCGTTTCTGTCAAAAATGTCGAAAATAGGGTTTAAATATCATGCATAAATCTAAAACCCGCATGTGGGCGCTCATCCTATCAGACGAAGCGCCCCATGCAGTGCTTACTTTACTTACCACATCGGTCCGCTCCTGCCTATTTTTAAACTAAAGGACTTGAGTTCACTTTACATCACACAGATTTTAACGATTAAGGAATTATTTATAAACAATCTAATTTTTTTCAGATTCTCATGAAAGTTTTCTTTTTAATTCAATGCTATTAGAGGAAATGGAACTGATTTGGTTACACTAACATTCAGTGTCTGCAATCATTTAATTTATTTTTTTTTAGTGATGCAAGCCCGACAGCGTAATATGTTGATGAGACGGAATTCCGGGACATTCAGACTGTTTAATGACTGATAGCTTAGGTGTAACTTAAATAACTCGTGCATAAAATAAGAGAAAAATAGTATAGCCATCACCGAAACCATTATCTCAACCAATGCATATCTTGCAAATTGGTAATGATGCTATCAAAGCCATTCTAAGAAAGTACTTTATTTGTCTGCAAGCATAAAAAAATAACTCTCAAGGTCTGGTTATAAAAATAAATAAGGCATTATCTATCTAAATTAAACGAGTGGTTGGTTGGAATTAATTGTTTTCCACAGAATTCTGAAAAAAAAATAGAAAGACATAGAGAAGGAGAGAGCAAGCGAGCGATATATGCATGTATATATATATATGTATATATATATATATACGTGGTGCCTATAAACTGATGGTCAGAACTGTAAGGGGTTATAGAACTCATCAAAACAAACAACTTTCACAATACAATTTGGGGTCGGAAAGCAACCGGCGAGCCACGAGACGGCGCTTTCTCTGGGAGTGGATGAAACGTCGCGTCAAAATGGAGTGAAGTGAAGACGAATACAGTGAAAACGAATAATGGAAATTTATTGACAAAATGTTTAGAACAAATGCTCAAATGAGCGACCACCAACTGCGAGACAGGCGTCAAAGCGGCGACAGAATGAATCGCATACACTTTGGAAGATTCCTAGCATTTCATAAACGTCTGCAGCTGCGACTCTAATTCGGACGACAAGGTCCTCTAGTGACTCGATGGGCGTCTCGTTAATGAAGCTTTTTAGCTGTTCCCAGAGTAAAAAATCCAGGCAGGACAGATCGGGAGATCTGGGAGGCCAAGCCAATCCATCTGTTCGGAAAGACAATGTCCAGGTAGTTCAGCACAATCCTGGTGTAATGTGCGGGCGCCCCGTCGTTTTGGAACCACGCAATCACTCGATGATTTGCTGGTACAACACGCAGTAAATCTGGCAGCACCTGCTGGTGGAAAGGGAGGTACTTCTGTCCGTCTAGGCCGTCTGATAACATATACTGACCAATTAATTGGTCGTGGACAATCTTTGCCCTCACATTCAAGGAGAACCTTTACTGGTGGCAACTGGAACGTGTAGCATGCGAATTTACTGTGTTCTTCATTTTGCGCGACGTTTCATCCACTCCAGAGAAAGTGCCCTCTCATGGCTCGCCAGTTGCTTTCCGACCCCACATTGTATTGTGAAAGTTGTTTGTTTTGGGAAGTTCTATAACCCCTTACATTTCTGACCATCAGTTTATATACGCCCTGTACACACACACACACACACATATATATATATTCTCATTTTTGCCGTGTTTTCTTTTTCACTTTTATTTATATTTATATATACCTTTTAATTGTGATTTTTGTATCCTAATATTCTTCTCATCCCCCTTTCCATTGTAGTGATATGTTACCTTCTATTTTTATCCTTAGTCTTGGTCTATAGTTACTTATTTGTAACAGATATGCTAGATATGGGGTTTTTTTTTGCACATGCAGTAGTTTATGCATAGTTTTCGATTAATATTTTTCAATTTATATATATATATATATATATATATATATATATATAAGTGAGAAGTTGTAACTTGAAAAACCTAACTTTCTAATAAGCTTACAAAATAAAAGAATAAAGGAGCAAGCAAATGGAAAAAAATACAAATTTCAAATAAAGTCAAAGAAAATCATCCAAAATAAAAGGTATGGACTCGAGAGAAAAACAGACGAAATCCAAGCACAAATGCTATACACGTGGAGAAGGTCTAGGATTAAATCATGGAGTTGTTCACTTTTTCAAAACTCTTTCTCAAGTCCAAGTGTCTTGTAGAAGCAAACACAAAAATGTATGTTTCTGAAGAAATAGATAGATTATATCTATAAAATATTTCTAATTGGACAACATACATAAAGAAGAAAAAATAAAAGGAAAAATGACACTTGGAATCTAACACCTTTCTGGTAGGTCGGACGGTCTGGGTAACAACAACAACAACAACTAGGAATCTAACTTAACAAATGCACGAACCTATCGAACCAGGGAACCCAGAATGAAGAGACCAGTGCTGCCATTCTCAAAGGAAAAGATATGACCTACCGTTGCCATTCGCAAGAAATAAATAACAGTAATGCGAAAAGACAAGTATAAGAGACAATATATAATCAAGTGGAGCAATAATAGAAAGGCTAATGTGTAAGTGGATGTAAAAATAAAATATAATTAAAACAAGAGTATTCAGATGTCAGACTAATGTATAAAATACCATGAATAGAATTCATGAAAATCCAGCTAATCTAAATTTTTTAACTATACCATTTACAAAATAAAAGGGATATTTATATAAATTGCAGGCAATTTTTAGATTATCAATATGTATAACATGAAATTTTTGATCAGATAATCTATAAATTCTAAAAAGCTGATTAAGTATGATATTTCTAAACAATAAAATCGAGTTGCATTAATTAAATGGTAAGATTTTATTAATGTTAAAATAAAAGTCTTTTTTATCACATAAATTAGTAAAACAATTCTATTAGAAGGTTCAATAATAAGATTTAAATCCAAAAAATTAATATTTTTATTAATAGTAGCTTCATTAGGAATTAATTCCAAATTATCAGGATAGAAATCTATATCTATGACACAATTTTCTGTATATACTAAGCAAATCAGATCATCATCATATCTGTATAATGTATAATCTATTGATGTAAAAGGCTGTTCATAATGATAAAGATATATATTAGCTAACATACTGCTACACCACGAACCTATCGAACCCTGTGGAACTCCTGAGACTTTTAAGTATAATTTATTTCCTTGAAAAACATGATTATTGAAAATAACAAAGTGAAGAAGTTTAAGAAAATTTATAAAACTGGTTTGAGTCGAAAGATTAGTAATATAAGCATTGTATAGATCTAAAATTACATCATAAAAGTCTGAGATCTAGATATTATTAAAAAGTTCTTTAAAATCAAATGTTTGAAATCCTATTAGTTTTTTAAGGGATGTTAATCTATTCTTTAATTCTTTACTATTATTTAGAATAAGGTAATAATTGCTAGACTGACGTAAACTATCATTTATTTGATTTAAAGAATTTAGTAGTAATTTACTCGCAGTAGTAGAGTAAGTATTATGCCCACTAGTTACTGTTCTAAATTTAATGGGAATTATGGAATAAGCACTATATATGGAAATTTAAGAAATTTATATTTAATATTTAATCACTATATATATTGATAATTTTCAATTTGATACTATTAATGGAATGCAAATCAAGTGTAAAAAGACTATTATTTTTTAAATAATCTAATTGAAATTGTACATAAATTTTTTTACAGATAATAGCATAATTATTAGAGGTTTTATCAACATAGGTGATAACAAAAGATCTTTGTAAATCATTAATGGAGTACTTAATATTATCAATATTATATATGGATCTAGACAATTTAATACTAATATCATTTTTAATAGATTCTAATAAAGTAAATTTCCACATATTAAATGCCTCTAAAGGCATAGCATATATAGAAGCTAATTTATATATATATATATCAAGATCAATGTTAATTGATCTTAAAACTTTAAAAAAATATGTTACAAAAGGGTAACCTGAATTTAGTGCCAAAAGACATAATGGTTCTTAACGAATTGTCTTTAACTATACCCAAGTCTCCTGTAACTATATGCCCCAGGTCTGGATTTAGAAATTTAGCATAATCGTTTACTTTACAATTACATTCATTATCTAAAATTGACTTAGAATTCTGATCTATAGAAAGATATTGCGAAATTTCATTATAATTAAATATTGATCTACCAATAGGCTTGTTGTATTTAAAAGTCTTTGATACACACAAATTTCCAATAGGCATTAAATGCTTGAACTTGTTAAAAAGATGAAAGAGATTACACAATATGAATTAGTTGACATATTATTAAGATGGTATTGATTAAGTTTTAAGTTTAAATACTTTGATCTTGTAATAAGTAAATCATAGAAAATATGATTAAAATGTTCATTAGCAAGATTTAACTTTAAGAAAATTGCGTAAACTTTATTTAAAATGTTTTTTCTTTACCGCAAAACCCAGGATTTTATTAATTTCCATTGAAAAGTGCTATTAAATTTATTAAGTAAATAAATTATCTCAGCTTTATGATCTTTAAGAAAGGAATTTCCCTTGCCCGTTTAAATCTTTTAAATTTGACTGATTTACTATTATTTAAAAGGGGTTTCAAAAAAAGGTGATTAAAAGTAGAGTATTTATTATCTACAAAATTATTTTTTACAATATTACCATTAAGATATATTTTATTTAATCCATATGGATAAAGAGTACAATTTGATTTTATATAGTAGTTTTCAAAATAAATCCTATCTGCTGTATTTGCTTTTATATCCAATATATGTATTGTGATATTTTCAAACCGTGTTTAGCAAAGTGTTTATATTCAATTTTATTGGAAGTAGGAAGAAAATTATTATTGAGGATATATTTTTTGACATGATCTCTATGAACATTCATACGTGGATGAATGGGATTACTAGTTTGTCCGATATATGATACATTACAAATATTACAAGATATTCGATAGATACAATTAAAAACTTTACAGAAAGGAAGATGGCTATCAAGGTTCGTAATTTGGGTTTTAGAAGCTGATGGGTAGGTTTTGCAATTTTTATTCTTACAATTATTGAAATTATAATTTTTAGTGGGGTAATTATTATATTCAAAACTATCCATAGCACAATGTTGATAATGTGATATCGGTCTAAACAATTCCCAACATAAATTGAAAATACCGGGCAATATCTATCAAATTATATAATAATAAGTATAAATAAGTTGCCAGTCACTAAATCATGTAATTAGTGTAATTCATAAAATTATTAGTATGCCAATAAAACATAGTGAGAATAATAATAGCAATAAAATAAAATAAAATAATTGCTTATGTATAAGTATAAACAACTAAGTCCATGTGAAACCTAATGAATAACAGGAGGAAATTACAAAATATCAGAAAACATAATGCTATAGATACATTAGTTTTAAACTAGATTATATAAAATAACACAAAGTATTAAATAATACAAAATTGTAAAAGTTGGATTCACTTAAAATCCATTCCAAATAAGTAATAAAATGAAGATTGGACTGAAAAGTACAGTTGAAAGTGCTTCAATAATTTATCAATACTTAATACTAAACGCAAATAAACAATTTCCCCACAAAAAATATCGTAAAAAGCAATAAAAGCCAGAATTAACAATAGATGACAGCACTAGATAGAAGCAAAATGTAAATTATAAGTTAATATAAGAATATAAGCAATATACTAATTAAAACAAAAGAAATTAACTAAAAATAATCAGTATGGAGAAGTACAAATTATAATACATATTATTATATTATAAAAGTATTATAAAAATATAAACATAGACAAAACAACCGAGAAAAATATCAAGAGATTGCGAGCCGCAGAATTCCTATAATAACATTGGACGAAAGTAAAATTAAAATATAGCAAATTCTATTACTAAATATAGCGCAAATGCAGCATAAAGTTGATTAGATTATAAAAAAAAATTATAAATACCGTAGCATACTTAAAAAATTAGGAATACTTTGCAAATATGCAAATGTAAAAATTAGTAAATAGGAATAACAATGCAAAATATATTTAATTTATTGAGCAAATGCAGCTAATAAATAAAATGATATCAGTAATAAAAAAAGTTTGAAAGTCCAATGAAAGAAAAGTGAGAAGCTGTAACTCGAAAAACCCAACTTTCTAACAAGCTTACAAAATAAAAAAATAAATGAGAAAATCTTCAAGCAAATGGAAAACAATGCAAATTTCGAGTCAGTCAAAGAAAATCATCAAAAATTAATGGTATAGAATCGATAGAAGAAAAACAGAAGAAATCCAAGCACAGACGCTATACACGTGGACAAGGTCTAGGCCTAAATCATGGAATTGTTCACTTCTTCAAAACTCTTTCTCAAGTCCAAGTGTCTTGTAGAGGCAAACACAAAAATGTATGTTTCTAAAGAAATAGATAGATTATATCTATAAACTATTTCTACTTGAACAACATACATAAAGAAGAAAAAATGAAAGGAAATCGATCTCGGGATCGACCTGTCGATCTCGGGAACACAGAATGAAGAGACCAGTGTTGCCATTCACAAAGGAAAAATATATGATCTACCGTTGCCATTCGTAAGAAATAAATAGCAGTAATGCGAAAAGGCATGTATAAGAGATAATATACAATCAAGAGGGGCCATAATAGAAAGGCTAATGTGTAAGTGGATGTAAAAATAAAATACATAATAAAACAGGAGAAGGGAGATGTCAGACTAATGTATAAAATACCATGAATAGAATTTATGAAAATCCAGCTAATCTAAATTTTTTAACTATACCATTTACAAAATAAGAGGGATATTTATATAAATTGCAGGCAATTTTTAAATTATCAATATGTATAACATGAAATTTTTGATCAGATAATCTATAAATTCTAAAAAGCTGATTAAGTATGATATTTCTAAACAATAAAATCGAGTTGCAGGAATTAAATGGTAAGATTTTATTAATGTTAAAATAAAAGTCTTTTTTATCATATACATTAGTAAAACAATTCTATTAGAAGGTTCAATAATAAGATTTAAATCCAAAAAATTAATATTTTTACTAATAGTAGCTTCATTAGGAATTAATTCCAAATTATCAGGATAGAAATCTATATCTATGACACAATTTTCTGTATATACTAAGCAAATCAGATCATCAACATATCTGTATAATGTATAATCTATTGATGTAAAAGGCTGTTCATAATGATAAAGATATATATAAAACACCATATAAAACAATAACTATAATATAAACTAATATATAAAACACCATGAATAAAATTCATGAAAATCCAGCTAATCTAAATTTTTTAACTATACCATTTACAAAATAAGAGGGATATTTATATAAATTGCAGATATATATATATATATATATATATATATATATATATATGTGTGTGTGTGTGTGTGTGTATAAACATTATTTATAAACGCCATCTTGACGTACGGGAAAATTCTACATTTTAAAGTGCCATAGTTCTTTTTGACATCATAATGTAAATCAACAGCGACAATGTTAAGGAATTTACAGATATGAGTTTTATATAACCCGAAATCGTGAATACAAAATTTGCATATTATAAATTGGATAAGTCGATACAAAAATTAATCATAAATTACAAATAAATGCATAAATATTCAATCAAAAATAATTTCACTTCTAAGACATGTACAAAATAAAATATTTTTTCCCTATTCTCTCTTTTCCCTCTACTTGAGGGGTAGTTTCTTTAATAACTTTAGGACGAATGAAATTAGATATATTCCTAGTACTTTCTTTAATATTTCTAGGCCGGAGAAAATTTTATAAATTCCTTTTGACATCGACATAAAATTTCATAATTTGATGGACTGTCTAAAAAATTACAAACATATAGAATTTTCGTAATAACCATTATTGGGATTGAAATACGATAATTATGGTGTTGACATCGAGTAATTAAAAAATATGTGATCTGTAAAATGTTACATAAAGTTATGATTTCCAAAATACAAGAACTCAATCATTTAAAAAATACATATTTGAATAGTTTAAAGAGATGTTTGAAATGCTAAGTTTGTACAAGACGAAACTAAATATAACAACAAAGTTCAATCACACATGAAGTATTGATTATGAAATACTTTCCAAATGCAATGCAATATATTTAAAGATCTCTAAAATGTGTTCCCTACAGCGGTGATATTTTAAAAATTATCCCAATACTACAATAATTTATTTTGCTTAATTTGAAACCATAAAGGAAAAAGTATACCTTCTAACACCATGCTTAAAACTTCATCGCAAAAGGCAATACTATAGAATCGTCTGCTTCTCTATGTAAAATCAATGAGTGTTTCATTCATATCAGCTACATTACAGACTCCGGAATGAAAATTAGGCTTCGTTTATGGAAATAATCAAAGTTTTATGATCATATAAACTTAAAAATATAGTAATTGCGTTGGCGCAGTATATACATGCACAGAAAAAATAAATAAATAAAGCGGTTTTAGGACAACACTAAATATAAATTAAAAAGAACTTCAAAAATCACGATTTTGACACAAGACGAATGCCATATTTTATTTTAAAGTGGGTTACGTGATCTCTTCATATAATGGGTGCAATTACTATTTTAAATTTTATTTAAAAAACTAGCGAATATATTTTGCTGATATGTTTTTCATAGATTTTATGGGATAATTTGAATATTTCCTAAAACTTTCGAAGCAATTTGTGAATGTTAAATTTGCTTAAACAATGTTTGAAAAATTAGGTCCCAAGGGTTCAATGTATTTCATTTTTTCAACCCGGATTCAATCCAAAACTTATTGGGTGATATTATTCATTTACATTCCCATATGTCACACAGATCGTCCCAACAACATACTAAAATTTAATTTTGATAAAGTCATTTTTACGGCAGTTATCGTGTTAACGGACAGGCAGACATCAGACAGACAGAAAGAACAAAGTCATAAACATTTTTCAACTATGTTGTAAAGTGTAAAAAATTTGAATTTTTATGTTGTTTTCTATTTGAATTGTTTCAATATATGTCAAAAAATAATAGTTTAAAAGCTAAAAGGTTGATGAAAGGTATTAGACAGTTTCGGAGGCAAAGCATAGAATTCCATTTCAGGATAAAAAGGCAGTGCATCAATGAAGGTAAGATCGATTCTGTCAATAAATAATTCTATTACGTGACCCGAGAAAAAAAAAATCATTTCCGAACGAAACTTCGAAACTATAAAAGGTAAAACCTAGGAGGCAGGCAAAAGAACAATAGGAGGATTTAGAATAATTTTTCAATGAATAAAACTGAGAACATAAGTATCCTCTGATAAAATATGGAAACAACGGATTTTGGAAATCTAGATGCATCACACGAATTCATCAAATAAATCCAAATGACTTTCAATCCAACTTTCAAAAATACCAATAAATACAAGAAATTTCGGAATTAGAAGAATATATCACAAAATATGCAGAAAATAACTGATATCAGAAGCTATAACAACTAACTCAAAATTTCTATGCTAAACTGGTGAAAAATTAATTTGTAAAAATTGCTCCAGACAGCTTGCATAAAACTTGATCCTACACGACAAATTTATACATATAAATTTAAGAATTCAAAATAAACAAATAAATAAATAAACAAGAAAGATCAATCATGCATAAAGCATTGATTATGAAACACTTTCCAACTTCAATGCAATTTTATATAAACATCTCTAAAATGCGATACATTCCTCGGTAATATTTTTAAAATTATCACAATACTACATTAATTTATTATATTTGAAAACTTCATCGAAGAAAATGAACTTCATTCAAATGACGGCATTGAAATATAAATTGCCTGGTTTAAACATCTCTAAAATGCGTTACATTCCTCAGTAATATTTTTAAAATTATCATAATACTACAATAATTTATTATATTTAAAAACTTCATCGAAAACAAATGAACTTTATTCAAATGACGTCATCGAAATATAAATCGCCTCTATATGAAAGCAGCGTTTCATTCATCACAATGCTATAATAATTTATTTTATTTAAAAATTTGAAATTTTTTTATCTACCGTATTAATTTTAAAATGTTAAACCTCTCTTATATATAAAATAATGAATACTTGGGAAAATATTTATTATACAATATATCTCTTTTTTCTTTCTGGAGGCGAGTCTGAATTTAATTGAATTTGTTTATCTCCCCACATTAAATAATTTTTATTTAAAAAACTACCTAACATATTTTACTGAAAACTTTTTTATATATTTTATGGGATAATTTAAATATTTCCTATAATTTTCGAAGCAATTTGTGAATTTTAAATTTGCTTAAAAAACGTTTGAAGAATTAGGTCCCATAGGGCTCAATGTATTTCATTTTTTCAACCCGGGTTCAATCCAAAACTAATTGGGTGGTATTATTCATTTATATTCCCATAATGTCCCACAGACCGTCTGAAAAACATACTAAAATTTTATTTTGATACTTTTTTACGGCAGTTATCGTGCTAACGGACAGACAGACAGACAGATAGAATGAACAAAGTCATAAACACTTTTCAACTATGTTGTAAAGTGTTAAAAAGTCATAAACACTTTTCAACTATGTTGTAAAGTGTTAATAACGCTGCTGAGTAAAAATTTCGGTATTATTCACCCTAAGAGCTTAACCCATGAGCAAAAAGTTATTCATATCATGTACGCACTGGCAACAGATACAATATACTTTCTGTGAAGAACTATGCATAAATATTTTAACGAGGTAGCTCAATATATATTGTGAACATAAGCAGCATGAAATAACATATATGGTTAAGATGAAATAAATGTTAGTGAAATTTTTTTTTGAAATACGTTGTAAGTCCATCTATAATTTATGGACGAGCAAGAGGGAAGTTCATTATCTATCGTAACGAAGCGAAATGAACATGTGCCTGCATATTTTTTTCCCTTTTTCTTGAAAACTACAATAGGCAGAAAGATGAAATTTTGTATACATAAGTGAAATTACCCTCAACTTTGAAGAATTACAATTTTAATTATTACAAGAAGGATCAATTATGCATAAAGCATTGATTTTAAAACACTTTCCATCTGAAATGCAAAATGCGATACATTCAGCCGTGATATTTTTTTAATTATCACAGAACTACGATAAGTAATTTTACTTAAAATCTTAAAACTTCATCGATAAAAAAATGAACTTTTTCAAATGACGTCTTCGAAGTGTAAATCGTCTGGTTCTCTATATAAATATTTCATTCATACACTTTTATTCCAGACTCCAAAGTTACATAATTTAAAAAAAAAAAAAATCAGCAATTCTTATACAACTCATTTTTACAATCACTTGTTTAGATTCTGCCTTCATTAAAATTAGGCTTCATTGTAGAAATAATCAAAGTTTGGTGATCATTTAAACTCAAAAATACTGTAATTGCGTTGGAGCAGAATATAGATGCACAAAAAATTACGCAAAAATTAAGCGGTCTTAGGACGGATGCAACACAAAATATAAGTTTAAAAGAACTTGAAAAATCATGGAAAAATCATTTAAAAATCATGGAAAAATCATTTTCATAAAAAAAAAAAAAAGATGGATGCCTTATTTTATTTTGAAGTGGGTTACGTGATCTCTTCATATTATATGGGTGTAATTATTATTTTAATTTTTATTTAAAAAACTACCGAACATATTTTGCTGATTTTTTTTAAATATATTTTTTGGGTTAATTTGAATATTTCCTAAAACTTTCAAAGCAATTCGTGAATTTTAAATTCGCTTGAAAAATGTTTGAAAAATTAGGTCCCATAGGGTTCAATGTATGCCATTTTTTCAACCCGGGTTCAATTCAAAACTAATTGGGTGATATTATTCATTTACGCATTCCCATATGTCCCACAGACCGTCTTAACAACATATTAAAATTTCATTTTGATAAAGTCTTTTTTACGGCAGTTATCGTGTGAACGGACAGACAGACAGACAGGATGATCAAAGTCATAAACACTTTTCAACTATGTTGTAAAGTATTAAAAACGAACTGCAACAGGGCAAAGCGCTCATTTTTAAACTGGGCATGCTCACTACGCTTCCTACAAATAACAAGTAAACTACAATTTTTAAACAGCTAATCAAAGCGTGCGCATCACTTGCATACATTATGATTTAAACATGCTTCTGTATATTAAATAAATTTTTGCGATTTCTGTGTGTTACTTTAATTTATTTGCTTTCTTGTATTCTAATTTGTTTAATTTAACAATCAAATATTCTAAAAACTTATAGGCTCTTTTGTATTAGGATTCTCCAATGTTTAAATTATTTTTTTATACTTCTAATTTCATAATTATTTGTTAAATTACTTTTGAACTGAAAATCTTTCACAGCTCTTATATTTCATATGCTAATCTATTCAAAGCGAGGTTTGTAATAAAAGCGGATTTCTCTTTGTTTGTGTCGTCTGTTGATGGAAATCTAAGCGACGTACGGCAATGAAATTTGGGACAAGGGCTCCTGAGAAGAAACACCTCATCAAGATTTCTTTAAATTTAAAATTAGTTTTCTTGTTAGTATTAAAGTGCCATTTTGAGACATTTTCGCGTAAATCGGTTCTTTCACGATCGAAAATATTATCGTAGAATTTTCATCTTAACGCCATTGGAAAAATCGAAAAATTCTCTTTCAATAAAATTTAAAAGGAATTTGTACTTTCTTTAGTTTCTTTTGATCCACACGGTTCGAGGTGTAAAGTATCTGTATGGGCGGCCGGGAAGTGCCACCCGATTTAGATCGGAACCCTGTGGGAGATGCATCCACAGGGACCGTACACTCCTTCCCCTACCACCGACCTCTGGGATGGCCTTACGGACCCACGTGTTTAACGTGATCGTACTCCGAATAAAAACGGCGACAGTTTGGAAGGCCCGGGAATAGAACTCGGATCGTTAGAGTGCAATCCCTGCTCTCCAACCACTAGGATATTCAGCCCAGGAATTCGTACTATTAATAGACAAGTTATACAGAACGCAAATGCTTTTTGAATAATTGATTTAAATAATGAAATCAATCCCTGCATTGCTGGACAACGGCAAGTGGCATTCCAATGGCAAAATAAAAGTTTGGGTATATACGTACGCAGTTGCTAATGATTTGTTTATAACGAAAGTTTGTGAGGATTTTTTTGTAATTCCTTATAACAGGATTTCACTTTATTTGAAAATTTTACAGCTATGGAATTTTTATATACTGTTTTTAACACTTTTCAATATAGTTGTAAAGTGCTTATGACTTTGTTTATTCTATCAGTCTGTCTGTCCGTTCGAACGATAACTGCCGTAAAAATGATTTTATCAAAATGAAGTTTTTGTATGTTGTTAAAGCGGTCTATGGGACATATGGGAATCCAAAAGAATAGTATCACTCAATTAGTTTGGAATTTAACCTGG
Organism: Amaurobius ferox; assembly: GCA_951213105.1. NCBI lineage: Eukaryota > Metazoa > Arthropoda > Arachnida > Araneae > Amaurobiidae > Amaurobius > Amaurobius ferox. The sequence goes on from OX578145.1 coordinate 29,383,314, forward strand.
GGTGAAAAATAAAATACATTGAATCTTATATAATCTGATTTTTCAAACATTTTAAAGCGGAGTTAGAATGCTCAAATTGCTTCGAAAATTTTAAGAAATATTCAAATTATCACGTAAAATGTGTAAAAAATATATCATCAAAGCATGCTAAGTAGTTTTTTTAAATAAAAATTGAAATAATAATTAGACCCATATTATATGAAGAGATCACGTGACTCATTGTAAAATAAAATATGCCATCCATTTCTTTTTTTCACTGTGTGAAAATCGTAATTTTAAAAGAAGTTTTATATGTATATTTAGTGTTGCATCAGTCCTAAAAGTGCTGTATGTTTTCATATTATCTGTGTATCTAAATTATGTGCCTGCGCAATTACAATAATGATCACTAAACTGTGATTATTTCTACATCGAAGCCAAATTTTAATTAATGCAGAATGTATACAAATCAAGCGATTATGGAAGCGATGGAATATAAGTGATATGAATGAAATATTCATTAATTTCATTCATATCACTGATATTCTAGACTATTCATATCACTTATATTTTAGACATTCTAGGGATTTTAAAGCGTTGGCTTTTTTGATGGCGTTTCAAGTTTCCAAGTTGAATAAATTATTGTAGTACTATGATAACTTAAAAATTATCAGTGCTGAATGTATCGCATTTTAGAGATTTTTAAATAAAATTGCATTTCAGTTGGAAAGTGTTTCATAAACAATGCATGACTAATCTTTCTTGTTTATAGCTCTAGGAGTATGGTATTTTACTATGAATTTCACAGAAAAAATTCTATTACATCAATTTGGGATGATGTCATTCTCTTCACTTTTTGCGAATCTATATGTTTGCCATGAAAATAAAATTAGAAATCCCCCTCCCTTTAGGTATAAAATATGTGTTGATCTTTCTAGTACGATTTCTCCCGTTTAGAAACGAAGATCTGAGAGGAGAAAAACTGATGGGATGAAAAGATAAACCGCGCGATTACAACGCCATCTGTCCAAGTTTTGTTTCACTACTAATGACTGATATGTGCTTTTCTTAGAGAATTGCTTAATTCTCTATTGGATTTATATTTATATTAAAGAGACCATAAGAGCTCTATCTCCTCTATGTAAATTTTTTTATTTTTACGTACTTTTTCCTCAGAAACTATTAAAGGAGTCTAAAATGTTATGGCTTTTAAAGGGATATGTTTAACACATTTTAACAGCCCATTTTTTTACTTTCTCTACAACACATGTATAGGGAAAGTATTGGAATTGGGTCGAAATTCGCAACTCGAGTTTTCGACGGATCTATTCGGTTTTGGGACTTCTAGAACACGTGGACATTTCCTTGTCAATTGTCAAAACTGCTCAAAAGAATATAGGAAAACAGTGTTTCAAATTTTAAATTATCGAATTATTGGCATTTCATCCTTGGATCAAATGTTCAGACACTTATGCTCATAAGCACAGACAGGATCTAGGAAAAACGAAGAGGGGGGGGGGAGGCGATACGGCTCTTTTCCAATTTGGACCATATTGACCAATTGAGAAATAATATAACTTTTCTTCCAATTGAGGGAGTCCCTCTGCTTACGACACTGCGTCTCTCTATGTGTGTATGCATGTATGTATGTGAGGTGTTGTTGTTGAGACCCAGACTGTCCGACCTACCAAAAAGGTGTAAGGTAACTGTTTGGACGGCCGGGAAGTGCCACCCAATTTAGACCGGAACCCAGTGGGGGAGGCATCCACAGAGACCGTACCCTCATTCCCCTACCACCAACCTATCGGAAGGACTTAAGACCCCACATATTTAACGTGGTCGTACTCCGCATGAACACGGCGGCAGTTGTGGCAGCGTGCAAATCCAGCGCGCCAACCACCGGGCTACCGCGCCCGGAAAGTACCAACAGCACGCGGTGTTCCCAGGTGGTCACCCACCCAAGTACTAACCGCGCCCGATGCTGCCTGACTTCGGAGATCTAACGAAAACTGGTGTTTTCAGCACGGTACGGCCGTTGGCTCATGTATGTGACGTATGGACATAATAACTAAAGTACGAGTGTTCGTATCGCTATGCAATTTTAACTGTAGTGACATAATGGTGTCTTATGTATAGCAACGTTTATATAAAACAAGAACAAGATACAATGTTTAATAATTTCTATAATTTTTATTTCCATAAACCTTCTTGCTTGTGGTTACGCCTATGGTGATAAATACTGAGCAATTCCTTGTAACAAACGGGTATATAATAAAAAATCAGATGTGGGCAGCACATGACTTTCCTTATATAATGCAATGAATTTACTACTTTTACAGTAAAAAAAAAAAATTATTTTTATAGTAGTTATATATAGTAGTTTTTATAGAAGTATATTCTTTCCAAGATATTGAATTTTCGTCAATGAGTCGTCATTTTCCATGATGTCATCATCAATGAGTCGTCATTGATTTAGCGTCATTTTTATCCATTTGGCGAGTTTTTCGTTAATTTAGCAGCATTAAAAAAAGTCGCCAAGTTGGCGACATTCCACCAAATTCATCGCCAAAGTCTCGCCAAACGTTATGGACGGAGAAATAAGTTATTCTTACAGCAGAAAATGACTATTGGCGTTCAAATACTAATGTATTACACAAAGTATCTTTTTTCATGAATGGAACGAGCTAGATCCACGAGAATGATGTCACCAAATTTATCGCATGGTATTACATATGAAAATTGAACATGTTCTCAATAGGAAATATTTTATTTTTACTTTATATGACTTTTGGATAATTTTTTTGAAAAATGTACAACATCTCAAGAACGGTTCATGTCAGCTTTCTAAAATTTATGTCAATCGTTTTCTAATGAAAAATTACATATGAAATGTCTATTTGCGCAACTTTATTGGCGGTTTTGATTTTTTGACAATTTTTTCAAAATTTCACTCGAAAATTCTGGGGGGGGGGGGGGGGGTTCTGATCATTCGATTGCCTATAAAAACAAAAGGTTTCCAGTGTTTGCAGATTGTGATTTTTGTACCAAATTTCGTTCGAATCGGTCCATTCGTTCGTCAGTTATCGTCTCCACAGACTCACTGACACACACACACACACATACTTTCACACACACACACACATACACGTACAGACATCACCTCAAAAATGTTCGATTCGTGATCAGGGATGCTTGAAACGTGCCCTCCCGTCGAAAACTCGAATTCGAATTTTCGACCCCGTTATAATACTTTCCTTATACATTATGTATATAAGGAAAGTAAAAATATAACCATCGACCTCGAAAGAATAATTATTCACTTTAGCACTCAATTAGTATAATTTGCAAAACCGAAAATGTTTCGCTCTAACACTGTAGTTTGCAAATTATGAATAGCTAAACATAAACTGTATTGCAATAATAAGTAGAAAAATTCCACATATATGTAAATTAGGGAAGAACATAAAACCATGCACGACAAACATAGAAATCATAAATTGCTACTTAGAAACATAAAACTGTATTGCAACAAGGAGAAAACTCACACAATTGTAAATTACAGAAGAAACATAAAACCATACACGACAAACTTGTAATTTATGAATATGAAACCAAGGCAGCAAGCAGATTGAAATGTATCGCACGCTTAAGTAGATGTCGATCTGTTCTATCGACACCTTTGATGAATGGATGCCCAACAATGTCCGTTGCTGTGTTTTGCTTTGCCGATCGGTGATCGATTCGAATTCAAAAAATGACATGTAGTCACACACTCTTTTATTTTCGAACGACGGTCGATCGCTACAGAACAAACAGGGAAGCCAAATATACATAAACAAGTGGCATGAAAAAGGTGATACGATATTCATTGGGGTGTTTCGCTTAATTTATGGCAAGGTACAGGCTTTGTTGTAGAATAAAAAACTGTAATTTACTGAGAGAGAAAGAACGATGGGATGGATGTTGGGATATGATTATTCTTATTTATTTATATAAATAAAAGGCTTCCTATGTTGCCATGTATATAAAAGCTTGAAATAGTTTTTGTGGAATTAAATATTGATTTCGTTTCAATAAAAGGGTGATATAAAAATTCACTCTAACTGGTGCATACAATAATCTTAAATAAAACATACTTTGCTAGTAAAAACATAAGCAGTTGATTAAAGTAGCGGAAAGAAACTGATATATCGCCTAGTAACTGTATTGATACTTCTAATCAAGTGCTTTTGTTGTTACTAACGAAATATTTCTATATCAGAAATATAACATACTTTGCTAGTAGCAGCATAAGTAGTTGATTAAAGTACCAGAAAGAAATTGATATATCGCAAAGTAACTGTTTTGATAATTTTAATTAAGTGCTTATATTGTTACTAACGAAGTATTTCTATATTCGAAATAAAACATACTGTGCTCGTATCAGAACAGCATAAGTAGTTGATTAAAGTATCGGAAATAAACTGATATATCGCAAAGCAACTGAATTGATACTTTAATCAACTACTTATGCTGCTACTAGTAAAGTATGTTTTATTTAGAATATAGAAATACTTCATTAGTAATAACATAAGTACTTGATTAAAAGTATCAGAAAGAAACTGATATATCGCAAAGCAACTGTATTGATACTTTTAATCAATTGCTTATGTTGTTACTAGCGAAGTATTTCTATATTCGAAATAAAACATACTTTACTAGTAACAGCATAAGTAATTGATTAAAATATCGGAAATAAACTGATATATAGCAAAGTAATTGTATTAATACTTTTAATAAGTGTTTATGTTGTTACTAACGAAGTATTTCTATATTCGAAATAAAACATACTTTGCTAGTAGCAGCATAAGCAGCTGATTAAAGTATCAGAAAGAAACTGATACATCGCAAAGCAACTGAGAGAAAAGCGCAAAGAATTGATACTTTAATCAACTACTTATGCTGCTACTAGTAAAGTATGTTTTATTTCGAATATAGAAATACTTCGCTAGTAACAACATAAGCACTTGATTAAAAGTATCAGAAAGAAACTGATATATCGCAAAGCAACTGTATTGATACTTTTAATCAATTGCTTATGTTGTTACTAGGGAAGTACATCTATATTCGAAATAAAACATACTTTACTAGTAACAGCTGAAGTAATTGATTAAAGTATCGGAAATAAACTGATATATAGCAAAGTAATTGTATTAATACTTTTAATAAGTGTTTATGTTGTTACTAGCGAAGTATTTCTATATCCGAAATAAAACATACTCGTACTTTGCTAGTAACAGCATAAGTAGTTGATTAAGGAATCGGAAAGTAGCTGATATATCGCTGTCGAAAGTAGCTGCATTGATAGATTTAATCAAGTGCTTATGATGCTCTAACGAAGCGTTTTTTTAAAATAAGTGTGATATTCTAAAATTTAGCAATTTAACACCCATAAAGAAGAATTTGCCTCCTTTTAATGGAAAACTCACTGACCATGAAAATGTGAATTTCACATAAAGTAAACTAAAGCACAGAGGGCTTAGTAAGGAAAACGAAATTATATCTCAAATTCAAATAATAGCAAAAATAAAATTAAACTACAATACAATACTTTATTTTTGATATGGAATATTACCGTTATTACCTTTATGTTATATTACCTTCATATTGCCTTTGCTGTGTAATCAATATTTTTGAAAGTTTCCTTTTATTGCAGTGTAAAATAAATAAAATGCTAAGTTGCGTAAATGGTCCCACCTGCCCTTTCAAGGTAAGGTACAGAAGACATTGTGGGTCCTCTGTTTTTTTTATTTTTTTTTATTTATATGGTACATTTTCTTTCTGTGCATTTTAGCTTTCTCAGCTTTTGCGAGTTTGAAAAAATAAATAAGTAAAAGCTTTGCGAATTACTGTTTTGGTTTAATTTTTATTGAAAACAAACGTTAATGGTGTACGTAACGTAAGAAAAATAAACATTTTGAGTATGTTATGTTTAGTGTGACTTTGATAACTTGAAAGTTCTAGTTTTTATATTTCTCATTTTCAATTTTTAGTGTCAACGTCATCCCTCTATGTCATGTTGAAATGTAAGTCTGCGATATGAAGTGGGTAAATTAGATGTAAATAAATTCGATTTTATACAGTTTTTATATCGAAAGTAATTCTTAGAGAATTTGTTTCTTTTGATGAAACCATGCAAAATTTCCTGTACTGGTATTGTCAAGGACTTTTTTTAACATTAATACATTTCTTGTTCTGATACTTTTTCACCACAATACGAACATTTTACTTCGTCTACGGAAGCACCCAACCAGCAACAACTGCTACAGTCTCGGAAATTGACTGCCCTTCTTCTCCAGTAATCATTGTTTGCCTACATGGAGATCTTAGGAGTACTACGTGGAAGTAGAGAAAAAATCGAAGCTCATTATTGTGCAAATGCTAATTTTAATTGCATCCAGTGGTAATTCCAAATTTTCTGTAGAATAGTTCGCGTACCCTAAATGTAGTTCGAAGGAAGTATAGGAACACGTAAAAATCTTGCACATATTTATGCTTCTTTGTCATTTTTTTATAAATATTATTTACATGTAGCAAAAGAAAAACAGTAGCAGAAATAAAATAAAATAGTATGTAGTACTAGATAAATTAAAAATAATGAACGCTGTTGTCAAATTTATTCTATTGTATAGAAGTACGTATTTTATACGGCTCATTCTATTATTTTTTCTGTGTATTATTTTCATGAATAGATCAATGGACTGATAAGGAGGGAGGGAGAGGGGGGTAAAATCAATCTGAGTCTTCTATTTAAGTTCAAAACACTTCTACGGGCCCATATTTATTTGTGTTGTTCAATGTATGCAAATATTAAATGCAGAGGATTTTCCACTTTTTAGTCTTTAACTAGGCGATTCTCCTACGGTTTACTTTCATGAGATCATATTTCCATACTCTTCAAGAATCTTGGAAAAATGTATATAACAATAGATTGATTTTAAATTATAATTTAAATCAACATTCCAGTTCAACTAACATAACTAGTAAAAAAATAATTATTTTGTAATAACTCTACATCTAATGCAAATAGCAGTAGAAATACGAAACTCTAACATCAAGGAAGAAAACACCACATGAATGTGAGTTACAGGATAAAAACCTACATGACAGACTTCATATTTATGAATAACTATGTCAGAAGATTGAAATGTATCCTACACCTAAGTATATGTCGATCAAGGTTATTGACACCTTTGATGAATGGTCGGCCAACAATGTCCGTTGCAACGTTTTGCTTCTCCGGCCAGTGATCGATTCGACTCCAAAAAATGACGTCTAGTCGCACATTCTTTTCTTTCTGACACGACGGTCGATGGCTTCAGAACAAGAAGACTTAACATAAATAAGTGCTACAAAAAGTTTGAGGCGCTATTCATATGGTGGTCTGTTTAATTTATAGCTAGATGCAGGCCTCGTGGATGAATTGAAAACTGTAATCAGTTGAAAGAGCGATAGTCGATACGATGAAGCATATGATTATATATCGAAGATCTCTATTCATGTTCTATTTGCATAAATATGAGATAGTGAATGTTGTCGTATATGAAAGTTTTAAATAGATAATGTGGAATTAAATATCGATTTCATTTGGGAAAAAAAAATTTTGATGTTTTGACAATTTGTATTTAAGGCGAGTTTTTTTATGATGTTCAATATAAGAAAACTTGCTTTATAAGTATTTAAGTATCGGTTTCATTTGAAAGAAAAATGCGATGTTCTGACAATTTCGACATAGAGGGAGTTTTCTTATGATGTTCAATATATGTTTCCCAGTAAAACATAGTTATCGTATGCATTGCATCCAAATACTTGTGGTTTATTATAAACATCCACGATACTGAGTTATTTTGAAAATCCAAATTGAAAATATCCGCAGTTAAGCGATATTTTTTAAAAAGAAGCTAAATGCTATCAGTTTGCATTGTCATCCTTTGGCAAACTGAATTGCATTTATTGTCCGGACGAAGTAGTCGTCATTGGTGGTGGTGGTGGTCGCCCGCTTTGGGCTCCTGGAGCATATAACAACGTTCGCAAGAACGATCGTCATTTGTTTTCCAATCCGTAAGGTCCATTCCATTTTTGATGCTACCAAATCACAAAGTTTTATTTTACATGCACTTAGCCTCAGAAATTTTAACGAACTTACTATAGGAAGTTGAATTGTTTCCTGTAAAAGTTGTTAAAATGATCTAACCTTTTGTTCATTATCTATCTGAATCATAATAATAATAATAATAAAAATCATCATAAGAAATAGAGATACCACTGAGGGTAAGCCGTACTACTGTGCAAGGTGTATGCATTTAAGAGGGGCGCCAACAGTGCCCTCTTGTTCCAGATTTTTGAAGTTGTTTATTCTAGGAGACATCATAAAATACTTTTGCGAAACTTGAAAATAAAGCTAAAGCGGGCGCTGTAACTCCATTTCAATTTACAATTGAACGCTGGAAAGTAACACTGCTTTATTAGCTTTTTTTTATTTAAAAGTAATTATTCTATAAATTTTTCCGGTAGATATTAAAAGATTTCTTTTTAATGAATGTTTTCATCTTGTCCTGACACTTATTGTTCGCCGTATATTAATTCGAAATTCGAGTTGAATTTTATTTCGTTTGATACACAAAATGCGAAACAAAGATTTGCATTCACGTTAAAAATCATAATATTTTACATTGTTTAGTTTAACATTTCTAATGAAATACGATTATATTTTATATTTTAACAATTAAAATTCAAGTGTATTTTGCGGAGAGTGTTGTGATGAAAATGTTAAGTCACAAATAAGTGATCTTCAGACTTTTTCATTGACAATGGCAAATATTTATAAAGAAAACTCGTTCGTATCCCTTTTTAACAATCGATCACCGACCAGACTGAGAACATAGTTTCGCCTTTTTCTGCTTTATTGATCTTCAGCGAAGACCATGCAAAACAGCGTGAAAGAGCCGGACATTGTTTAATCCTCATTCATCATGCTGTCGATGGCACAGATCGACATCTACTTAGACGCGCGAAATGTTTCAATCTCAGCAACAATATTTTATTCTCCAGTGCCCACCTGGATATTTTTAATAGTTGGTTTTAAAAATGTTTTAATGTATATGCCCGGCACATAGTTGTTTCGCGCCTTTACGTAGGAATGTCATGGATAAGGGTAGATAATAAGATTGCACGCTTCTGAACAATAGAACCGAAAGAAAATAAGGTCATTTTTTCAGCAGTCGTGGATAGACATAACCAAGATGAAATTTCACAATGTGAAGAAACATGTCAAGCAGGATAATTGGTCTGCAACGACAAGCTAAAAATAAAACGCGCGCAATGGAAGAAGCAGAGACAACGCAGTCGTCAGACCAGCGATCCTCTGTATATAGTACTCTGCACACCTTGTCCATGTTAAAGCACGTTCCTAAAACATGCCTTAACTTTTGAACAAATCATCGTACAAATATGAGACAAAATACTTCGATAGTGCTCTACGAAAGCTCTTAAAAGGCGACTAAATGTTAAAAATCAACAAATATATGAAATTCACGAAAATTTACTGTTTCTGACAAAATTCTTCGCCTTCTCATCCTTCTCCTCATCTTTCAGACAAAAATTTTAGCAGAGGTGTATAATTGGCGGACCTATTTGAGATTTGATTTATCTGAGAGATAATTAGCTAACTTAGAATCCTTCGTAAATTTTAATTTAAAAAACAATCAATTTCTGATTTTAATTTGCAAAGCAAAAGTTTAAATTGAGCTACAGAGGTTTGAAATTGACGGATAATTTTGGGGGTGGGGTTTAATTTAGCAGACGAATAATTAGTTAGTTTAGAATTCGTCATAAATTTAAATTAAAAAATATTAATTTTCGATGTTTAATTACTGATATATATATATATATATATATCAGTAATATATATCAGTATATATATATATATATATATTATATATATATATTATATATATATGTGCAATCACCTCCATGCATAAGTCATCTTCATGACTTTATCGGCCGTAGCCCCCCGAGTGTCGAGATTTTGAACTAATTTTTTTTCATGTCACACAACCCCCCCCCCCCACACACACACACCACGATGAATATTAATCTGCAAACCGCATGTCTCTCCGACCCATAGATATTTTTCTATAGCTTCTTACTTTTGCTCCGAACTTTTGAATCACCCTGTATATATATATATAATAAAAGTTTAAAAATCGAATGAAAGAATAGACAAAAGTTTCAACTCAAAAGACATTACAAAATGCCTTACAAATATATATATATATATATATATATATATATATATATATATATATATATATATATATATATATATATATATTGTAATAAGTTTATTGGCTTGTTATATTACCAAATACTTACAACTCATACCCTATCGAATTCGTAAGTAGTTTTGTGATTGATAAAACGGTTAAAATCTTGATTTTTTAACTTTAATTGTCAATTGTCAGTTATTTTAATGCGCTGTCATGACATTTCAGACCAACATACTAAACAGTACGATATAAAAGGTAGGGTATAAAACTTAGCGATATGTAAAAGAAATGTTTATCGAAAAATTACATATTCTTAACCCCTTTACTTGGCAGAACGAGCAGTGTGATTCGACAAGGGAATGCAAAAATTAGACTAACACCTAGTGGAAATTAAGAATTGTAGTCTAAAATTATAATTAAAAATTGTAATTTAAAGTCTTTAACATTTCCCAGATAAAAAAAATCTGATGTGGGCAACACATGACTTTCCTTATATTCTTTACAAAATATTGAATGTTCTTCAATTAGTCGTCATTTTCATTGATTTAGCGTCATTTTTATCCATTTGGTGAGGTTTTTAACACTTAACAACAAAGTAGAAAAGTGTTTATGACTTTGTTCATTTATTCTGTCTGTCTGTCTGTCTGTCCGTTAGCACGATAACTGCCGTAAAAATGACTGAATGAACATGAAATTTTACTATGTTGTTCAGACGGTCTGTAGAACCTATGGGAATATAAATGAATAATGTCACTCAATTAGTTTTGGATTGAACCCGGGTTGAAAAAATGAAATACATTGAGCCCTATGGGACCTAATTTTTCAAACATTTTTTAAGCGGATTTAAAATTCGCAAATTGCTTCGAAATTTTTAGGTAATATTTAAATTATTCCATAAAATATATTAAAAAAAAAATCAGCGAAATATATTCAGTAGTTTTTTAAATAAAAATTAAAATAATAATAACACCTCTTATATGAAACGATCACGTGACCATGATAGGAAAGTATCACGTGATCCACTTCAAAATGATATATGGCATCCATCTTGTCTCAAAATCGTGATTTTTAAAGTTCTTTTTATTTCATATTGAGTGTTGTATCCGTCCTAAAACCACTTTATTTTGGTATAAATTCTGTGCATCTACATATTAAATCAGCGCAATTACAATATATATGAGTTTAAATGCTCATCCAAATTTGATTATTTCTACAACGAAGCCTATTTTTCACTCATGTAAAATGTAAACAGCAAAATATGTAGGATGAGTTGTATAGAAATTGCTGTATTTTTTTAACGCAAAAGTATTTAGCTCATGGAGTCTGCATAGCTGATATGAAAGAAATAATCATTGACTTTACCGAGAGAAGGACGATTTTTTCCGATGAAGTTTTAAGCATAGAGTTAAATTACTTGTAGCTCCATGGTCTTAATTTTTAAATAAAATAAATTATTATAGTATTGTGATGAATGACATGAATATGAAATTATTTATGAATGAAATGCTGCTTTTTTAGAGAGAGCCAGGCGTATTATTTTTTCTATGACGTCATTTGAATGAATTTCAGTTGTTTTCGATGAAGTTTTTAAATATAGTAAATTATCGTGGTATTATGATAATTCTACAATTATTATCGAGTAATATATCACATTTTAGAGATGTTTAAACCAGGCAATTTATATTTCAATGCCGTCATTTGAATGAAGTTCATTTTTTTCGATGAAGGTTTAAGTTTTCAAATATAATAAATCAATGTAGTATTGTGAGAAGTTTTAAAATATTACAGAGGAATGTATTGCATTTTATACATGTTTAAATAAAATTTCATTGCTGTTGGAAAGTGTTTCATAATCAATGCTTTAAGCATGATTGATCTTTCTTGTTGTTAATTTGGCAACAATTAAAAATGTGGCCAAGTTGGCGATATTCCGCCAAATTCGTCGCCAAAATCTTGCCAAGCGTTATGGACGGATAAATAAGTTATTCTTACAGCAGATAAATGACTATTCGAGTTCAAATGCAAAAGTATTACTCAAAGTATCTTTTTTTCTAAATGGAACGAGCTAGTTCCACGAGAATGATGTCACCCAATTTATCGCATGGTATTACATATGAAAAGTGAACATGTTTCTCAATAGGAAATATTTATTTTTTATTTTATATGACTTTCTGATAATTTTTTTGAAAAATGTGCAATATCTCAAAAACGGTTCATCTTAGCGTTCTAAAATTTATGTCAATCGTTTTCTAAAGAAAAATTACAAGAGAAATGTCTATTTGCGTAACTTTATTAGCGGTTTTGATTTTTTGATGATTTTTCCAAAATTTCACTCGAAAATTTCGGAGTGTTCTGAACATTCGATTGCGTATAAAAACAATAGGCTTCCAGTGTTTACAGATTGTGATTTTTGTACCAAATTTTGTTCAAATCGGTCCATTCGTTCATCAGTTATCGTCTCCACAGACTCTCTCTCTCTCTCTCTCTCTCTCAAACACACACACACACACACACACACACACGCACACACACACACACAGATATCACTTCAAAAATGTTTAATTCGTGATCAGGGATGCTTGTAACGTGCTCTCCCGTCGAAAACCTGAATTCGAATTTTCGACCCCGTCACAATACTTTCCTTATACATTATGTATATAAGGAAAGTAAAAATGGAAACTTAAGACAGAAACACACTGAAATGTGAAAGGTAGAAAATGAGATGTGAAAAACCCAAAAGAGTATGTTTGTGACCATGGGCCAACCATGGCTTGGAAATACTAATTGAAGCTGCGTTTCTGTTTACATACTGTAAATATTATTACAGAAATTATGCATATGACCTGACGCAAATAAGGAATTATAAAAGATGGATTCAAATATAAATGAATATTGATTAAAATACACAAAATGCAAGATTAATGCAATAGAATAAATAAAACTTTGAATACAGATGTATAAAAACAGTGAAATAATCTAATTTACCGTTTTCACGAAAGAACATGTCAATGGAAAGCAAACTTCCAACACTACAGATACGCTATGATCTAACAAATTGTTTGGTGATTAGCGAAGGAGGCAACGTGGAGTTAAGAAATATTTTTAAGCATAGTGAATTGAAAGAAAATTTTTAGAAATTTTAATACAAGAACTGAAAATTGAAGAAAAGTGTGTGTCTATAAAAAATAATTCAAAAATTGTTAAAACAAGTAAATATGGAAAATATAAAAAATAAATAATAGAGATGATGTGTGTTCTTAAAGCTGCTACTGGTAAAATTATATTCTTCTACTTATTTAAAAGCTAATGAGACTGAGGTAGGTATGGGTATTCTTAATTTTAGCTTTGTTTTAAAACTGGTCTTTATGAAGGAAAGATAAAAGTACCGGGTATTGGTTTCTTAATGTTGTTTTGATTAAATTAACTTCTCATTTCGTATCTATTGATTATTAATATCTAATTGATTATTAATATTGATTATTAATATCCAATTAATTATTAATATTGATTAGTAATATCTAATTGATTAATAATATTGATTATTAATATCTAATTGATTATTATTATTGATTAGTAATATCTAGTTGATTAATAATATTGATTATTAATATTAATATCTAATCTATTATTAATTGAACGATTTAACAAAGTTTGGTAGGCTGGAAGTTTGGGTTACTTCTTTCTCACGATTGGCAACAGCAGTTCTCAACTTTTTATTTTTTGAGATTGGCAACATTGGTCTTTTTATTCAAGGCTCCAATGGATCAGACGTATGCAGTGTTTTTACAGGTATTCTTGTTTCCAATTATTTTTCAATCTTTATGCATGTTGTTCAAGTTATCAAAGTTTATAAATATAATCTATCACTGATATCAGAAACATACATTTTGTTTTCATTTTTATAAAATACTTGGACTTGATAAAGAGTTTTATCGAAATGAACAATTCATTATTAGACCTAGGGCTTGTCCACTCGTAAAGCATTCTATTTTATGGGATTTTATTTGATATTATTTTATCGATTCCTTTCCATTGATGTTTTTTGTTTGTCTTCAAGCTTGATGACTAGAGGTTTGCATTTTTATTTTCCACTTGATTGATGATTCTCTGTTTGATATTTTTATTTGTAAGGCATTTTGTATTGTTGGGTTTTTTTGAGTTGAAACTTCTCTCTATTCTTTCATTGGAATTTTAAACTTTTATTATATATATATGATACATATTTTTCGATAATAATTTTTCTATATCAGAGAAGATTTTAGTTTTCTAAGACGTAGCCGACATTCTTGGCTCTTAACATTAATTGCAGTCCTTATCCAGAGCGAAGAGCCCTAAAAGTTAATGATAAACTGTGTTGAAGGAATGAAAAGCCTAAGCTATAAGCAACGGTAAGAGGTTAATACTCGAGAAACTCTTCATATCATGAAATTAGACCATATAGGGGCAGTAATCACGTAAATATCAACGTGGGAACGGATATAAGTATCGGATAAGTATTTTGGTAATGAGAATGGCGACAGACTCACGAGTTCGGTATAGAGTCAAGTGCATATAATGATGTAAACCATTCCACTATCAAGTCTCGGGAAACTAGATAAGTGTCCTCAGAAGTATCTGTGAAGTAGATCACGAGTTTTGTAAGTGTTCTCATAATGAGACTATAAAGAGTGGTGCAGAGCGTTTTGGAGCATTGAGTTCTGAGATCTCAGAGAAATGTGAGAGTTTGATTTTGATTCATGTAGAGAGAACTCTATCTAGCAGAACGATTCTATGTTCCGATATTTGTGGAACTTATAACAGAATTCTTATGCCTGTAATCATGTACTGTTAAAAGGCCTCTGCATCTCCATTACGGAGAAGAATGTATGATGATGATGAAGTGACGGCGACTGTAAATAAAGAGCTTCTGAGGAAAGATGCCTCTTCATTTGACTTTTACACGGAGATCAGTTCATTTGTGGTGATCCAATATTATCACATATATATATATATATATATATATATATATATATATATATATATATATATACACACACACAACACACACATATATATATAAATATATAATAAAAATATAAAATTGTAAATCCAATGTTAGAATGTAAGTAGTAACTCATAATACACTATCCCAAAATTTTCTACATAATACAAGGAAATAAAAGAAATTCAGCCATAAAGAGGAAATTGTAAAGCGTAATGCAGGTCATAAAGACAAAGACAATCAACAAATTTCAAAGGTGAGGAATGAAAATAGGAAAACAAAAAATAAAACAAAAAAGCTTGCACGTGGAAGAGCTGTAGGCATAAGTTAAGTTCATTTCGAAACAATTCTTTTCAAGTCCATATATCCCTTCGAAAAGAACACAAAATGCTTGTTTCTGAAATACAAGATACATTTTATCTATAAACTTGTGTTATATGGACGACAAGCATATAGATTGGAAAAATAAAGGAAACATAAATACCTTAAAATACACTTCATTAGTTCAACCATGACGAGCAAAATATGACTAGACCAATGTTGTCATATGCAGAAATGAAAAGATGTGATTTGCTGTTGCCAAGGAGAGTAATAAAAACCGTACTGCGTAAAAGCAATAAAATGAGATATACTACAGTTAAAGCTGCAAAATAAAAAGATGAAAATATAATAAATTCAAGAGAATGTAGATGTACGGCTAAAATAAGATACTAGGGAGAGATTATGGAGAATTTTAGGCTAATCGAAACTTATTAACTATACCATTTACTAAATATGCTGGATATTTACAAAATTTACTGGAAATTTTGAGGTTATTAATGTGCAAAGCATGAAATTTTTTATCTGATAATCTATAAATTCTAAAAAGTTGATTAAGTATAATATTTCTAAACAATTGAATCGAGTTGCAGGAATTAAATGGTAATAAGTTATTGATATTAAATTAAAAAATATATTTTTTATCATATAAATTATATATATATATATATATAATAAGTATAATTTATTACCTTGAAAAATATAATTATTGAAAAGAACAAAATGGAGGAGTTTAGGAAAATTGGTAAATATAGGTAGGCGAGAATGATTAGTAATACAGGCATTATATAAACCTAATATGACATCATATAGATCAGTAATCCTAATATTATTAAATAGACCTTTAAAATCAAAAGTTTGAAATCCTATTATTTTACCTAGTGATGTTAATTTTTTTTTTAATTCTTTACTATTATTGAGAATAACGTAGTTATCACTAGAATCACGTAAATTACTATTTAGTACATTTAAATAATTTAAATTTTACTGCCATTGCGTAGTACGGTTTTTATTACTCACTTTGGCAACGATTGCACGTTGGGGTGCATTTTAAGGTATTTATGTTTCCTTTCTATTTTTTCAATCTTTATGCTTGTTGTCCTATTAACACATGTTTATAGATAAAATCTATCTTGTGTTTTAGAAACAGACATTTTTGTGTTTATTTCGTTTAAAATATTATTACTTGATAACGAATTTTTTCGAAATGAACTATTCTTAAGCCTAGAGCTCTTCCACGTGCAAGCTTTAATGCTTGATTATTTTGGTTTTCCTTTTTTCGATTCCTCTCCATTGCATTTGTTGATTATCTTTAGATTTCTGAACTGTAATATGTATTATAATTTCCTCTTTATTGTTGAATTTCATTTTATTTCATCGTATTCTGTAGGCATACAATTTTTTTAAGATAGTGTATTATGAGTTACTTCTTCCATTCTACCATTGGATTTACTATTTCAATATTATATATATATATATATATATAAATTTAAACAAATATATAAACACATTTAAATAATAAAAATTAAAGAATATCCAATGAACTAAAAAATATATTGTAAAGCACCTGGAGAAGTCTACAAATTTAAACACAATTAGAATATTGTATTATGCGTAATCTATGGAACACTACTCATTGAGGGAAAATTAATTGTTGGTTAGGGAGAGAAAGATTAGATAATCCGTTGACAGCTAAATGTTCACTAGTTTTAAGATAGTATTTTAGTTCATTGCGGACAAATATCACTGTAGGTATAGCCATAGTACTCGGAAAATGGAGTAGAAAATTGAATAAGGTGTGTTTTCAGTTACGGAGAGGCTTTTTCCATTTGGACCTCATGGTGAACTAATGTACATATGTGGACGCTGGGGAAGGCTGCAGTACTCTATGATTCCGAAATCTCCCTCCTATGTCATGCCCCTTCGGGACCTTCCTTTCGAATATTTGTACAACATTCCCCAAGGAAAAAAAATTTCACACAAAACATATTGAGAGGTTAAACATTCTTATGCATTGACTTCAATACATCATCGAAAGGATTTTAGGAGTGAAATATTTCCAATATCAATACTGGGAAACATGCAGATTTAATTTTGACGAAAAATATTTTCGAAGATATTTGTTATTCAGGATATTCTATTCACGGCATGGAAATTGAAATATTTCTAAACAGGATTTTGAGTTACATTTTATTAAATCTTCAAGTTCCATAGCTTACGCTGCCTTTTGTAAGCAAACCCGAGGATTAATAGGAAAATATTTCTATTTCTGTTCTGCTGTCGAAGAGAAAATGCTATATATGCAGAAATTTGAACGATGTTTTTTCGTTATAAATATGAACTTGCTGCTTGATGAGCATGGGAGTTATAATCTCCCGAACCATATACCAGTCAAACACCATTCATACACTCCTTTTCTTAAGGGACTAATGTAAAATCATATAACTGTAAAACATAATATAATCTAAATGAATGTAAACAGATAAAAATGTGTGGTTAACAGCAAAAAACAGTGCATAATGAAAAAAAAAAAAAAAAAAAACAAAAAAAAAAACATATAAATGGTGTTTTTCTGCACCATTAAAAACTTTTACAGGAATATATTAATTTTTTAGTGTTTAGAAATATTTTCGGCAGAGGTACTATAAGTGGCCTGATTTCGTGCCAAATCCAGGAACCCTATTAGAGAGGGGTAAACAATGTTAGAAATATTTCCATATTTTTCTCAGTTAGTATATTTTTAAAGTCAATAAATGTTGATTTGGCTAGGCTGAGTGATCTGTTTTGCCTCTCGAGGGTAGGAAGGTAGTTTTACCAGACAGACCAATTTACTACAAACTTTGCGTCGAATCGGGCGGCTTGGGTATATAGTGTATTTCTTTCTTCAAAAATGTATTTCGAGTGCATGTATCAGAAACTCACAATACAACCAAGATAAGAATATCAAATCGCTAGTTGGCTAGTAAATGTTCAAATTGACTAGCCAACTAGCGATAATAGCGATGCTAGAGCTAATTTGGTTAGTCAATGTTCTATGAATTGAAATTCTGGGATGGTAATAGTTTCTTCCATGGTTGACGTGGACCTTACATCCTGATCCTTCAGTTTCCAGATCTAGATGAAACTTGAGATTCGAGCAATTTCCTCATTTCTCTGCTTAATTTTAAACAATATGTTTATCATATCACTCATGAAATAAAACTAATGATAAATATACACTCATGAAATATAATCATATGATGTGGACAGCATATGATTTTTCTACGTAATGCAATACTTTTCTTTTTAATTCGAAATAATGATGGACAAGATCCACGGTACAGTGTTTAATACGTTGAAATGTACACTGATATGTGTCGCTTTTCTGGATGACAACATGTAAAATTATTTTGAAGTACCAAGTAAACTTATATTTTGTACAAATATAACTTGACAATTAGAAGTATTTCTAACATCTGCTAAGCAGTATACTCCATTATATTAAATTACATTGATGCCAAATTGATGAATTAAAAATTATTTTTGAAACTTTAGCTTCATTTTTGCGAATTTGGAGATATGTTCTTCAATTGGGCACAATGTAAAGTCGCTAAGTGGGCGATATTCAAATTAGTCTCTATGACCACCAAATTTATCAAAGTGCGACGTGTGACATATTTGATGATACTTACTACATTGATTTTAATGCAATTTTTTGAATACATTTATTTGAAAAACGAAATTTTTTTGAGAACAGCACAATTTATTGTTCAAAATTTGTCATTCATTTTAGGCAAAAAAAAAAAATACATATAAAATGATTATTCATTTAACATTATTGAATGTCCTGATTTTTCTTGCGAATTTTTCAAAATTTTATTCGAAAACTTGGGGGGGGGGGGGCGGTCTTCTGAACGTTTCAACACGTTTAAAATCAATAGGGTTCTAGTATTCACGGATTGTAATAATCGTATAAAATTGCAAACAATCGAAACTGTCTAATCCACAGATTTGTCATCCACAGACTCACACACACACACACACAGACATCACAGCAAAAGCGTTTGATTGAAGTTAAGGGATGCTTTAGACGAGCCTTTCAGTCGAAAACTCGAATCCGAATTTTTGACCATGTCGCCATACTTTCCCTATACATTATATTATGTATGTAGGATAATAGAAATAACAGGAATGTAGTTAGAATGTCCATTATTTTATCCTAGATGATTATTGTTCAAAGTGTAAACATTGTTATAAATCTCAGGATCTTTACAAAAATATCGAAACTTTTATATTTGAGACCTCAATGATCTATTTCATAACCTGTAAGGTTACTCGGACATCCAGGGTAAAGTATTCACAGTCCAACCGAGATTCGAACCACGAATGTTCTTCTCACCCCATTCAGCTACGTTGACGGTAGTCTTTTGTACACACTGGAAGTAGACCCTATGTATGTCTCTAAAAATACTATCAACTTAAAACTATAGAAACCTCGTTTAAAGCATCATAAAACACAAAATTATCAGTGTCGACCAGTTTCAAAGGCAAGAAACAGCCTTCTTCGTCGCAAGAGGAGCAGTCTTCACTCATCAGAGCAAGGTTGACAACTGTGTTGTCGACCATGTCTACGGCAAACGTGACTGAAGCAAGCCAGTGGATAGCCAACGGATAGCGAACGGGTAGTCAACGGTGAGGGGAGATAAAAGAGGTAAAAACCATGGAAGAAAGAACTAGTAGCAGGACACTACGAATAAACGGCAAAGTTCTAAGAGAAAATATAACACATAACAAAGAATTCAGAGTATTGTTCAGTGAGTAATACCAAGAAATAAAAGTATCCTACTAAATTAAAATAGGTAACTGACCGGTTTCGGAAGTTACACGAGTTATCCAAACCAGCGAAAAACCGAGATTTTTAACAAATACGAAATTTCTTTGTACGCTGTTTTAAATGGAATTTCTATATTAATAACACACTCCGTCTTGCAGCAGTTTGGGGTATACATACTGATTACGTTCTAAATTGGCTTTAAATCTGCCACGGTGTTTGTTTTAAAACTTTCAGTGCAGTAATTTTAGTCATTGTAATGGCGTAAATTACAGATTTAATAAATATGACGAATATGATTTTACTTCAACATCCCACATATAGTAATTTAAGAATCTAAATATACGCTCTCACTATTGTTTGAGTTAATACTATTTTCCGTTCTTTGTTGTTTAGATAATTGCAGAGCCGCTTTCGATACTTATCACATTATGACGAATTGAATGCCGCCCCAAATTTTGATTTGTTAGCGTTTGTCTGAAGTAATAATCTAACAGCTGAGTTTATAGTAATTTGCATGAATGATATAAATCGGATGTTTTAGTTTTTATGTCATTGATAACACGCTGACAGTTTTCAATTGTTTCTCTGACAAGGATATTTCAGATTTTGCTTATAATAATCTCCAAGACTTATCATAATTTAGGTATTTAGTATACTAATACAGTCTATAGATTTGTAATATCACGAAGCTACATGTCAGTGAGTAATAGTCAATCATAGAAAATAAAGAATGTAGTGAGAATGGCCATTATTTCATCCTGGATGATTACTGTTCGATTACTTTTCAATGTGACATGAAGACGTTATTTGTGTACCAGTCATTGACGCAGAAAATGAAACTGGTACCTTGTTCTGACACCTTCAGTGAGTGACAGGCAATCATTAGAGTGTTGAACTAGTTGAAAAAGTGACACCTTACACGTTATCCAAATAGTGAAATGTTTTAAGTATAAATGTCCAAAATTTTAAATTTATTTGATTTTTTTAATGTAAACAATCAGTTTGAATATAAGTCTATGTAAATAAAATTGAAAATCTATCTGTCTGTCTATCTGTATGTTTGTTTCATCATCGCGGGAGAAAGGCTAAACCGAATTTGATGAAATTTTGTGGATAGCCTTGAAATAGCCCCACTTAAAATTTAGCCCATGTTTCGAGTTTCTAAGATCAGGGGTTGTCGAGTTATTTATGAACAAGATTCATTAAGAAAACATAAATGTGTAAATGAAAGGCTTAGAGCACCACTAATGACTAGCGACATTTTTTGCCAAACTGGGATTTTCCCATCAAATAATCCTCAACTGTATACAGCAATTTCTGAAAATATTATATTTTTGTTAAAATTATAGCATTGTCCTGTTTCACCAATCCCTTTAAATTAAAGATCTAATATAGCTATATTATTTAATTAACAAGAAAGATCAATCATGCTTAAAGCATTGATTATGAAACACTTTCCAACTTCAATGCATAAACATCTCCAAAATGCAATACATTCCTCGGTAATATTTTAAAGCTTATCACAATACTATATTAATTTATTATATTTGAAAACTTAAACATTCATCGAAAAAAATTAACTTCATTCAAATAACGGCATTGAAATATAAATTGACTGTTGCTTATAATAAACAAATTTAACAAAATTTTGTATATAAATCATTTGTAGGTTATTCTAGTACGATTCGAGAAAAAGGAACGGGCTATTTTTGCGAAATGGCCCGCAAAAATCGTTATATATAAAAATAAAAGACTACGTGTGCTCAATTACATTAATTAAATTCCTATTTTATACGTGATTTTTGACAACAAAAAGAATAAGACTAACCCCATTACTCTAGGACTCCATTCCTGAGATATTTTAATTTTTTCGCGATTTCGCTACGCCACCTTTTTTGACAATAAGTCCAGCTATCAAATGAGAACGAAATTTAAGTTTAACGTGCAAATTCAATGTCATTTAAAATACTTATAGCTGTTATTTTGTGCAGATGAACTCAAATTATTATTGAATAAATAAAGAGAACGTGAATATAAGTCTGCAGGGAAAGACATGTGCTGCCCACATTAGAATTTTTAACATATTACAACAGTGATTTATAGAAGTGAACGGGGATTATTTGCAGGCCATTTCGAAAAAAAATGTATGATATATATTTAAAGATCCACCAAATTTTTGTAGAATAAAATGTTCAACAAATTTAAGCTGTGTACCAAATTTTAACTCTCTAGGACTTAGGAAAGTGCATTAAAAATGCCATCAAATAAGTATATCACGAAGAGTTATATAAAATTGAAAAAAAAATCGAAATATTGTTATCTACCAAATTTATTTTAAAATGTGGAGCCTCTTTCATATACTAAACGATTAAACTCTTGGAAAGATATTTATTATATAATATATCTCTTTTCTTTCTCGAGGATATCCCAAAAGTCAGAATTTAATTGAATTTGTTTTTTTCCCTATATTAAATAATTTTTAATTAAAAAACTACTTTATATATTTTACTGAAATTTTTTTTATATATTTTATGGGATAATGTGAATATTTCCTAAAAATTTCGAAGCAATTTGTGAATTTTAAATTTGCTTAAAAAATGTTTGAAAAATTAGGTCCCATAGGGTTCAATGTATTTCATTTTTTCAACCCGGGTTCAATAAAAAACTAATTGGGTGATATTATTTATTTATATTCCCATAGGTCCCACAGACCGTTTGAAAAACATACTAAAATTTCATTTTGATAAAGTCATTTTTACGGCAGTTGTGCTAACGGACAGACAGACAGAATGAACAAAGTCATAAACACTTTTCAACTATGTTGTAAAGTGTTAAAAACGAAACTTTTTCCTAGGAGTTCTACTCTCCAATTCCCTCCAAACTAAAAGGGTTGGAAATCACTTATTTAAAACGTGAAAGTGAATTAAAACCCTGTCTCTGAGTTTGGTGAGAGTTTATTGTGTTTATCATTCATTCACTTTTCAAAATCGCGAGCTTGAAACATGAATTTAAATGAAAACTCTATCACCATGGTGTATTTTTCACAGGCTCTTACTCAACAATGAGAAGTATTAAGAAATCAAAATGGTTATTTAATTATCAGTATTTTATGAGGAAGATTCTTTCTTATATCATGTTGCTCAGCAACACAATTAAATCAAATGTGTTTGATAATTTTTAACACTTTACAACAAAGTTGAAAAGTGTTTATGACTTTGTTCATTCTGTCTGTCTGTCTGTCTGTCTGTCCGTTAGCACGATAACTGCCGTAAAAATGACTTAATCAAAATGAAATTTTTGTATGTTGTTCAGACGGTCTGTAGGACCTATGGGAATATAAATGAATAATATCACACAATTAGTTTTGGATTGAACCCGGGTTGAAAAAATGAAATACATTGAGCCCTATGGGACCTAATTTTTCTAACATTTTTTAAGCGGATTTAAAATTCACAAATTGCTTCGAAAATTTTAGGTAATAATCAAATTGTTCCATAAAATATATAAAAAAAAATTCAGCTAAATATATTCAGTAGTTTTTTAAATAAAAATTAAAATAATAATTACACATCTTATATGAAACGATCACGTGACCATGATATGAAACGATCACATGACCCACTTCAAAATGAGATATGGCATCCATCTTGTTTCAAATTCGTGATTTTTTAAATTCTTTTTAATTCATATTGAGTGTTGTATCCATCCTAAAACTACTTTATTTCTGCTTAAATTCTGTGCATCTACATACTAAAACAACACAATGACAATATATTTGAGTTTAAATTCTCATTCAAATTTGATTATTTCTACAATTAAGCCTATTTTTCACCTATGTAAAATGTAAACAGCAAAATATGTAGAATGAGTTGTATTAGAATTACTGTATTTCTTTAACATAAAATAATTCAGTCCATGGAGTCTGCATGGCTGATATGAATGAAATATTAATTGATTTTATAAACAGAAGGACGATATTTTTCAATGAAGTTTTAAGCATAAAGATTATGAATTGTAGCTCCATGGTCTTAATTTTTAAATAAAATAAATTATTATAGTATTGTGATGAATGAAATGGAGAAAGTTATGAATGAAATCCTGCTTTTATAGAGAGATCCAGGCGTGTAATTTTTTCTATGACTTAATTTGAATTAATTTCAGTTGTTTTCGATGAAGTTTTCAAATATAATAAATTATCGTAGTATTATGAGAGATTTAAAAATGTTACCGTGGAATGTATTGCATTTTAGAGATATTTAAACCACGCAATTAATATTTCAATGCCGTCTTTTGAATGAAGTTCATTTTTTTCAATGAAGGTTTAAGTTTTCAAATATAATAAATCAATGTAGTATCGTGATAAGTTTTAAAATATTACCGAGGAATGTATTGCATTTTCGACTTTTTTAAATAAAATTGCATTGAAGTTGGCAAGTGTTTCATAATCAATGCTTTAAGCATGATTGATCTTTCTTGTTATTATTATGTTTTTCGATTTGAATAATAAATAAATGGATATAAAAATATATCTTCTAAATGAACGGTTGGATTTTTTTTTTAATTATATAAATTGCGGATTGCGTATATCACTTTCATTTATTTCGGTAAATAGTTTTTAAACTTATATATTGTGTTTAGCCAATAAACTCATATATTGTGTTTAGCCTATAAACTCATATATTGTTTTTAGCCAATAAACTCATTTAGCCGACCGTTGAAACAGAATAAGAGTAGAACGGGTATATCTTCTAATACAATTTTAGTGTTTTCATT
This sequence comes from Amaurobius ferox, assembly GCA_951213105.1. Lineage (NCBI taxonomy): Eukaryota > Metazoa > Arthropoda > Arachnida > Araneae > Amaurobiidae > Amaurobius > Amaurobius ferox. Next base: position 29,408,485 of record OX578145.1, read on the forward strand.
TAGTATATACAAACGGAATCAGGATGTTTTATTCTTCAAATCTGCAAATTTAGATCTATGAATTTGGCGGGACATCGCTATCTTGGCAACTTTTTTTAAACGTTGCCTAATTGACGGAAATGTCAAATTGATAAAAACGACGCTAAATCAATGAAATTAATTTTGTTTTTTTAGAAGAGAGTACTGAAATGATGTTTCGGTAAAATTTGTCTGTCAGTCCAACCGTCCTACTTAGTAACACATTTAGCGAATTTTTAAAATGTCGCCCAATTGATGAAAATGTTTGTAAATCCATAAAAATATCTTGAAATTGATAAAATTGCGTTAAATCAATGAAATTAATTGTGTTTTGTTGGGGGATAGTATTGTGATGATGCTTCGCCAATATGTTGCCAAGTGGGTCTATTAGTTTTACAGTCCCACATGGCGATAAATTTGGCGATTTTTAAATGCCGCTAAATTGACGAAAATGTCGCCAAATTGATAAAATGACGCTAACTTCATCAAAATGACACCAAATTGATAAAAATTCAATGTTTTGCGTAATTAAGTACGATTTTCTAGATAATCTTTGTCGTTTTGTGAGAATTAAAATTTATTTTTTCTAAATTTGTTTACAAACTGGACAAGGATGCTTTATTCTTTAGATCTGCCTGTGAAGATAATTTTGTATATCGAGCCCAGAGATTCTCATACATTTTAGCCAATAGAAGAATTTTTAGAAAAATTAAATTAAATATTTTAATAGAATATTTTGAACAAAATCATTTTGAATACTATAGGAATTTACACATAATTGTGAATCTTTACACATAATTGTATTTGTAAATAACACATAATTATAATTGTAAATTACACATAATTGTAATTATATATATTATATTTTCCCTACGAACAACGGGTATACTGCTAGTTAATAATAAATAAATATTTTTAAAAACTTCTGGCATATAAAAAATAAATGCTTAAGTAATTTAAGAAGTGATAACATGTATCTATATGCTGCACATTAAGGATTAAGTAGTTAATCCATATGCAGAATTTAAAATAATTGCATCTGGATTTTCCTTTTTGTGTTGCTGTTACATTTTATGTGCTTTTGTTTGATCAAAATCAAGCCTGTAAAAAAAAAGTTCTTGAGACTTACAAAAGTGTCAGCCATAAACATTATTGAGATGAAGAGGTTCAAGTTTATTAAACCTCATGAGTGAAAAGCATAGAGAGGAAACGTTATTGAATGTATTTCGTAATAAACTTGGCAAATTTACCTAATAAAGGTGTACAGATATGCAGAATAGCGCAGTTCAAGTTTCAATATCTTTATTACTTTGAATTTATTTAAATTTATTGCAGCGAAAGTCTGCTCTGGATCAAATATATATATTTGCGGATTTTATTACAAACTACATTCAAAAACTTTTCTTCTCTATACTTTTCAGTCATGAAGTTTGACAAACATGGTAATAGTTCTTCATTTTAATAATTTTTATGGCTCACACTTTTTTGTGAGGCTGAAGAACTTGTCTTTTTTTTTCAGGTTTGTTTTTAGTCAGATATCAGTCACATTTGTATTTTTTTTCTTTCTTTCGCACTCTGTGATCGGTCAGGATATCCAACATATCGAATTGCAAAGGCCAATTGTTACATGCGTGTTCTGTAGATCTTTGCTTCACAGTGTTCTCTTTTGAGAAAATAAAGAAATTTGCAAAATTTTGAACTGTCAGCAGGGTAACTTAAAATTTAAAACCGTATAATTTTGTCTATTACGGGAACTATATGACAATCAGCATACTAAATCTTAATTATCCATTCATTATCAATTATCATTCAAACATATTTCCTGAGGAATGTTGATGAATTGTGACGATTGTCACATGACATTCAGTAAATCGAATTTCAACACAGAGTATCTTAAACAAATTTTCTGTAAAATTTTGATTTAAGTCACTTTGCTTGAGAAAAAACTGATGAATATGACACTTGAGAAATTTCTAATAGTCATTGGAGTTTCTTAAAATTTGCAACTCATGAATTTTATAATATTTTTTTTAACGCTTGCTGAAGGATATTTAGCATAATGAATTTGAACTCCATATATCTTAAACAAATTTTTTGCAGCATTTTGATTATAAGTCCCTTTTTTGAGAGAAAACAGAGGGAAATATATATATATATATATATATATATATATATATATATATATATATAAAAATAAATTATTAAATCCAAAGTTAGAATGTATGTAGTAACTCATAATACACTATTCCAAAATTTTCTACAAATACAAAGAAATTAAGACAAAAAGAGGAAATAATAAAACATAATGCAAGTCATAAGGACAAAGACAATCAACAAATTTCAAAAATGAGGAATGCAAATAAGAAAACAAAAAAATCAAGCAAAAAAGCTTGCACATGGAGGAGATTTAGGCTTACGAGATTAGGCTTACGAAAAGTTCATTTCGAAAAAATTCTCATCGGGTCCATATATCTTTTCGAAATGAACACAAAAATGCTTGTTTCTGAAACACAAGATAGATTTTATCTATAAACTTGTGTTATATGGACGACAAGCATAAAGATTGGAACAATAAAGGAAACATAAATACCTCAAAACGCACCTCTTCAGTGCAACCATGACGAGCAAAATATGACTGGATCATCGTTGCCATATGCCAAAATGAAAAGATGTGATTTGCTGTTGCCAAAGAGAGTAATAAAAACAGTACTGCGCAAAAGCAATAAAATGAGTTATTCAACTGTTAAAGCTTCGAGATAAAAAGATGAAAATATAATTGCAGGAGAATGAAGAAGTACGGCTAAAATAAGATAATAAGGGGAGAATATGAGAATTTTAGGCTAATCGAAACTTATTAACTATACTATTGACTAAATATGCAGGATATTGATACATTTTACTGGTAATTTTGAGGTTATTAATGTGCAAAGCATGAAATTTTTTATCTGATAATCTATAAATTCTAAAAAGTTGATTAAGTATAATATTTCTAAACAATTGAATCGAGTTGCAGGAATTAAAAGGTAATAATTTATTAATATTAAATTTAAAAAAATCTTTTTTATCATATAATTTAGTAACTATCCCATGAGCAGGTTCTATAATTAGATTTAAATCCAAATAATAAACATTATTACTAATAGAAGTTTCATTAGGTATTAATTCCAAATTATCCGGATAGAAATCTATATCTATGACATAGTTATCAGTAAATACAAGACAAATCAGATCATCTACATATCTATAAAATTTTATAATCAGTTGAAGTAAAGAATTTTTCATAATGATATAGGTATAAATTAGCTAACATACTGCTACTACAGCCACCTTGTTTAACACCTGAGACTTGTAAGTATAATTTATTACCTTGAAAGATATAATTATTGAAAAGAACAAAATGGAGAAGCTTAGGAAAATTGGTAAATTTTGTAAGATTAGAATGCTTAGTAATATAAGCATTATATAAAGCTAAAATGACATCATATAGATCAGTGATCTTAATATTATTAAATAGATCTTTAAAATCAAAAGTTTGAAATCCTATTATTTTACCATGCGTTTTTAATTTATTTTTTAATTCCTTACTGTTATTTAGAATAATGTAGCTATCACCAGAATCTCGTAAATTGCTATTTAGTACATTTAAATAATTTAGTAATAATTTACTAGCAGTGGTAGAGTATGAATTATGACCACTAGTAACAGTTCTAAATTTAATAGGATTTTTATGAAATTTAGGTATAAGCACAATATATGGAAATGTCAAAAATTTATTATTAATATCTAAATCACTATACATATTGATAATTTTCAATTTGATACTATTAAGAGAGTGTGAATCAATTTTAAATAGACTATTATTTTTTAAATAATCTAGCAGATATTGAATATAGAATTTTTTGCAAATAATAGCATAATTATTAGAGGCTTTATCTACATAAGTAATAACAAAAGATCTATGTAAATCATTAACAGAATGCTTTATATTATCCATATTATATATGGATCTAGATAAATTAATACTACAAATGGTATTTTTAATAGATCTTAAAATAGTAAATTTCCACATATTAAATGCCTCTAAAGGCTGAGCATATTTAGAAGCTAATCCATAAATAAATTTATCAAGGTCCAGATTGATTGACTTTAACACTTGTTTAGAATTATTACATGAAGGTAACCTGAATTTAGTGCCAAATGACATTATAGTTCTTAAAGATTTATCTTTTACAATGGCTAAGTCTCCAGTAACTATATGACCCAATTGTGGATTTATAAATTCAGCATAATTATCAGCACTACAAATACATTCACCATCTAAATTTGTTGAGGAATCTATGTCGACTGAGAGAGATTTTGAAATTGCATTGTAATTAAAAATGGTTCTTCCAATAGGCTTGTTATATTTAAAAGTTTTTGTAACATTCAAATCCTTTACAGGCAATAAATGATGAAATTGATTAAATAAATTCTTAAAGTTTATGGAATTATAAATAGGATGCTTAAATGATATTACACAATAAGAATTGGAACAGTTATTATGATGAAATTGATTAAGTTTTATTTTCAAATATTTTGATCTAGTAATGAGCAAATCATAGAAAATATGATTAAAATGTTCATTAGTAAGATTTAACTTTAAGAAAATAGCATAAACTGTGTTTAATTGTTTTTTCTTAACTGCAAATACCCATGATTTAATAAATTTCCATTGATATGTGTTATTGAATTGTTGATGCATACTTTTAATCTCCGCTTTAATATCATATTGGGAGGAGCTTCCTTTACCGCGTTTAAATCTTTTGAGTTTAGCCAATTTACTATTATGTAAAAGAGGTTTAAAAAAAAGGTGATTAAAAATAGAATATTTATTATCTACAAAATTATTCTTAACAATATTACCATTGAGATATAACTGATTTAATCCATATGGAAACAGAGTACAATGTGATTTAATATAGAAGTTTTCAAAGAATAATCTATCAGCAGTATTTATTTTAATGTCCAAAATATGTATAGTTATATTTTCAAAACCATGATGAGCAAAGTGTTTATATTCGATTTTATTAGAAGTAGGAAGAAAATTATTATTGTGGATATATTTTTTAACATGATCTCTATGTACATTCATACGTAGATGAATAGGATTACTGGTTTGTCCTATATAAGATATATTACATATATTACAAGATAATTTGTAGATGCAATTAAAAATTTTACAGAAAGTCTTATGACTATTTAGATTAGTAATTTGTGAGTTAGAAGCATATGGGCAGGTTTTATATATATATATATCCGACATTCGCGAGATTTTGAACAATCACTAAGGTTTCATAAAATTTGGAAACTAGGGGGCTCCGCTCTCTGCTCGCAAACACCCGTAACTCGCTTCGCCAGTCGGAAGGCTTCACATCACACTCGCTAACGCTCGCTGAGCTTACTTCGCGAGCACAATAGTGCCACCTGGTACGCAGGCGTAATATGCCCTTTGGGCTCCGCCCTCTCCCCGTTACGTTCGCATCTCCCGTAACTGGTTTCGCAATTTGGGAGGCTTCGCTTCCAACTCGCTAACGCTCGTCGAGCTTGCTTCTCGGACACTTTAGTACCACCTGCTACCCAGACGTAATATACCTGTTGGGCTCCACCCCTCCTCACTGAGACTTTAGTACCACATGCTACACAGGCGTAATATGCAAGTTGGCATAGACGTAATATGCCAGTTGGGTTCCTCTATGTCTTGCTACTCTCGCTTCGCGAGCATATTAGTGTCACCTGCTGCGCAGGCGTAATACGCCAGTAGGATGATGAACACCAAATGATGAACACCAAATTTGCGAGATTTCGAATGTTCATTAAGGTTTTTTAAAATTTGAAAATTATGAATTTTATAAATTTTTTCTTACACGATTGCTAAAGGATATTTAGCATAATGAATTGGAACTGTATATATCCTAAACAGACTGTTTGTAGAATTTTGATTATAAGACACGCTTTTAGAGAAAAAAGGCTAAAATAAAAAAAACTGATAAATGCGACATCTGAGAGATTTCGAGTAGTCATCATGGCTAGTTAAATTTTGTTAAAAGTGAAGTTTATGTATTGTCCCTTAAAATTATCAGTAGAATTCTTAACATGCGCAATAGAGTACAAACTAAGTTTCCAATTTTACCAGTTGTCTTTAGGCATGGGTGCGAAAATAGAAATTCCAAGGAAAAGTGCAATGTACTATCTTTCAAGCATTAATGCAAAACGTTGACTGGGGAAAAATAAGCTTAATGAAAAACGTCTTATCTCATCAAGCCTGCTTGTCAGAAAATAAAATATCAACATTCCACTTAGTTTAGTTTTTAAATATGGAGGGGGAGGGTTGAAAACGGGTAAAAACATCCACTCGATGATTAGGTTAAAAGGTGATGTCCGTCAGAACCTTCAACATGGTATTCCATTTTTTAAGACAATTTGGCTTTGGCTCTGCCATGCACCTTAATGTGGCATATGATTCAAAATCAAATGTTTCGAATTTTTCTTTCTTTCAAGTCATATATCTTTTCACACTCTTTCTTCTTCGATTTAACTTTCTGTAAGTTTTTTTTTACTGTAAATTGCGTGGTTGAATATTTTTCTGATAATTTCATTCATTGCTTTTTAAAAACATAAGAAATTAACCTTTAATTATTAATAAATAAATATTTTTGTAAACTTCTGGTATATAAGAAATAAATATTTAAGAAGTGCTAACATGTATCTATATGCTGTACATTAAGGATTAAATAATCCTAACCTCCTTAAGTAGGAGGTAACACGTGGGTAAGGCGATCTTCTTAACCTCCAACGTTGTATAATCAAATTAAAGCATTCGCGTTACACTTTTTGTATTTAGGTTTTGTTGATGTATCTCTAAACATTGTTTCACACGTGTTTTCTTATTTTACATTGTTTCACATGTGTTTTTTTACATCAAAAGAAAATGGAAACGTGGCATTTCTTACTATCCTTTTCGTCAATTTTTATCCTATGCACCAAATTATTTGACACTCCCGTTTAGATATTTTTATTGTTCTAAATTTTTCTCTCCAGCATGTTATTCTCCCTTTCACTTTCATTTCTAATCAACATGAAGGGTACAGGTAATGTTTATTCATCTATTTCTTATTTGCATTTCCTTAATGTATCTGTGATAATTGTTTCAGATGTGCTCGTTCATTATTTTTTCCTCAAAAAAGAACATAAATACTTGATTGATACTTAACCGCCCCCATCCCCCTCCCTTCCCACAGTATATGATAAAATGAAAAATTTGCTACTCATGACTTTACTTCTCTCACAGTGAAAAAATGATGTATAAGATCTACAACTCTCAATGTTTTTATTGTTGAATTGTATGTACATTGGGCACTTTTGTTCATGTAAAACTATTTCGAAGTCCCCAATTAAATTACATTTCTCACAACTCTAAATTGACAGTCATCAATCTTGATAGCATCCGCAATAAGCAATATAGTCCATATATTAAAATATTTCAATAATTAATTCAGCAATTTGGCGTCATTTTCGTTAACTTAGCGCCATTTTTGCATTTTTAACGATATGTTCGTCAATCTGGGGCGAAATATCGCGAAATTGGCCACATTTCTTTCAATTAGTCTACAAGTTGCCAAATTTGTCGCCAAGCATTACAAACGGAGAGAAGAGAGCACTTTTTATTTATAAACGACTGTTTGACGAATTGCTAGGCGTCAAAATACAAAACTCTTGCATAACGTATCTTCTCTCGTGAGTGGAACGAACTAGATCCACGAGAATGATGTTAACAAATTTATCGCATAATATTACATATGAAAAGTAAATATATTTTACAATAGTTAATAATTTTTTAATTTTATGTGAATTTTTTGATAAATTTATTTTAAAGAGTGCAATATCTCAACGGTTCATGCTAGCGTTCTAAAATTTATACCATTCGTTTTTATCTAATGATAAATTACATGATAAGTGATTATTTACATAACATGATTGAAGATTGTCATTTTTTGATGATATTATGGAAATTTAATCGATAATTGGGGAGGGGGCGGGGGGAGGGTCCAAACATTTGATTGCGTTTAAAATTAGTAATCCTTCAGACCTCACTGATTGTTATTTTTGCACCAAATTTTATTTAAACGCTCCATTCGTTCGTGATATATCGTCTCCACAGTCTCACGGACGCAAACACAAACACGCACACACACACCCATCCACCTACACGCGCGCGCACACACACACACACATATATATGGTGGATTCGTATTCTCGTATTTTCGAAATGTGTAAATCCTTCGAAAATTCAAATTCACATTTGCGATCACATTCCAATATTTTAACTAGTTTTGATTTGATTATTTCCTCTCACATTAATAAAAGAACAATTTATTTATTTCTATAAATCACCCTGCTGCGCTCAACTGAAATTATTTTCGTATTCCCTCAGAAGTTCTCTTATTGCACATCGAGAAATACTACTATAGAACCTACAAACGATGAAAATGATTAAACACAAGCAAAAAAGGGAGGCAATCGCGTAAAAAATTCGTAGATTGGTATTCTCTAAACGTGCAAATCCGTTAAAAATTAGAATTCACATTTACGATCACATTCCAATATTTTAACTAGTTTTGATTTAATTACTTCCTCTCACATTGGTCAAAGTACAATTTATTTATTTTTATAAATCACCCTGCGGCGTTCGCCTGAATTTCTTCTCGTGTTCCCTCCGGGGTCCGCTCACCGCACTTCCAGAAACTCTGCTACAGAATCTACAAACGATGGTAACGATTGAACACAAGCAAATAAAAAAAAGAAAAAAAAATGTAGGCAACGTAAAAAAGACTGTGCGTCAGTTACCAAATAGGCGGTTCGCTCCTAAAACAATAGCCGGGGAGAGAGACATTGCTGGCCTACCATGGAACGGAGCGGGGACAATAAATTTCCAGAAGGGAGGGAGGTCTGGACGAACATCTATAATGAACTTCGCGTTAACGCCCACTTAAGTTGGAACAATGAGGACGCGCTAATACAGTTCCCAGACGCACTGTACTGTAAGAAAGGTTAACACTTCAGCAAAATATAAAAGAAGAGAATCTCTGCATGCACTCTAGTAATCAGAGGAAAAGTGCGTGCGTATTGTTCTGAGGGGGATCAATTCGTTTCTTGGTACTTATTGGAATGAAATTGTTCTCTTTTTCAGCTTAATTGGGATGGAATCGGTGATTTATGATGTTAGCTACCATCCCTTTTAAATAAAAGATAGTCGAATTAAGTATTTCTCGAATTCGTATATTAATCATATCTCAAGTATTCGAATTGTTAATAAATAATATTTATATTTATTTAATAATATTTAATTATTAGTAAATAAATTAAGAAGGAAAACTAATAAAGTAAACAGTGTCATAAAACCAAATTATTTTAAAATGAACTTTTATTTTAAATTTTAATTGTTTCACAGGTGCACTTTGCTACTATAATTGAAGAATTGCAAGTTTCTAACTTATTCCAGATTTTTATTTAAGAATTCAAATATGTGCAGGATTTTGTCTGCTTATTTTTCTGTTGCAAATGAAACCCAAGGTACTGAAGGGTCTGTAAAAGCTGTTGATGGTTGAGTGGATAATTCCTTCAGACGAGGATGCAGACTATTATTTTTTCAGTATTCGAAAATGTCTTCGCTTGGTGGAAATAACTTTTCTAAGTACTATCGGCAAAAAGATAAATAAATGAAAATAATTAAATAACACAACTAAATGAAATGCTCGCTATAAATAAATGTTCACGGGATATTATTGCGAATAGCATTTTAATGCGGATTCTGTAAAGTATGGATAAGTTATTTTATTTAAAGGAATAAATTGCCAAAAGCACCTATTTTCAATGTACATGGTATTTATTATTTCAATACCAAAAACAATATACAGTGGATCTTACATTCCGCTGTGAAAGAGAAATAAAGCCATTGTATTAAGGAAGGAAAGTCATGTACTGCATACATCAGATTTTTTTATATCATTAACTAAACTTTTTTATAATGTATCTAATTTAAACTCTGCTGTAACAGACCTCTAATCTTCTAACTTTGTTATTACATATGCGAATGAAACGGCTGACAGTGATGTATAATTTGTAAATATAATACATTCAGTTATTTATAGATTTCTTTATACAGATTATCATTGTGCGGAATTATGCGCCCAAACCTCTGAAGTTCTTTTTTTTTTTTCTTCTTTTTTCTTTTTCCTTTTTTTTTTTTTTTTTTTTTACAGCAGTTTGATTGATTGATATTAAAGTTTTAAATATTTTTAATCGCATTTAGTTGATGAGTGAGCAATGTAGCTGACCGAAACCATTGTTTTCCAGTATATTTTTATTTTCTTTATTTTCATAGTATACTGTTCTTAACTGTACACTGTACATAAACTGTTAATATAAACTGTGCTTTTACAATAATTTGAACTAATGTTTCGGAAATTTATTTATGGATTTTGCTAATTTAGCTCCTGAAAAAACTTGTTTTTTTTATTTTGTTATTTATTACATATTTTAGCAGACTTCTTTTTATTCAGAAGTTTTTTAACCAGCATGTTAGTTAATGATTTTACTCATACATCTTCTGAATCCTGTTCTTTCCTTATTTTTTTTAACGGGGCATTTAAGTTCGTAGTTTATTCACTAAGAAAGTGTTGGGAATTATTTCACTGGTTCTTTTTCCTACATCCTAGGGTGCTCTTATTATTTATTCTAATTTTCGTTTTGCAGGAATTTCGTTTCTGGGTCACGTGATACAATTGTTTATTTAAAACCGTGTTCTTGCCTTTTTTGCTGGTTTTCTGTCTTTTCCATTTTGATAAAGGAGCTTTCGAAACCTTTTTATATTTATAATCATCTTGTATTTTGTTATTAAAGAATCCGTCAATAAGCCGATCACTTCCCCTATTTCGAGCTTTCATTTTTATCAAAAATTTTCAGCTTGTACGTGGAAATATACGGTGTGCAATTTTGGATATGGACGTAGACATATGACATTCCAGTGAATAAAATTATTATACATAACAAAATAGTGGCACATCTATGATCAATTTAATTCATACGTGCCTCCAGCCGTTCCTCTTCTCCTCTCACAGGCATTCCAAAACAAAATTTGAAGACTTACACATTTAGATAAAGGCACCATCATGCAAGGTGTCACAGGAAATTCATTGCTGCAATTGAAAAATGACCCCAACCTATCACTGACTTACTTTATATTCAGTCCCTCATCTGGGTAGAAAGCTCATGTCTATATATCGGTTTCTCCTCAGTTATTGAAAAATGCCAGAAGCAATGCGTTACATTTCAACGTTTTTTTCCCCAACCGTCAGTGAAGACACGAAATATCACCATTACCAAAGCGTTTGAAATGTTTGTCTTGGTTTGCGCTATATATTTTATTTAGAAACGGGGCGGGTGCGAACATGTTCGGGAGATTTATATTTGTATACTAGAAGAATAATGCTGCGTTAGAATGCCTGTTATACTGAAAGTTATATCATCGCTCATTGTGAGACGCTTGCACATTCCGTTTGAGTAAAAGAAATATAAATATTTTATACCAGTTGTTAAAATATCTAAATTATCTTACATCTGTTAATCAACTAATAAAATTTATTTTTTGTCATTTTATTGTCAATTTATTTTATCATTAAGCTTGTTGAACGAGTGTTACATAAGGGCTATCCCCTGCATTCTACAGTAAATTGTAAGTAGTGTATATTAAGCTCAGATTAAATAGTGGTATGAATCAGAAAATGACTTTCTATAAGGTTTACAACGTTGCATAACAACAATAAAAGTATTAGTAGAGGTAATAATTTCCTGCTGTCATTTAGCAAAATGATATCATTGTTATCTTTAAAAAGCCTATAAATGATAATAATATCGATCCTTTACAATGTGGTAATATTCTGCTGCCACTTAACAAGTAAATATGTTTATTTTTATTTTTTAAATCTATAAATACCAAAAAAAATTTTAGTATTTATCTATTAGAAAGTAGTAATTACCTGCTGTCATTTAATGAGTAATATATATATATATATATATATATATTTTCATTAAAAAATTTAAAATAACAATAAAATTGATCGTTTTGAATGAAATAACTTTCTACTGCCATTTCACAAGAAAATCGAAAGTTTTTTTTTTAAATTCCCTTAATAATAAGTAATTACTTTTTGTCATTTAATAAGTAAATCTATTCGGGTTTTTTTCTTAAATAAAATCTGAAAACATTTTACGATTCCTCAAAATCTTTTAATTTCATGCTACCATTGAATAAATTATTCTATTTGTTTTCTTTTTCGAAATCTGTAAATAACAACAATAAAATTGATTCTTTGGAATGAAGTAATTTCTTATTGACATGTAAGAAGTAAATCTGTTTGGTTTTTTATTGTTACATACAAAATAAAGTTTTTTATTCCCTGACTTTAGAGCACCTGCCTCCAAATTTACCAATAATCTAGACAGTTAGTACAGGTATTGTCACCGCATTGGCAAATATATTTGCAGCACAATATTTAGTAGTCAGTAGTATAAATGTTATATATGTATATACTATAATACAGAAATTAACAAAAGTACCAAAGAAAACCAAGAAAATTGGAAAGTATCAAAGAGCACACTCGACTTTATATATACCAAAAATGACTCTATATCAAAAATAAGTTCATATCAATATCCATTATTTAAATGTTTTCATTATTTATTTACGCACTTTGTATCTTTTTAAATAAATAATTATATATATAACCACAAAGGAATGTAAAGGAAAAGAAAGCAAGGTACCAAAAGATAGCCGGTGTGTGTGTGGGGGGGGGGGGTGACCCCCCGCTCCCCGGTTAAGCAAGTTTTATGTCGCGGCGACACTCCCGGTAGCCAGTACTTTTCCAGAGAATATAATATATAAGTATCAATATATATAAGGTGAATCAAAGTTATATGATTAGCCCGCTTTTGGTGGAATCATAGACACAGAAAAATTGTTCTGTACCAGGACAAGTCAACTAACAATTAAACTAACACCAAACAATTCACCTCCATGAAACTCGACATTAAACAAATAAACATTAAACAAATAAACATTAAACAAATAACACAATAAATAAAGCCACAATGACATCGCTTTGCAATATATTAAAATACCTTATGTACAGTTGAAACGAGGTCCCACAAACTACATTGAATATTCCACTTACATTACCAGAGTTCTAATGTCCAGAAAATACCACAGAAATGCAACATTCATAGTCACATGGTACATGGCACAAAAGCCATGGCACAAAGCTAGTAAATTTACAGTTCACCTGAAGTTTTATCCAAGCACAAATTATAACTTTCAGTTACGGTTATGGCATAGATGTCACATGAATGTCACATAGATGTCACATAAATGATGTCACACAAAACCTTTTTTGAAATCCCTGTTTGATCGTTCCATTCAGAAATCTGTGGTCGTATACATGGAGATCACTTTTATTGCTAATCAGTTGTTTGCTACGTAAAAGTTGATTAATAGCGATGTTTCTGAACGCTGCCCATTTACGTAGCAAACGATTGAATAGCAATGGAAGTGATCGCTATATATGCGACCACAGATTTTTGACTGGAATGATCAAACAGGGATTTCCCAAAATGTTTTTGTGTGATATTATTTGCGGTTTCTATGGCATAACCACAACTGAAAGTTATAATTTCTACTTAGCTAAAAGTTCAGGTCAACTATAAATTTACTAGCTTTGTGCCACGGCCTTTGTGCCATGTGATTATGAATGTTGCATTTCTGTGGTATTTTCTGGACATTAGACCTCTGGTTATGTAAGTGGAATATCCAGTGTAGTTTGTGGGACCTCGTTTCAACTGTACATAAGGTATTTTAATATATTGCAGAGCAATGTCATTGTGGTGCATTTGTTTAATGTCGAGTCTCATGGCAGTGGATTTCTTGGTGTTAGTATAATTGTTAATTGGCTTGTCCTAGTACAGGACAATTTTTCTGTGTCTATGATTTCTTTTAGTACTTTGACCTACTTTTTAGTGCTCACTGAGCCTGTATCGCAATCTTTGCAATTACATTTTTGCTGGTACAGAAGGAAAAAATCATAAAAACTTCACCAGAAATTGAATAATTCATTAACTATATCGAAATTTAAAAAAAGGTTTTAAATTTTCGTTTTAATTTCCTCCAAAATTTAACTATGTAGGTACATGACACCAGACACTCAAGTTCTTGCTATTGCTAATCTGGCCAGGACGCAAACTCGCATCTCAAAAACTCTTCCTTTGACTTTGACATTAAATATTTCCTAAACTAAATTTTAAATCGAAAAACGGTTTATTTCAGTGCGTTCCCCTAATATTTCTCTACAAATTAACCAAATTTCAAATTTTTGTAAGTATGTTATGTAATTTTTGTATTTTTGATTTTGCGCTACGAGACAGATAAACTTGAGAAACGCGAAATTTGTCAAACGGCGGCGACGTCAGCTATTTTTTTTTAATATATTTTATTTTTTAATATTTTTTTTAATATAGAGATATGAAAAGATGGATTTAAGAATGATTTTATTTTTGATAATTTGTAACTTTATGTAGCTTATACTAAGTTTTGAATGAATTTTTGAATCCCTTTTATTACTGTAATAAGAATAATATTAAGGGGTACTTGAAAAATAACTCTAGATAGAAAAATCGGCAGTGGCTGCAGCTGGATGGAGCCGAAATGGTTTTGCAGGAATAACATTTTTCTTTGCGGGTAGTTTGTATTATTTAACCATTTTCAAAGCAGTTCAAAATACCAAAATATCTAAATTAGGTCAACCTTTCCAAAATTGCTCCAAATATGAAAATATAAAAATTGAACCAAATTTTCAAAATACTTCAAATATTAAAATATCAAAATTATAACTACTATATTTCAAAAACTAAAAGAATGATCTGAAATCTAATTATATATCCTTGTAAAGCTTTTAAAGCTATATAAATTACTTCTTATAGTTCATAGTTAGCATTTTTAGTTTTTGAGACATGAGTAATACAAACTTGCAAATTGGAAAATTTTCATTTTTTTAAAAATTTAAAGCACGATTTCTCGGAAACTACGAGAACTTCATAAAACCAAATTATTAATCTAAAAACTATATTTCTTACTAAGCATTTTTGTCGATCACTATTTCCATCTATTTTTTTTATATTGTAGAAGACATTTCGAATGAAAATAACCAAAGTATGGCAAAAACTCATTGGGACAAAAACTTTATCTAATGGTTTTGAGTCATTAGGTAAAGATGGACTAGTAGTCCAATTTTTTTTAAACGTATCTTTGCTTAGCACCATACATGATAAAATGCATATTTCTTTTTAAAAAGAAAGATTATTGAGGATAATGTCCATATGATTATTATATTTTTTTTATCAAAATCGCTTTCACACTCTGTATGGACGCCCATGTTAACTAATTGAAAATTTTGCGATGGAAACCTCTAACCGTTTTAAATTGCTTTTTGATTAATTACTTTTATCATGTTACATCTGCAGTCATTTATAATACACGCATCGCACATTTGTTTTTGTCCAAAATAAAGGCCAGTTATCTATGTGGGCAATAAGAATTCTGTCAATTTGCTAGATTCTAGATCAAAATTATTGTTATACGTATATGCATTATAAATGACAGTTCACAGTATCATATGTCACATAATAAAATAAATTGTTGGGCATGGTTTACACAGTTTACTTCAAAGATTTAGCAATAGAACTAAACATTTTCATTAATCTGCTTTGTTTTAATACATATATGCAATGAGGAAGCTATAAGACAAAAAATTAACAAACGAAGTGAAAATGTGAGCAACTAAAAGGAAAGAAATATATTAAACACAAATTTAAAATTTCATTGAAATTTTCATAGGATAAAATAATGGAACAGCAAAACTAACACCCTTTAAAATAAAAAAAATGTGTTAGTTGAGGTTCCGAAAAAAGTTTGATTAAATTTATTTCTAAGAAAGTTAAAAAAAAATGTGTTAGTTTCAGTTTCCGAAAAAAGTTTGATTAAATTTATTTCTAAGAAAGTTTCAATTTTGTTTTTATTAATATCTAGACAATCCCTGGTCCTATAAACTAGAAGGATATGGTTATTTTCAATAACGTAAGAAATTATCATATCAAATTTGAAAGCAATTTGGTCAAAAACTCTGTATTTGTATTTGAAATAAAAAAGATAATGTTAGAGACAAAATATTAGTTCTTTATTTTTGTTTACAGAATGTTTGTTTTTTATTTTTGCTTACAGAATGTTTTTGTTTGTTCTTTATTTTTGTTTACAGAATGTTTTTGTTTGTTATTTCTTTTTATATACATAATGTCTTTATTTGTTCTATATTTTTGCTTACATAATGTTTTTGTTTGTTCTTTATTTCTGTTTACATAATGTTTTTGTTTGCTCATTATTTTGTTTACAAAATGTTTGTTCTTTATTTCTGTTTGCAGAATGTTTTTGTTTTTACTTTATTTCTGTTTACAGAATGTTTTTGATTTTTCTTTATTTTGCTTATAAAATGTTTATTCTTTATTTTTTTTCAAATTGGAGAACAATTTAATCAAAAACTATGAATTTGTATTTGGAACAAACGAGTGAATAGACATAAAGCAGAATATCAGACGTATTTTCTATTTTGTATATGTAGAACACAAATCCTAAAAATAGATATTGTATATTAAAACACAATGTCGTTGCGAACTACATTATTTATTTCCTCTTATTCTATTTGGTATAAATTCTACTGAATTTTCATATTTTAAAATTCCGAGTTCATATTCCAGAAAACGATAATTTTCTACAATGGGAATAACTAATGTTTATACGTCAATTATCCATTTTCGCAGCGAAGTAGGCTTCTATGATAAATCAATGATAAATTCTTCTCTTGCATCAGGTTTGCATGAAGTGAAAATCGTTGCCATTCATTTATTTCAGACTCGACCTGATATCTCGGCCAGTGGGCACAATCTCCCAGAAAGGATGTAGCGCAAAAATGATATAAAATTATATCAGAATACTAAAAGTTTGATTGATTATAAGCAGTACAAAAGCGGGCTAAGGGCCTAGTAGTAGATGGAATTTGATTCGCGCAGCTATTTCTTGAATGTAAAATGAATATTACATACTTATATAGTTACATTTGCAGGGTCCACTTCAAGTATAGTAAAACTTCTAATGTGAGCAGCACATGACTTTCCTACATCTGCAACGACTCCATAACTTTTACAGCGAAATAATAGTGCTCAAGATCCATGACGAAATGTTTTTGGTATTAAACTAATGTCATGTAAATTGAAATTAGGCACTTTTAGCAACTCAATAGTCCAATCACAGTGATTTAATCATGCACTCACTTACAAAATCTTCATCAAAATGCAATGAATATTTGATTCATATCCCCTGAAGTAAATAACTATTGATGAAATTATGAAATTCAAGTAACTTTGTTAAAATCAGCATATAAGGAATTAAAAGTATCGGAGGCAAAAATAACCCTCCTGGTCAGGACACACAAGAAGCGCAATCTTCACTCGCCAGAGAAGGCTCAGCAACTGCTGCAGGAACAGAACACGTGGTAGAAGTAGGAAAATAGTGTTGCCAACGGCGACAAATGAAAAAGGGAGTTAAATAAATAGGTAAATAATATCCCAAGAGGCAAGAACCAGAGATGGGATAAAATGAATGAACGGTGAAATACCAAAAAGCTCAACCATTCTCTGGCGCGTGAAGGTTGCGCTTCTTATGAGTCCTGACGAAGAAGATTGTTTTTGCTTTTAATACCAGATGATACTTTTCATTATATGCTTTTTGAAGAAGTTATTTGGATTTTATGCTTTAGAAGCAGTTTGATCTGTACGTTTCGTCAAAAGCAGCAATTTGAGCTATAGTTTCGTAAATTAATCGCCAAGCTCGCTACATTTATCGCCAAGCCTTACATGAAGACCAAGAGAAAGGCGTTTTATATATATACATGACTATTGGGGAATTATTAGTCTTAAAAACACAAAAATATTAAATAAGTATCTTCTCTTCTCAGATTGAAACAAACTACATCCACGAGGTTCTTGTTAACTGATCTGTTGCATTATATTGAATATAGAAGGTGATCATATTTATAAAAACTTAATTATTTTTAATTTTATTCTATTTTTGTGATAAACTTGTTTGAAAAACGGGCATACTCTATCATCTAAAATTTATGTCATTCCTTCTGCTAATGAAAATTTACGTATAAAATTATTATTTACTTAACAGCATTAGAGGTCTTGATCTGTTAATGATTTTTTCAAAAAATTAAATCAAAAACCTTGCAATATCTCAAGAACGACTCACGCTATCGTTCTCACATTTGTACCATTTGTTTTCTGTGAAAAATTACGCCTGCAATGATTATTAATTTATTGTAGTTCGAATCAAAGGATTTAATGGAAGGATTAGGATGTATTTTAACAAGGTGGATGTTTCGTTAAATTTGCTTGTCAAGTCATGTACATATACAGGCTTGGACATATTGTGCACTTCAGGTGTACAATTTTCTTCTTCCTTCGGCGTTTTTGACTCCACTCCTTCCAGTAAATAAAATCCGTCAATCCAGGTGATTTTTCAAAGGTTTCAAAAGAGTATATCTCCTAATGTAGAATGTCATCCTAAAACCATATGGGTATGTATGAGTATAGCGTACTTCATATATCTGCATTTTTAGTAAATGAAGAGACCGAATTTATTAAGCAGCGTTGGTTACTGTAAGCCATAAATGAATTATTCAGAGTGTTGAGATCTTACTAGGCTGATAAGGCCAGTATGACCTAAATCAGTGATCTTCGAACTTTTTTGGTCGCGCCAATTTGATGGCGGACTCCTAAAATGTGAAAAATCTCATACTGGTCTAAATTTTGCCCTAAAATTTTATCCGTTTAATTAATGGAAAAAGTGTTCCGGGTGAAAAAGCAAATTTGGACGGATATTAGCACCTCTTAATGCCTCTAATTCTGTAAGCAAAGATTCAAGAATTCATTTTACGCCAATTCCATTTCGAGCTTAAATGATTCAAGATAAACAAATTTTGAACTGTGTAACTCTTAATAACGATGAGAATATTTAATAATAAAATATACACCAAAAGTATTCTCATTATTAATACCATTTTATATTTCAGGAATATGAATTTTATTTGTAAACATGAAATGATTAACAAGTGCATCTTTCACCCAGTCTCAGACTACTTGACTTAGACGTAGTCCAATTGCATGTGCATGTTTTAAAATTCATTATTCGCTTCCCAGAAAATGATAATTTTCCGTAATGCGAATAACTAATGGTAGATGCCAATTACCCATTTTCGCTACAGCGCGGGCTTTTATGATAAATCAATGATACATAGCTCCTTTGTATCAGGTTTGCAGGTAGTGAAAATCGTTGCCAGTAGTTTGTTTTGAATTCAGCCAGCTCCCTTTCGAATCGGCCAGTGGGCAGCGCTCTGAAAAGACGCGGTTCAAAAATGCTTCAAAGTTAAATGAAAATAGCGCTTTGTTGAGCTCTGAGTTTCAGAAGATTGAAAGTTTGATTGATTGCTAAAGTAGTCAGAGGCGCGCTGAATTTCGGTTGGTGATGGAAGTCTGAGAGACATGCGGGTTCCTGACTATAAAATTAATTTAAATAATGTTAGATAAATCGTTTGGCATTTTCTTAAAATATACAGAATTAAATTGCAATGAGACAGCATCTGGTCTATTATACGGTGTTGTAAAATAGCAAGAAAGTTCTCGCAACTGATCACCACTCACCACTACGTCAGCAGCAAGCAGGCGGATGCGGCAGCCCAGTGGTTAGCGCGAGGGGATTGCACTCGGACGACCCGAGATCTATTCCCGTCTCTTCCTAGAACTACCGCCGTGTTTAGGCCGAGTATGTTCACGTTAAACATGTGGGTCCGTAAGTCCTTCCGAAAGGTTGGTGGTAAGGAGGAAACTGTCTTTGCGGATGCCACCCACTTTCACTGAGTTCCAATATAATAGATACCGTACATTTTCTTCCCAAACGGTTCAAAGATCTTTCTTAGATGGATTGTTCTTAAATAGAAGTTTTTTTTCTGATGAACCCTACTTCCGCGAAGTGATTAAAAAAGGGTATCTGTACTTATCCGCATGGGTGGTGGACGTTCAAATCCCATTAGAGTACAAAAAGAATGCGGGGATATAAATTGATTAACAGCTGACAAGCAAAATATCAAGTCAAATTAGCCGATTAGAGAAGAATTATGACACTTTCTCACCAAAGGTTCTCGTCGAGGTTAGAGCGAGAATTCAGCGTAAGATGTTACCCCCGGATCTCTAGCATTTTAAAACATACGAAGACTCTATCTACTCTTTGGGATATCTACTGCTTTGGTCTAAATTGGGTGGCACTTCCCGGCCGCTCAAGCAGTTACCTTATACTTTCTGGTAGGTCCGACGGTGGGTCGAAGAAGAAGCAGCAAGCAGGCAACGCGAAGATCAGTGCTTAC
Source organism: Amaurobius ferox (assembly GCA_951213105.1). Taxonomy (NCBI): domain Eukaryota; kingdom Metazoa; phylum Arthropoda; class Arachnida; order Araneae; family Amaurobiidae; genus Amaurobius; species Amaurobius ferox. The sequence continues at coordinate 29,429,118 of OX578145.1, forward strand.
AAAACTTTTATAAGGAGAGGGGGATCTTCTGCGACCCCCAAAACATTTTGTGACCTTCCAGATAGTCGCGACACTTAGTTTATAAATACCTGTGCTAGAATGTGTACCAAATTTCAGTTTTCTATGGAGTAGGAAAGTACGTTAAAAATGCAATCTAAAAAGTTGAAACAAACAAACACCCGCATATTGGTCATGACGAGTTAACTAAAAACTTTAAATATAAACTGAATGCAAATATGAAGTTTTGAAATTTTTCAGCGAGAGCTTTGACATTTTTAATGTTGTTTCTTATGTGGAATATAATTTTCAATCATACTTGTTATTAGGAATAAGTATCGCGTATCAATAAATCAAGAGCATAGCATGTGATTAAAATTAAAATAAATGTCAATCAATTATTAAAAAAATTATGTTAACAAAGCAATTGTCGTCCATTGATACTACATTGGTTAAAAAAAGGATCGCAAATTTCTATATATTGTGGCTCAAAAAGCGCTAACATTAATAAAGTGTCAATTAAAAATGCTTAGAAATTAATTTGTTAAAAATAAAAATGAAAAGTTTAACATTAGGTATATTATAATTTACTTCCTCTATTCTGGTTAAATGTTCGAGCTGATACACTCTTTTCAAGTATTTCGTGGCTAGCATAAAAAAATGTATAAGTTTATATTTTAGTTTGTACCTTAGTCTATCTGTAAAAAAATTATAAGTGTGATAGCAATAGAATGGAAATGTGCAATTTTAACAGTGTTGTCATGTCCCTAAAAATACTCGTAAAAATCCACCTTAAAAATAAATAAATAAATAAATAAAATATTTGGAGTATAAATTAAATATCTTGAAGAAATAGTAGCGGGTATTAAAAAATCATTTGAAGGGATTTATGGCTAGCGACGTATGTAAGGAGGTAGTGAGAAAAGGCGTAGCCAGAACCTTAAGGGGAGAATATTAAGACCAAAAGCGGAGTTATATTGAGGGATTTCGTGTTCTAATAGGGTCCCAAAAGGGAATTAATGTAACTTTTGTAATCGACTAAGGCACTGAGTTAGAAAAAGGGAGATAAAATTTAAAATTCCTATGGATGAAATGCCTGAATATGCCGCAATGCTTTAAGTATTATATCTAGGTGTCGCTAGTACTAGTAAAGTAGCTGTTATTGTTAGTTGACGCAACAGAAAGGCGTGGTATTTAGTATATATATATTTGATTATTTTTAAATGTAAGGTTCTCTAATTATGAGTATAATTAACCAGTATTTTTTCATAGTTGTAGAATAGAGTACAGGATATATGGAGATAAAAATAAATTGAAAGGTAAAATAATTTTGAACACGTAGGAATGTTCTTTATTGTTTCAGTTCTACTTTGCATTGCACTACTAATTTATTTTTACAAAATTGACAGTTAAAATAAATATTTTAGTCCTTTCGCCATAGAAATGCATATAATGCAGGACTAAAGTCATCCCAGGTCCACCTGAATTATTGTCTCAAACGATATTGGCATTTTCTTAATCGGTATTTTTAACTCCTTACTTTTACCTCCATGGATGAAGGTTTGTGATTCCCAAGCCTCCACTTTACCTTTGGCACCTGATATAAGGATCATAACTTCTGATTGGCTAAAAAATTACATTATTTCTTTATTGGGTCAGTATTGGAAAACTATATCATCCCCCCCCCCCCCCCCCCCCACACACACACCACCACCACCACCATTTGACCCCTAATTTCCTAGTTGAGTTTCTGGCTACATTTAAGGGTTATATAGTTGGAACTAAAATATATTAAACTGCAATTCTACAATGCATTTTATGGATGTTTGTTTGAAATATCTTAGCTCAAGTGGGAAATAAATGATTCAAATCACCTTTAAATACACCCATGCTTTTCAAGAGTTATGTTCTTGTAGTATTGAAAGGTATTTGCTACGAAATCTAGGAAAGTAATATTTTGAAGAAACTATATTGAGGAATTAAAATTATCATTCCTTAAAACAAAATCATTTGACATTCAATAAAAACTAAAGAACTATTCTAGCAAATTGAGTTAGAAAAATGAAATCAAGGTTAAAAGTAAACTTAATATAATTAAACATGGCATAAAAATAATTCTTGAAAATATCGTTAAGAAAATGCAGCCAAATCAAATATTTAATAACTTAAATATGTAACTTTAAATAGTTTATTGCATTTTTTCATTCAAATACGCTTAAAAATCAATTCATATATTTTTGTAAACATTGACATAAAATAGACTTTACGGAAATTCGGAACGAAATATAAATATCAAACATTCCAAATATTTTTAATGCAAAATGAATGAATAAATAAATAACTAAAAGGGGCTAAATAAATAAACACGATAAAATAAAACAACGCCTTTTACAACATTTCCAAACTGATTGAATATCGACTTACTTTCGGATTTAACTGCACATCTGGTCACATGAATGCCGTATGTACGCAAAGACATTTTCTAGTTCTCATTTCCCTATCCATCAATTCCTACCTTTTCCTTCACCGCCACAACTTGGGTGAGCTTTCAATAAAAACTGTAATTGAAGGTTGGGGAATCGTTCAAAAGAAACGACAAGGACACCTTCTTTTGGTAGCAGTGGTTTGCTCTTTTTGCAGCAGCATTCCGATGGGTGTTGTGCTCTGCAGGGGGTGCTCAAATTCCCGATCTTTCTCTGCACCCCACTCGCAAATCATCAGAGTTTACGCCTTTCCCTATCAGGGACACAAGAGTTTCTAAAGGTTTTTATCGAGTGCGGTCTTCCTCAAAAGAAATGTTTTCTCTGGTAGAAATAACATGAATTTTACCTGTCAAGAATAGTTCTGGTTTGTTTGGTCACATTGCTCTTCAAGAGTATATATCTAAATGTTGCAGAAATATATTTTTTGATAAAGATGTGTAAGACTGCAAAATCAGTCAAGCCTACTTATAATGCGCTCAGTTAGAGAAAACTATCGAGTTATTAATATCTTTAAATAATTTCTAAAGGCTAGTACCGAGTGCGGTCTTCCTTAAAAGAAATTTTTTCTCTGGTGGTGATAATTTGAATTTTAACTGTCAAGAATAGTTTCAGTTTGTTTGGCCACGTTGCTCTTCAAGAGTATCTCTAAATGTTGCAGAAATATATTTATAAATTGAGAGACTGCAAAAGAGATTTGCAAGACTGCAAAATCAGTCAAGCCGACTAATGATCTCAGTTCGAGCAAAATATCGATTTATTAACATTTTTCTCCTCCTTTTGGATCTGTAATATTATGACCATGCTAGATGGATTGGATATTGGGCACAATAGTCTACATGTTGTCTGCTTGTTTTTAGTCTACTTGTATGATAATCTTGTCTACGTGTAGGACAATCTTGTTTACTTGTAGGATAATATTGTCTACTTGTAGGAAAATCTTCAGTCTGCTTGATTTTAGTCTACTTGTAGGATAATATTGTCTACCTATACGATAATCTTGTCTACTTGTAGGACAATCTTTAGCAAAGTATCGATTTATTAATATTTTTTCTCGTTCCCTTGGATCTGTAATATTATGACCATGCTTGATGGATCGGATATTGCGCACAATAAAATACTAACATATTGGTTTAGACTGCTTGAAGGTCAATACTTTCTACTTGTAGGACAATCTTTAGTTTGCTTGCTTTTAGGCTACTTGTAGGACAATATTTTCTAATTGTAGAATAATCATGTCTACTCGTAGGTCATGCAATCTTTATCAAAATATCGATTTATTAATAATTTTTCTCGTTACCTTGGATCTGTAATATTATGACCATGCTAGATGAATCAAATATTGCGCACAATAAGATACCAAGATATTAGTTTAGACTACTTGTAGGGCAATAATTTCCACTTGTAGGAAAATATTTAGCCTACTTGTTTTTAGACTACGTGTAGGATAATCTTGCTTACTTGTTGTTTTTGGTTTATTTGTAAGACAGTTTTCAGTCTGCTTGTTTTTAGTCTACTTGTGGAATAATCATGTCAACTTGTAGAATAATCTTGTCTACTTGTAGAATAATCTTGTCTACTTGTAGAAAAATCTTTAGTCTGCTTGTAGGAAAATCTTTAGTCTGCTTGTAGGAAAATCTTTAGTCTGCTTGTTCTTAGTCTACTTGTAGGGTTATCTTGTCTACTTGTAGAATAATATTGTCTACTTGTAGGAACATATTTTGTCTGCTTGTTTATAGTCTACTTGTAGAACAATCTTTAGTCTATTTGCTTTTAGTCTACCTGTAGGACAATCAAAATTCGCGTAATTGTTTTTAAATCCTTGGACAGTGGTCAAAAGAGAATTTTATTTTTAACCTGAAGAGCTGAAGACTATAACATTTTGGGGCCTAACGAGGTTGTTTGGAAAATGTGTAAAATGAAGATTCTTCCCAAAAGCATGACTTTAAAGGACCATTTATTTGTACCTGTTTCAAGTTTTCCAAGCAACTTAATGAAAATTGTACTAAACTTCTAGTTCGTTTGTTGAAAAATATAAATGCTGAAGAGAGAAGTTTGAAATTTATGTTTTTTTTAATCAGCAAAGTAAATCGAAAGATTTCTAATACTTTTGAAAAATGCATGCATTGTTTTTCGATAATTAGTAAAAATTTTCGAAAATTTTGATATTTACTAGGATATTTTCTATCGAATATTTATAAAAGTGCAAAATTTTCTTTTCTCAGCATATGTGTTCTGCAATAACAGCGAGGAAAAATCTAAAAATAAAACAGCCAGAGATGTAGGATTTTTTCTCATAGGTTAATGTGGAAAATTCAAAACAAGCGAAAGGAAGGAAAATATAGTTTTATGTATATGGAAATAGAATTGAAAACAAATGAGGATAACATTGCATCCAAATTGTATGAAGAATAGAATTCTTCGTAAGAATCAGATGATAAAGGTAAAAATTGAAACTGAATTTGAATACATTTAATTATAAATTTTATCTCAATTTCTGTAATTGCACATATTTTGCCAGAACTATCCTATGTATGTGACAACATGTATTCATTTTTGAAATTCATAAATAAATGCATGTTGTCACATGCTTAAGATAGTTCATGCAAAAGTTTCTGTAATTGTACAAATTTTGCCAAAACTATCTTACGCATATGACAACATGCATTCATTTTTGAAATTCACAAATGAATGCATGTCTTAAATGAATAAAATTTCTGTAATTGTACAAATTTTTCTAGAGCTATCTTATGCATGTATCAACATCCATTCATTTTTGAAATTCATAAATAAATGAAATTTCTGTAATTGTACAAATTTTGCCTTAACTATCTTATGTGACAACATGCATTAATTTTTGAAATTCCTAAATGAATGCATGTTGTCACATGCATAAGATAGTCAGATGCAAAAGTTTCATAAATTTTTGAAATTCGTAAATGAACACTAGTATTTGAATATTAGATACCTTTCTAACCTTATTCAATTATTGGCGTTGTGTCTATGTTGGGTCAGTCGTCTGGTAATATGCCACCTGTCTTCCTGTATGCCGCAGCTGTGTCGTCTGTGGACAAATTCCAGTGGTGTGGAATAAAACCTGTAAACAGACAGGTAGGCAAGGTCCAGACTGCTGTCTCCTAGATACCTTTCTAAATTGAATCTTGCATTTCACACCGCACTCAAGCTGGTAAGGCCAGCCTGTCTCAATTGATAAAATCTTCAGAACGGCGCACCCCCAGAAACAAAAATTGAATCACTAACAATACAATACTGTACAATAACTTTTAAATGAAGACCCAATTTCGCATTCCTTATCAAAATCGTGAAACAAAGACCGCGTAGGAGTTCTATGTCTTACGCCTCACTTATACAGCAACACGTTTAACATAACTTAAAATAATTATAACCTTTCGTAATTTTTTGGGGAGGGCTCACTCTAAAATTGGGTGGAACCTAAATCGTTGGCTGTCTAACAAAACCATCCAATTTTTAAAACTGCACCCAAGCATACTTAATTTGGTGGCTAATTTTGAGATAAATCAAATTGGGAGGGCGTATCTACTGCGCAGGAAAAAATCCCACTTGATTGTCTCAAATGTAATAGACTTGCAATCAGTCAGGGTGGACTAGATTGTGCATAGATAAAGCGGGAAACTTAACGTTTCACTGCCGCGGGGGGATATGAAAAATTAATGCATGCTAATAAGTGGTGTTAAAGGAGAAAATGTATAATTCCTATTACTTTATGGATTCGTACCATTGTGAAGGTTTTATTAGTAACTTGAAAACCTAGAGAGAAGCTCAACTATCAAATACGTATATAAAATTGAATGTCTGCCTGTTTATTTAGCTGCCTGCTTGTTAGTTCTATATACAAATGCACAGATCTTGATCGATTTATTACTTTCCTTATATACATAATGTATAAGGAAAGTATTGTGACGGGGTCGAAAATTCGAATTCGAGTTTTCGACGGGAGAGCACGTTTCCAGCATCCCCGATCACGAATCGAACATTTTTGAAGTGATGTCCGTGTGTGTGTGTGCCAGTGAGACTGTGGAGACGATAACTGACGAACGCATAGACCGATTCGAGCGAAATTTGGTATAAAAATCACAATCCGTAAACACTGGAATCCTATTGTTTTTATACGCAATCGAATGCTCAGAACCCTCCTAAATTTTCGACTGAAATTTTGAAAAAATCGTCAAAAAATCAAATCCGCTAATAAAGTTATGCAAATAGACATTTCTTGTGTAATTTTCCATTAGAAAACGATTGACATAAATTTTAGAACGCTAACATGGACCGTTCTTGAGATATTGCACATTTAAAAAAAAAATTATCAAAAAGTTATTTAAAATAAAAAAAAAAATATTTCCTATTGAGAAACATGTTCACTTTTCATATGTAATACCATGCGATAATTTGAGTGACATCATTCTCGTGGATTTAGCTCGTTCCATTCATGAAAAAAGATACTTTGAGTAATACTTTTGTATTTGAACGCCAATAGTCATTTATCTGCTGTAAGAATAACTTATTTCTCCGTCCATAACGCTTGGAGAGATTTTGGCGACGAATTTGGCGGAATGTCGCCAACTTGGCGACATTTTAATTGTTGCCAAATTAACAAAAATCTCGCCAAATGGATAAAAATGACGCCAAATCAATGAAAATGACGACTAATTGAAGAAAATTCAATATCTTGGAAAGAATATAAGTATCTACTATAAGAATAACATTTTTTTTAACTGTAAAAGTAGTAAATTCATTGCATTATATAAGGAAAGTCATGTGTTGCCCACATCAGATTTTTTTATGTATGATATGGTTTGTTATTGATATATAAAAACTAGCATAAAACCCGGTGTTAATTGTGTATCGTAATTCTGATTGATCTAAAGTTTGGTTTAGGACGCTAAAACCTATATTATTTATGTATGAACGACTAGCATAAAAACCGGTGTTGATTGTTCCTTTTAATTCTCGTTGTTCTGAAGTTTAGTGTGAAACAATAGAATTTATATTAAAATTTTTCTTGGATGAAATCTTATTGTCTATAATTAATTTTATTGAAAAAGATTGCATGTTTTTTTTTGGGGGGGGGGGGGGGCTTAGATGAGTACATTTGAATTTTCAATTTTATATATTAAAGTGGTATAATATCGGCAGTATTTTTAGACATATATCTGATGTTTGTTGTATCAGATAAAATGTCCCTCAACAAACTAATAAAAAATTATGTAAATCCGCTGACCTGTTCATTATACTTATAAAAGGTCGTGCTATACAGATGGACATCTCCAGCCAGACGATTTTTTTCTCTTTCCGCTATTCCACACTTCCGTTATTCTACACTTCGCTAAAAGGTCTTAAAATATATATATGGATATGTTTTTTATTCAGTTTTATATTCTGAAAAATGTTTTATCAAAATCAATCACGTAATTCAGAAGGCATTTAACTCAAAAGCTCCTATTTTTACCGTTTACATATTAGATAAAAGCCCATTATAGTCCTGCAAATTGAAAATGTGGAACAGTTTTTGTATAATTTGAGCGGCGTTCCAGAGTTTGGAAACTTGCACTCATGCAGAAACTAGTTTTCTGTGTAAATTAGTTTCGTTCTCAGCAGGGCTCACTAGTTTCGTAAATTTGTAAGTGAACTTCTATTTTAATTACCGTGTCTACACCTCTCAGGTCTATCGTGTCTACACCACATATAAAACGACGGATACTGCTCCCAAAAGTTCACGAAAATTAACGAATATCTTAAAAGCATATCTCCATGAAAATCTCGAATTTCGAAATTTTTTTAAATGAATGAAATCAATCTCCTGTACGAGGGAAATAATCCTACCATCCTATAAAAAATGTTTCAATTATTTTATTTGCATATACTCTGATATATACAATAAGTGCTTGAAAATTTTAAGCATTAAGTATTGACACAATCTAAAATCAAACTTTAAACATCCTCAGTACTTAATTTTACACAATTAATTCTTCATAAAACAAAATAACACCGTTCGTCGCGTGCTAATCAGTCCAAGTGAGTCTTACTCGAAGACAAATCCCCCCCCCCCCTACCTCATTGCTAAATTATTCCACATTATCGCGGGCCCTCACTTTCGCCCCTCATTTCAAATTAGGTTCTCGCTCATTAAGTTAACGAGATGAAGGTGATTTGCGATTCTAATCCGGGGCTAGAACCGGGGCTGTCATGAGCAGGCCCCATTGGTGAAATGCTGCCGTGCTTCAAGGCAGTGACCAAATTGACTTGAAGGAACATGCATCAAACACGTACGCCCTTTCAGACGCCAACTCCCTTTATTTTAGAATGCGAATTGACTTCAGAAGAATGCATTCACCTAGAGCTTCTCAAATCATGGTTCGCGTACCCTAGGGAACGTGAAGAATTCAAAAGGGTACGCGGAGGAGTTTGTTAACTTTACATTTTACCTCCAGAAGCATTTAATTAAATTTTATGTAAGAAGCACATGGTTAACAGTAGGAAGCACATGACTAATATAGACGCTAATCTAATGCCTCTTTATTTCTTCTATAACGTAATTGAGCTTTATTGCTGTAAATAACACATTTAATGTATACTCATTTGTAATTGGATCACATTGAATTGAATCACATTGAATGTCATTATCTTTAATTGGACAACTTGGATTATTGAAAATTGGCAGCATTCGTCAAAATTCGAACATGGTTTATTTTAAATTAATGGGATTGATCTTCTGCAATTTGCAATAAAGAATAAGTATGAAAATACTTTATTTCTTCCCATGACACGCACTTTCTAGAACAAATTCAATGAAATTTTGGATCACATTGAATTGAATCACATTGAATGTCATTATCTTTAATTGGACAACTTGGATTATTGAAAATTGGCAGCATTCGTCAAAATTCGAACATGGTTTATTTTAAATTAATGGGATTGATCTTCTGCAATTTGCAATAAAGAATAAGTATGAAAATACTTTATTTCTTCCCATGACACGCACATTCTAGAACAAATTCAATGAAATTTTGGATCACATTGAATTGAATCACATTGAATGTCATTATCTTTAATTGGACAACTTGGATTATTGAAAATTGGCAGCATTCGTCAAAATTCGAACATGGTTTATTTTAAATTAATGGGATTGATCTTCTGCAATTTGCAATAAAGAATAAGTATGAAAATACTTTATTTCTTCCCATGACACGCACATTCTAGAACAAATTCAATGAAATTTTGGATCACATTGAATTGAATCACATTGAATGTCATTATCTTTAATTGGACAACTTGGATTATTGAAAATTGGCAGCATTCGTCAAAATTCGAACATGGTTTATTTTAAATTAATGGGATTGATCTTCTGCAATTTGCAATAAAGAATAAGTATGAAAATACTTTATTTCTTCCCATGACACGCACATTCTAGAACAAATTCAATGAAATTTTTGATCACATTGAATTGAATCACATTGAATGTCATTATCTTTAATTGGGCAACTTGGATTATTGAAAATTGGCAGCATTCGTCAAAATTCGAACATGGTTTATTTTAAATTAATGGGATTGATCTTCTGCAATTTGCAATAAAGAATAAGTATGAAAATACTTTATTTCTTCCCATGACACGCACATTCTAGAACAAATTTGAAATTTTGGATCACATTGAATTGAATCACATTGAATGTCATTATCTTTAATTGGACAACTTGGATTATTGAAAATTGGCAGCATTCGTCAAAATTCGAACATGGTTTATTTTAAATTAATGGGATTGATCTTCTGCAATTTATAATAAAGAATAAGTATGAAAATACTTTATTTCTTCCCATCCTTTATTTCTTCCCATGACACGCACATTCTAGAACAAATTCAATGAAATTTTGGATCACATTGAATTGGATCACATTGAATTGGATCACAATGAATTGAATCACATTGAATGCCATTATCTTTAATTGGACAACTTAGATTATTGAAAATTGGCAGCATTCGTCAAAATTCGAACATGTTTTATTTTAAATTAATGGGATTGATCTTCTGCAATTTGCAATAAAGAATAAGTATGAAAATACTTTATTTCTTCCCATGACACGCACATTCTAGAACAAATTCAATGACATTTTGGATCACATTGAATTGAATCACATTGAATGTCATTATCTTTAATTGGACAACTTGGATTATTGAAAATTGGCAGCATTCGTCAAAATTCGAACATGGTTTATTTTAAATTAATGGGATTGATCTTCTGCAATTTGCAATAAAGAATAAGTATGAAAATACTTTATTTCTTCCCATGACACGCACATTCTAGAACAAATTCAATGAAATTTTGGATCACATTGAATTGAATCACATTGAATGTCATTATCTTTAATTGGTCAACTTGGATTATTGAAAATTGGCAGCATTCGTCAAAATTCTAACATGGTTTATTTTAAATTAATGGAATTGATCTTCTGCAATTTGCAATAAAGAATAAGTATGAAAATACTTTATTTCTTCCCATGACACGCACATTCTAGAACAAATTTGAAATTTTGGATCACATTGAATTGAATCACATTGAATGTCATTATCTTTAATTGGACAACTTGGATTATTGAAAATTGGCAGCATTCGTCAAAATTCGAACATGGTTTATTTTAAATTAATGGGATTGATCTTCTGCAATTTATAATAAAGAATAAGTATGAAAATACTTTATTTCTTCCCATCCTTTATTTCTTCCCATGACACGCACATTCTAGAACAAATTCAATGAAATTTTGGATCACATTGAATTGAATCACATTGAATGTCATTATCTTTAATTGGACAACTTGGATTATTGAAAATTGGCAGCATTCGTCAAAATTCGAACATGGTTTATTTTAAATTAATGGGATTGGTCTTCTGCAATTTGCAATAAAGAATAAGTATGAAAAATACTTTATCTAATCAACTAGACAATGCCGATGGCTTTGCTTGGGATTTAAAGTAGGGATTCCTTAAATTAATTCATTCAATTTTTCAAAAGACTGAGTCCTGACCTGTACGTCTTAATACGACTGCCTATTACGCCCTAAAAAGGATTATTTGTTACAATCGCAGCACTTTTTAAAAATCTCGTAACTGAAAAAGCTTGCTTAAAATAGTTCTCGGTGTGTATATGTACGCTGCGCAGGTCTACGTCCGCAATACGAATATGCAACTCAGATGCGCATGCCGCACACGCGCAGGGCACATAAATGCACCCTGATATACGCAAAAACGATAAATCTGTGAATCTGTATGACACGCACATTCTAGAACAAATTCAATGAAATTTTGTACAATTATTTCAATCAATAAGTATCAGAGACTTATTAATTTTCAAGATAGCCGAACCAAAAAGAGACCCTCAGTTTCGAGTTTCAAAAATCGATAAAAATATATAAACATTAAATTTATTGAACATTGTTATGAAAATCGTCATTTCTTATGTCTTGTGTTTTTTTATTTAAATACGACATAGATTTTAATCTAAATAGCAAAAAAATATAAAAAAAAAATAAGATAAACTTTGATGATAGTTTGATTAAAATTTTTGATTATTCAATAGTGGTTGACCTGTTAATATGTTGCTGTAATTGGAGCATGGTTTTGAATTTAAATTTAAATTGTGTTTTAATAAAGGAAAAATTAAGGTTTAGCGAGCATTTAATTTGGATGGTGGTGTTTATTAATTTAATAATATGTTCTTTGTAGTAACATGGTGCACTTAATTTTTTTATTCTCAACTGATTATTAATGATATTTGCTGATTATTACTGATTATTAATGATAATAATTGATTATTAATGATATTTTTAAATACTGATTTTTAAAGATTGGATGAATTTTTAAACTAACGTCTAGGTAATTGATCCAGTGTGATGAATAAACATTTCCAACTAGTTGTAGATTAGGAGGATGAAATTGAAAGTTTAACATTATGGCATCATTAGTAATTTTAATTTTAATAATTATATATATATTGGATTTACAATTTTAATATTTATATATATATACACACACACACATATATATATATATATATATATATATATATATATATATATATATATATATAAAGCGCTGTTGCCTGTAATTGAATTCGAATATAAAGTCCATTATTTTTTCCAATTCTGCGGTGCAGCATGTGATAAAACGCTTTAAAGAAGAAAATCGGATCGAAAACAAGGTAAGAAAAGGACTCAACTTGATAAGAGACTTGTAGTTAGAAATTTGTGAAAAATCCACGTTTAAGCGCTTTAAAAATGTCTACAGAATTTACTGAAAACTTTTCTACTTCAATTTCACCTGAAACTGTTCAACGAGTTCTCAGATTAGCTGTAATAAATGGGCGTTTTGTCCGAAGAACATCTTCTGTAAGTGCGAAAAACAGAAAGCTTAGGCTTTCCTTCGCAAAATCAATGATAAATAAGCCTGAAACCTATTAGAATTACGTCTTATTTGAGCAAATTTAACATTTGAAAAAATTTAACATTTGATGCAAATTTAACATTTGATGAAAGCAAATTTAACATTTTTGGTTCCGATAGGCGTATAATTGTATGGAGAAGAAAAGATGAGGAACTTAATCCCAAGAACCTAGTTGGAACAGTAAAGCTTGGCGGTGGAGGTGTCCCAGTCTAGGGGTGCATGTTAGCAACAGGACTAGGTACTTTGGTAATTATTGATGGCATAGTGAATCATGTTCTTTATTTAAATATTTTAAAAGACAATTTAAAATTATCAGCTCAAAATTTGGGTATTGGAAACAACTTTGTTTTTTATCACGATAACTATCCTAAGCACACGGCTCTCAATGTTCGCCTCTGGTGTCTCCTTAATTGTACACAAGTTCTGAAAACACCACCTTAATCTCTGGATTTAAACCCAATAGAATACATTTGGAGAGAACTGGAGGTTAGAGAACAACATTAAAATAAAAAGCGAACTAAAAACAGTAATGATCGAAAAATGGAGGAACATTGATGCAGAAATTACAAAAAAACTAGTAAATTCTATTCACAGACGTTTAAAAGCTGTTGTGAATGCTAGACGATATCCTACTAAGTACTCATTTACCGAAATATTACAATATTTACTGTATGTAGAGATTTTTTTAAATTGTACGAAGACTTTTGTAACGTAATTTTTCGGTTATTTTTTTATTATTAATTTTTCAAAAAAGTTTTACTGTGTTTTTAAAATATTTTATGTAGTTTTGTAAAGAACAAGTTATAGATATTGTTTAAAAATTTCCAGTCTGAAATATTAATTTTTATTAATGGATAGAGCAGTATTTCATTGAAATTCGTAAGAGTACGAACACTTTTAGGAGTCACTGTATATATATATATATATATATATATATATATATATATATATATATATATATATATATATATATATATATATATATATATATATATATATATATATATATATATATATATATATATATATATATATATATATATATAAGATTCAAATGAAAGAGGGAAACGATCAAATGCATAGTAAAAATGGCAGAGGGGAATTACGACCCCTCTTTCCCGATTAGAAGCGTGCTTTTAAGCCCGGGCAACACTCCCGGAACCAATGCCATGCAGTGGCCTTTCTCCTGGAGATGTGTTAAGTCAAAGACACAGAAAAAAGTGCAAAGCAAATTATCAAGAAGCGACCACTATTGGAAGAGAAAGGGATGGAATGGAATCCGTATCAAGTGCATGCTGACGCTTAAATCAGAAATATGGTATCAATGTGCCCCAGGGTGCGCTGTCCACGCATGCGCAAAGTCCCACTAAGAACTTAAAGTGTTATGGTAAACATCTGCTATATCTCTTAAGTATGCATTTTCTTCCGTATGCATTTTCTTAAGTATGCATTATCTTAAGTATGCATTTTTGGCGCTACGAGCCATACGTTGATAAACAAAGTAAAACTTAAAAAAAGTTGCATCTAAATGCTTTAAGAGTGTTAGTTTCCCTGTCTTTGACAGACTTAACCACTACCAGAAGTATACCAACTGATCTAACCTGGCTCTGAAGTAAGCCACAATTTCATCATTAATATAAGATAAATTTTTAATTCAGATTTAAGCGTCGTTTCAAACTTATGCATACTAAAGCAGCACAAAATAAATACATTTTATTTTCTCCAGTAATAACTTCTTTCTCTGCTCAGCACGAAAATATTTGGAACCAAATTCAGTACACACATGCAACTGCGAGTTTAAATATGCTGGCAATTAGCTTCTAACGTCTTAAGCCAGTTAATGGCCAGTTGCTGCAACGTGCTTAATGCCTTTCAGCACGTAATTTAAACATCAAGATAATGCTAGCTACGTTTTGACCAGAAGAAGGTTAAAAAATTATATATAAACAGTTTTTTCTCTGCGTTTAGTAATAAGCATAACGGCGTTAGAAAACTAGCATGTAAACTATGTTTCTCTAGTGTAATTTAAAATTAATGAAGTGAACAAAGAGTTGGAAAGAGTTTAATTCTCTTTCTGTGTATATGCGTGTAAAAGGAGTATTTTCGTATAAGTGTCAAGATAAATTTTTAAAAGTTTGTGTGTATCTTCATGTATGTTTGTATCTTCAGGTATGAGTTAATGCTCTACAACTATGAAGCGCAATTCTTATAAACATTTAAAAATAATTGCAAGAAAATATAGAGATACACTGAATAAGAGACAACATTTTTGGAGAAAAGTTTTGTTGGTGAAATGTGAATATTTATATAGCGAAGATATTGTAAGGTGCATAGACGCAGGATATGCAAATGGAAACATTATTCAGATGCACAGATGCAGGATACATAAATGAAGTTATTGAGATGCACAGATGAAGGATACATAAATGAAGTTATTGAGATGCACAGATGAAGGACATACGCAGATAATGACATTACTGAGGTTCACAGATGCAGGATGCACAGATGAAGACATTATTGAGATGCACAGATGAAGACATTATTGAGATGCACAGATGAAGACATTATTGAAATGCACAGATGAAGACATTATTGAGATGCACAGATGCAGGTTACACAGATGAAGGCATTATTAAGATGCACGTATTCAGGATACACAAATGAAGACATCATTAAGATGCACAAAAACAAGACACACCTACAAAGGCAGTTTAGAGATACACAGGTGCGGGATACACAAATACAAGACATTATTGAAATGCAGAGATACAGGATGCACATTTCTATATTAGTAGGAAAAATAGTTCTTGAGAGAAATTCTCTTTGCAAAACAAAAATTTCTTTGGTGACAGAATTTTTTGCCATACTTTTGCTTTATAATAAATTTTTTCCTTTGAACATCTATTTCTCAGGATCTCCTACAGCTAGACGTTAGATTCTGATTAGTATCAATTCAGCATCAAATTTTGGAAAAGGTTTACACTAAGGATTTCCATTTTCAATTATATTTGCATTTCTGATTCAAAACATGTTCTTTTGGGGAATCTATCTCTCAAGATTGGCAGTAGATAGTGCTTAGATATTGATTAATATAAATTCAGTATCGATTTCCAGATGAGGTATGGAATTCACCAAGGATATCTACTGTTGTTTCAGAGGTTTCACTTCGGTTTTTCTGAAGTTTTGTATGACTGTACGAAATAAGTGTACAAAAGAGAATAAAAATACTTAATAGTTTAGTCCAAAATGAAGTGTAATACACCATTTGTCACCATATGAAGGATCCTTTGTAAATTTATTGTTGTCATTAAATTTTCGCAATGATTTCAGGATTTTTTTTTAAGTTAAGCAGTTTAAAGCGTGTTGTCTGAAAACGACGTTGCTCAAGTAGCTTTCAAACCTGGTTGTTCACCTATTTATTTTATCATTATAACTATTTATTAACATACGCCATTTAGCATTTATTGTTGTGATTGCTCTGTATTTTTATCTTGATGAAGATTTCTTTTCCTTTTCTTCTTTTTTTAACACTTTAAAACTTGGTTGAAAAGTGTTTATGACTTTGTTCATTCTGTCTGTCTGTCTTCCTATCCGCCCTCACGATAACTGCCGCGAAAATGCCTTTATTAAAATGAAATTTTAGTATGTCTCTGAGACGGTCTGTGGGACATACGGGAATGTAAATGAATAAAATCAGCCAATTAGTTTTGGATTTAATCCGGGTTGAAAAATTTTAATACATTGAACCCTATGGGAACTAATTTTTGAAACATTTTTTAAGCAAAGTTGAAATTTACAAATTGCTTCCAAAATTTTAGGAAATATTCAAATTATCCCATAAAATATATAAAAAAAATTCAGCAAAATGTGTTCGGTAGTTTTTTAAATAAAAATTAAAATGATAATTACACCCATATTATATGAAGAGATCACGTGACCCACTTCAAAATAAAATATGGCATCCATCTTTTATTCCCAGTGTCAAAATCATGATTTTTAAAGTTCTTTTAAATTTATATTTAGTGCTGTATCAGTCCTAAAACCGCTTTATTTTTGCGTATTTTCTGTGCATGTATATTCTGTGTCAACACAATTACAATATTTTTGATTTTAAATGATCATCAAACTTTGATTATTTTTACAACTAAGCCTAATTTTAATGGATGCAGAACGCAAACAAATGATTGTAAGATGAGTTGTATAAGAATTGCTTCTTCTCCTTCGATCCAGACTATCCGACCTACCAGAAGGTTATAAAGTATATGTTTGTACGGCCGAAAAGTGCCACCCAATTTAGACTGGAACCCAGTGGTGGAGGCATCCACAGGACAGTACCCCCCCCCCCCCCTTCCCCTACCACCAACTTCTCGGAAGGATTTACGGACCTACATGTTTAACGTGATCGTACTCCGCGTGAACACGACAGCAGTTTTGGCAGTGACGGTAATCGAACCCGGGCAGACCGAGTACAATTCCCGCGCGCTAACCACTGGGCTGTTGCGCCCCCAATATAGGAATAGCTGAATTTTTTCACACAAAATTGTTTAACTCTGGAGTTTGGATTAAAAAGTGTTTGAATGAAATATTCAATGCTTTTACATAGAGAGCCGGACGATTTATATTCGATGACGTCATTTTTTTAGATGAAGTTTTGTTTTCAAATATGATAAATTATTGTAGTACTGTGATAATTTAATATATGTCAGCGCAGAATGTATCGCATTTTAGAGATGTTTAAATAAAATTGGATTTGAGTTGGAAGTGTTTCATTATAAGTGCTTTATGCATGATTGATCTTTCTTGTTTATTCTTGCCTTAGAAACTGAATAATACCTTAAAACAACTAAATATTTCTGATGTTCCTAACAAAGTATTCCAATTTGTAAAGCGGCAGTACTAATTAGTGCATTAATAATAAATATGAAAATAATTAAAAAATTGTTCTAAAATGGGTTGCTTTCATTCTGATATATAGATTTTTAACACTTTCGAACATAGTTGAAAAGTGTTTATGGTCATTCTGTGCTTTGGTCATTCTGTCTGTGTGTCTGTCTGTCTGCCCTTTCGCACGATAACTATCGTAAAAATGATTTTATCAAAATGAAATTTTAGTATGTTGTTGAGACAGTCTGTTGGACATATAGGAATAAAAATGAATAATATGACCCGAACAGTTTCGGATTGAACCCGGGTTGAAGACATGAAATACACTGAACCCTGTTGGACTTAATTTTTTAAACATTTTTTAAGCCAAGTTAAATTCACAAATTACTTTGAAAATTTTAGGAAATATCCAAGTTATCCCATAAAATGTGGAAAAAAATTTCAGCCAAATATTTTGGGTAGTTTTTAAAATAAGAATTGAAATGGGCATGATATTTGGAGAGATCACGTGACTCACTGCAAAATAAAATATGACATCCATTTTTTTTTCCGTGTGTAAAAATCGTGATATTTAAGGATATTTTAAATTTATATTTAGTGTTAAAACCGCTTTATTTTTGCGAATTATTTGTGTATCTAAATTCTGTGCCTACGCAATTACAATATTTTTTATTTTAAATAATCACTAAATTTTGATTATTTCTACAATGGGGTATTATTTTAATTTATACAGGATATAAACGAATCAAACGATTGTAAGGTGAGTTTTATAAGAAGTGCCGAATTTTTTCACGCAAAATTATTTAGTTCTGGAATATGGAATATAAGCTATATGAATGAAATATTCATTGATTTTACATAGAGAAGCAGACGATTTATATTTCGATGAAGTTTTAAGTTTTCAAGTATAATAAATTACAGTAGTACTGCGATAATTTAAGAAATATCACCGCTGAATCTATGACACTTTAGAGATGTTTAAATAAAATTTCATTTCAGTTGGAAAGTGTTTCATAATCAATGCTTATGCATAATTAATCTTTCTTGTTTATAATGTGGATTTCATTACATATATACACTGTAGGTCGGACAGTCTGGGTCTCAACAACAACATATATACACTAAATTTAAAACCCGCCTGCTTTCATAGAATACCAATAATGTTTATTATCATTGAGGCATTTCTCCATTTTTACTTTCCTTATATACATAATGTATAAGGAAAGTATTGTGACGGGGTCGAAAATTCGAATTCGAGTTTTCGACGGGAGACCACGTTTCAAGCATCCCTGATTACGAATCAAACATTTTTGAAGTGATGTCTGTATGTGTGTGTGTGTGTGTGTGAAAGTATGTGTGTGTGTGTGTGAAAGTATGTGTGTGTGTGTCAGTGAGTCTGTGGAGACGATAACTGACGAACGAATGGACCGATTCGAATCAAATTTGGTACAAAAATCACAATTCGTAAACACTGGAAGCCTATTGTTTTCATACGTAATCAAATGTTCAGAACCCCCCTAAATTTTCGAATGTAATTTTGAAAAAATCGTCAAAAAATCAAAACCGCTAATAAAGTTACGCAAATAGACATTTCTTATGTAATTTTTCATTGGAAAACGATTGGCATAAATTTTAGAACGCTAACATGAATTGTTCTCGAGATATAGTACATTTTTCAAAAAAATTATGAAAAAGTCACATAAAAGAAAATAATTCCTATTGAGAAACATATTCACTTTTTACATGTAAAACCATGCGATAAATTGAGTGACATCATTCTCGTGGATCTAGCTCGTTCCATTCATGAAAAAATATACTTTGAATAATACTTTTGTATTTGAACGCCAATAGTCATTTATCTGCTGTAAGAATAACTTTTTTCTTAGTGCATAACGCTTGGCGAGATTTTGGCGACGAATTTGGCGGAATGTCGCCAACATGACGACTTTTTTGAAATGTTGCCAAATTAATGAAAATCTCGCCAAATGGATAAAAATGATGCTAAATCAATGAAAATGACGACTAATTGTCGAAAATTCAATATCTTGGAAAGAATATTAGTATCTACTATAAGAAAAACCTATTTTTTTACTGTAAAAGTAGTAAATTCATTACATTATATAAGGAATGTCATATGTTGCCCACATCAGATTTTTTCAATTATATATTAAGTTTGTCATAGCACATGGTGCACATAGTTATGCATAGGATTTCCTCCCACCTGAAGATCTGTAGAGATAACACTCCTGAAATTTCCATGTACACACAAACCCTGCACATCTCCCAACCGATATAATTACGATGCCTAATAAAACATATTACCATAAGATCTCCAAGAAAACGTAGATATATTAAGACCTCTGAGACCTCAATGTCTAACAACCCCCGGACAACGAAATTGTCTATGATTTGAATCAATAATATTAAAGTAATAATTCCAACAACGTGACAGGGCTTATACAAGAAATTAATAGTCACAGAATCTATAGAATAGTTATAGAATTAAAGATCCCTTCGAAAATTAGATTTGAACACCCGAAGATGATCAGTGAACACAAAACTTCTTTAAACAAGGATTTTAGAATTTTTCTGCTAGAAGAATTTTTTTCCGAGTCCAGTAACATTAATATAGGCCAACATGTTAATAGCATTTTAAGCGCTCAGGATTATAGCGAAGTGACTTCATTGTAAAAGCATCGGCTTCACTTATAAAATAACTAATAATGACACTGCTATCACATATATAATTTATATTTTTATCATGGATTACTTGCTAAACACTTATAATTTTTTCCTGAGATATTTATAGGCGAGAATTAAAAACAAAATTGAAACGCAAAATCTGTGTTTCTACTTTCGTTCCTTCTTAAGTTTCCCAAGTGACTATCAGCAGATTATCTATACACATAACCTTCTTCAAACAATCCTCAATTATTCCTTATCTAATTCACCTTAAAAAAGTTAACAGTCACGCACTAGTTTTTAAGCGTGTAAAATGTCCAGATTATGTCTACAGATAACATTGCAGTTGATTTTTCTTAAGATGGATTCACCCTTAGTTCAAAAGCCAAGATCTTGTCAATCATTTTTAACACTGGATTGATGCATGTTAAGATTACGAAAAAGCGTGTGGTAACTGCGGTAAGCAGAGCATTGTTTGGGAGAGAGGGGGAAATCACTTAAAAATCCCCAGTGACATTCACTTAGTGTAATTTTGTGTATCGAATAAGAATCTTTATAAAAGTGGGTGAAAATATATCCCCAATTTTCCCTCCTTAAGAAGTGTACCCCGTCAATTGTGATGGATGAGATCAAAGATAGATTCTTAATAAAACTTTTATTTTTGCGTAGATTTATATCTATAAAATAGTTTAATATAACTAGAGAAAAAAGTAATAGAAAAATATATACACATTTCTTTAAATTTACATTTTTGCGCAAATGTTACTTACTATGATATTTGTATAAAATAAAAAATAAGTTAATATCATCTATATGCATTAGACTCCGAATTGTAGGAAGTGATAGAACAAAAATTGATCCAGTTAAAAAAAATAAATAAGAAACAAACAAATAGAAACGGATAATATTTGCCGAAAAATTTCTTAAAAAAATCCAAATAGATTTATAAAGAAAAATAATTAATAACATTTTGCAAATGAGTGAGTAAGCAAGTTAAGAGAGTAGCATTTGGCATGAGTAACATTTTGTAATATCGCAGTAAAAAAGGAACTCGATCTAAAATCTGGTTATATGCAATTATAGGGCTTTCAAAAAACTACACATTTTTGATATGTGAAAGGTCTGCCTAGATTTTTAACACTTTCCAACATAGTTGAAAAGTGATGTTGTTCATCCATTCCGTCTATCTGTCTGTCCATTTGCACGATAACTGCTTTAAAAATGACTGTATCAAAATGGAATTTTAGTATGTTGTTGAGCCGGTCTGTGGGACATATTGGAATATAAATGAAAAGTATCACACGATTAGTTTTGGATTGAACCCGGGTTGAAAAAGTAAATTACATTGAACCATATGGGACCTAATTTTTCAAACATTTTTTAAGCAAAGCTAAAATTCACAAATTGCTTCGAAAATTTTAGAAAATATTCAAAGTATTCCATAAAATATATAAAAAAAAAATTCAGAAAAATTTGTTCTGTATTTTTTAAATAAAAATTAAAATGATAATCACACCCATGAAGAGATTGCGTGACTTCAAAATAAAATATGGCCTTCATTCTTTTGTCCCAGTGTAAAATTTGTGATTTTTAAAGTTCTTTCTCATTTATATTTAGTGTTGCATCTGTCCTGAAACCTCTTTATTTTTGCGTATTTTCCTTGCGTCTATATTCTGTGCCAGAACAATTTCAATATTTTTTGAGTTTAAATGATCACCAAACTTTGATTATTTCTACACCGAAGCCTAATTTTAATGGATGCAGAATGTAAACAAGTGATTGTAAGATGAGTTGTATAACAATTGCTTATTTTTTTTTACTCAAAATTACTTATCTCTGGAGTCTGGAATAAAAGTGATATGAATGAAATATTCATTGCTTTTACATAGAGAGCCATACGATTTATATTTCGATGACGTCATTTGAATAAAGTTCATTTTTTTCGATGAAGTTTTAAGTTTTCAAATATAATACACTATTGTAGTACTGCGATAATTTAAATTATATTAGCTCTGAATGTATCGCAATTTCGAGATGTTTAAATAAATATGCGTTTCAGTTGGAAAGTGTTTCAAAGATTTATGCATGATTAATCTTTATTGGTTTTTACTGTGCCTATCAGCAGCTGCCAAAAATAACTGGTTATACCTGTACTGCAAGCACCACGGCTAGTTTGAATTGTAGTAGTTGAATAAAAATTAACAACTGCAAAAAAAAAACGAAAAAAAAAAAAACGGAAACATTTGCCTTATTCATTACAGAAAATAAGTAAAAATGTGTATAGAAATACGCGCTGTAAAATTTATTCATACTGATTTAGATGTTTCTTTCACAGTACTTTCTTATGGAGATGAACCGACCATTTTGTGAGGGATGTTATGTTAAACGTGCATTGACCAATTAAAAGCATCCCACAAAAACACAGTGCCTCCAGATGTAATGGTCTATATCGCTAAACGACATTGTTCGAGCGCCATCCGTCATTCTTATCTTACATCGACGATGAAATAATTCCCAAAATAATTAGATGCACTTGACGACTCTAGTTTTAGAGTCAATTACATTAGCATATTTCTTTGGGAAATCCCACTATCGTATCACCACATGGAAATAAACCGGCGGATGAATCATCCATTCCATGTCTATCTTCGCGCACAATGCCTTCCAAGTGGCAGCTTTATGAAGGATGGCTGATGGCGCAATTGCCTGGAACGGCCATTTGGGCTAAACTGGTAGCGCATTTGGTGGACTTAATAGACATCAAGATGAGTGGATGACAATTCTGCAATAGGCCATGCGAGGTGAAGATTCACACGCAAAATATATTACATTGAATGTCAATCCGATAAAAAAGTTATGCTTAGCAGTTTTTTAGAACGTTAAATGGAGAGCTTAATTCCAAAAAGGCCTGAATCACTTTCGCTTATCCGTCTCATACGACGAGGCTGCTTGTAGAAAATGACCTTGAAATTGAAAGAAGAAAGGACGTCAGAAGATGAGACAGGTGAAAGTGATCTACACTTGTTTTGAATTGATCGCTTTAAATGACATATTCAAAGAACTCTGAAAGTTAATACACATTACTCTGAATGAAACACGTCCACAAATACAGCGAGAGTATCTAAGTACCTGTCAATGATGTTCACACGCCGAGATCACAAATACAGCCCACATAGAGGCCTACATCCGTAGGCACTTTACTTTATCGTAGGAATGATAAGACTGTAAATTAGAACAGTGATTTATAATTTCTTTGATCAAAAGAGATCCTTTTTAACAAAATATTTTTCGTGAACTTCTCACAAAATGTTGAATTTCCTGTATTTGCAGCATTTGAAATAATAATTTAAAGGTTTTTGCTTAATGGTTCAATATTTGCAATTTATGACTGACTCTCAATTGACGGTGTTGTCAGTATAGTGCTTAAGCATGTTAGGGTCCATGGAAAGGGACGTAGACAGGGGGAGGGCAGACTTTCCCAATAAATTTAGGTTCTTTATATTATTTATTAGGTCATCTCCTAAAATAATATACTTTTTGCCATTTAATATATTTATCAA
Source organism: Amaurobius ferox (assembly GCA_951213105.1). Classification (NCBI taxonomy): domain Eukaryota; kingdom Metazoa; phylum Arthropoda; class Arachnida; order Araneae; family Amaurobiidae; genus Amaurobius; species Amaurobius ferox. The sequence goes on from OX578145.1 coordinate 29,453,191, forward strand.
TGTATTACGGGATATATACGTATTTGAAATATATAATTATTGATCAATTATAAATATGTTTTCATTTTAAACATATTGTTGTATTTTCGCGTCAGAAATTGTGCCCTCCACTCAAAAGTTTTCTTTGCTCGAGGGGATATTGGTATCTTTCGTGCTAGTGTGATTATTTATGCAACGTCAATAAAAGGTACCGCGTACCTTTAGCATGCAAAAACATTCAAAATGTGATCTAAGTTTAGATTCTCTTTTTTTCTTTCAAATTAGTTACTTGAGATAAATGTTAGCAGTAATAATAAATGCTAGTAGTATTAATAAATGCTAGTAGTAGTGATAAATGCTAGTAGCAGAGATAAATGTAGATGAATACCAAGGTGTTTAAATATACTGAAATCACACCTCAGAAAACATTCAAAAAATATTTCTATTTCATTCTCGATTTTATTTTTATTTCTGATTATGAAACAACCAGGCATACAAACTGCAAAATATTCTGTAACAGCCTTTTATCAAATTATCGTAATTTGTTGCATGACGGATGTGTTTAAAGGTGTTTCCCTAGAAAGATCACTAAAAGAGACGCGAAAAACTTAATCTCCACTCTTGCCTTGAACTCTCTGCCTTTGTTTCATTTAATTGATAATTGTAAGATACGCGTGAAGCGTTAACTCCGCCGGATATTTCAAAACTTAAACGTGGGTGTCAATATTATTATTATTATTTTTTTAAATAGTTTGCCTTAAGAAAAACTTGAGCAAAGTATAAAAGCACAAAAAACACAATAATGCAGCATACAGACGTTTTATTCTTGTTCTGACTTAACTTGTCTTATCGGGATATTCCTATTGTGTTTTGGCGCACGCCAATCTTGTGTTACATGTCGCTTCGGATTGGCTGGACTGTTCTGATTGGCTCTCTTTTAACCCAGGTCTTGAGAATATAATCCCCCCGCTTTTTTCGCTAATATTCGTTTTTTGGACTTCAGGTTTACTGGTTCTTTTGCACTGACGAAGGGGCTCCAGCGTATCCTTGAAATAGCTGTATGCTGTATTATTGTGTTGTTTGTGCTTTTATGCTTTTCTGAAGGTTCTTTTATCCTTAGCACAAAGTGTATTGTACTTATTAGTTTCTTTTAATGTAATATATAGACAAAGGGGACTTTAGAGATCATACATCATCGATAGTACAATTCCTCAATTAATCGTTAACCATAAAGGGCACTTAAATGAAAAGAAAATGCTTTGTGTAATGATTACAAAAAGAAAACGTAAATTTGCACAAAAATGAAATAGTAACAAATAATCTGGTAGTTGTTTCGTTGACGTAATGAGTGATATTCATCAGATCTAAAAATAAGTCCGCCAACATCTATATTATTAGCTATTTTTCTCGCATCCATATCATTGTACTACAAGCCACTAACACTAAATCTATGCCTATTGACATTCTCTTAATAAATTTTTATAGCATAAAATATGAATTTTTTATATTTTTTTATTAAAAATAAAAATATGTATGTTAAATCCATAATAAACATAAAATATCAAATAAGAGTTTGTGGAAACACTTTTTTAAATGAAAAACTTGATTGAACTTACCTACGACATTCGAGGTCAGCCTGAAAAAGCTTAACCACAGACAAACTTGTTTAACTCATTTCTGATACGTGACAGCACATTAAAGATGAAAAATAGTACATGGCCAATTTATCGGCTGTGGCCGTTTTATCGACCCCTTTTCTTCGTCTTTGGCCCAAACCGTCTGATCTACTCGAAAATGAAAGGTATCTGTTTGGACGATCAGGAAGTGCCACTAAATTTAGACCGGAATGCAGAGGGAGCAGTATCCACAGGGACAGTACCCTCCTTCCCCTACCACCAACCTCTCGGGAGGACATGTGGACCCACATATTTAACGTGGCCGTACTCTGCGTGAACACAATCCAATCCCTCCCCTAAGTTATAAAAATAATTATGGTAAATAATATAATATCTGCGTAGACAAAAATTTAAGAAATATCTGTGGATTCATACACTTTCCTGCCCATAAGCTGTAGAAAAGTGGATGTCCAGTAATACAATAATATCCATTTCTTATCTCTTAGTCATAGTTTAGTACACTTCAGCGATTTCTTGGGAGATAAGATAGAGCATACGGACACTGGCTATAAGAATAATCAGCAGACTCTTTATTTCCACTCAAAATCAGAGTGTTTGGATTGTGTTGATATTGATCTCGAAAATAATCCCCGTAGAAATATTTCATCATACTTATCTTCTTTCACTAACCATCCTGTGCTTTGATTTCTATCTTTTGCCAAAGGGACCAACCATTTCGAGTGGTGAGAAATATTTTGAACAATTTCGGAAATTGCAGATTTCCCAATTCCTTGAACTTCTGCCCCTTTATATAATGGATGCTCAATTTCTCCTTTACCAGGTGGAACAATCATTACAGGAGATTTGGCAGGTGGCTGATAAACACTTCAGCTTCATAATTGTTCTCAAGTCAGGTGATGATAGCAGGAGCTCGCTGAATATTAATCGCCTTTTACTCTGTGAAGCAAATTGTCAAAATTGCTAAAATGACACAACCTTTCAGTTAATTTTAGAAGTGAGAACGCTTTTCGTTGCTCGAAGGTGTCATGTTTGTGTGGTGGTGAGATAAGTATCTCACGTTCTGGTACTTAAGCGATCAAATGACTTAAGTGTCTTAATATACTAGTTTGAGAACATCGTGCTTTGAATTTACTGCAAACGTTCAAATATTGAGATAAGAAAAAGATAGGTACGTATTCAGATTTTTACAAATATGGTAATAGTATATAGACGTGTTTATATTTATACTAGAGTGTACTTATATACGGCGTGGAAAATTATATACGGCGTGGAAAATACGGCACGGAAAATCTCAGGGAGTTTATATACAGAGTGTCCCACAAAAAGTGAAAAGTGGAAGATTTATTGAACTGTTGGTTGTAGATACATAGTTCCAATTGCAAAAATGCTTTAAATAGGATAGGGAGTTATAAAATAGTACATTTAAATACATTTTTAAATGGTATGCATTAAAAAATTAATGGATTGAAGTAACTGTAAATTTATGTCCTTAAACAGCCTTTGGATATGTCACTGGGATGAAGTGTTAGGCAGTGGCGTAGGCAAGGTATTCGAGGGGTCATACATTCATTGACTGAACAATAATATTAGTACTTTTATATTTGAACAAGGAAATCATGATTCCTAACAGTCCCATTTGCTACTTGGCCTCCATCCCTTACTCAGATTCTGGCTACGACTATGATGGTAATGATATGTATACTACATGTGACTATGATATGCATACAGGATGGTCCCACAAAAAGTGAACAGAGGAAGATTATGTGAAACATTGGTTGTAGACCCATAGTTTCATTTGCAAAAATACTTTAAATAAGGTAGGAAATTATGGAATAGTAATTAAATACTGTACCACATATTGTATAAAGTTAAGAAAATCAACTTTGTATACAGCTCCTTTGTCGAAAATAGTCAAATTACAAAAATGTTACCCATACAGTGTTTAGTATCACTGAAATTGTTTTTACTGTAATATGATCCAATTTGACGCAGTTACCATTAATTAAAATGTTCATTGGAAAATAAGGGGCATCCGCAAATCAACTTCGGTTGCAAATAGTTATTAAAACTTTTGCCACTTCTTTAAATTTATTTTATGCAGATAAAGCTGTTATGTCATTATTATGTCGATTCATAGTTTGTATTTAAGCATTCAAGTAACTTTGCTACATAAGGAGATTTAATAATGTCGCTGTTCAATAATGTCGAACTCTGTGAAATGACTTTGATTTACGGGGAATGCAACCGATTTTCTAGTGATACAGTGAGCGAATACTATTGTCGTTTCCGTAAAGATCCTTCTAGAGCTTTTATTCTGCTGCTGGTATGTTGATTGCTATCAACAGGTTCGTTTCAGCGTCATCAGCTAATACTAACGGAAAATGATGAAATAGATACTTCAGCTTATTTTTCGTCCTATCCATATGCAAGTGTTCAGACCGTAAGTACTGAGCAATATCGTCCTCAGTCTAACCAAATCACCTACCTGCTGTACCGCATGCAAGAGTTCTTACCGATTCATCTGTAGGAGCTCTTATTTTGTTGGAAAACTTGCAGTCATAAAAATGTGTTAGAAACTTATTGAGATTACTGAAAACAGTGATTTTAAATGATTTTAGTTGATGTCAAAACTTAAAAGCCATCATTATTTTTAGATGGATTTTGTCAGGAAAATATTTGACAGGGAGACAAAATCAAAATTATCTATTTTATTTACCTGATTTAAGTGTAAAAATAACCTTTAAATAATATCACCAGCCTGTCTTTAATAGTTTCAAAAACAAACCACGGGAAAATTATTTTAAAACCCCACTGAATGATTTCTGTGCATCAAATCAATTTGTGAACGGCTCCTGGATTCATGAATTTTGATGAATAAAATAGTATCGAAAAGTCACTAGAAAAAGGTGTAAGTCAGGAATTTTGACAATTTATTTCGTCCTAAATTTGATCTTTTGAGAATCAAATTTTTTTTAGTTCGACTAAATGAGGTATTGACAGCATTTTTGTACTTTTATTTATTTATTTTTTTCGATATAGAGGCTGTATAAAATGTTCATTTTCTTAACTTTTTACAAAAATATGGCATAGCATTTAAATTACTCTTTCATAATTTCCTTATTGAAAGCATTTTTGCATATCGGAACTACGGGTCTACAATCAACGGTTCAAAAAATTCGTTGTAATATTTTTCATATTTATTACTTTTTAGTCTCTGGCATCATACTTCTATTCCTCAATAAAATAAATGTAAATACTTGAAATAAAGTCATAAGTCAAAAATTCCAATTTTTAACATTTTACAATAAAGTTGAAAAGAGTTTATGACTTTGTTCATTCTGTTTGTCTGTCTGTCTGTCCGTTAGTACGATAACTGCCGTAAAAATGACTTAGTCAAAATGAAATTTTAGTATGTTGTTCAGACGGTCTGTAGGACCTATGGGAATATAAATGAATAATATCACCCAATTAGTTTTGGATTGAACCCGGGTTGAAAAAATGAAATACATTGAGCCCTATGGGACCTAATTTTTCAAACATTTTTTAAGTGGATTTAAAATTCACAAATTACTTCGAAAATTTTAGGTAATATTCAAATTGTTCCATAAAATATATAAAAAAACAATTCGGCGAAATATATTCAGTAGTTTTTTAAATAAAAATTAAAATAATAATTACACCTCTTATTATGAAACGATCACGTGACCATGAAATGAAAAGATCAGATGACCCACTTCAAAATGATATATGGCATCCATCTTGTTTCAAAATCGTGATTTTTTAAGTTCTTTTTAATTGATATTGAGTGTTGTATCCGTCCTAAAACTACTTCATTTTTGCTTAAATTCTATGCATCTACATACTGAAACAACGCAAATACAATATATTTGAGTTTAAATGATTATCCAAATTTGATTATTTCTACAACAAAGCCTATTTTTCACTTATGTAAAATGTAAACAGCAAAATATGTAGAATGAGTTGTATTAGAATTGCTGTATTTCTTTAACACAAAATAATTTAGCCCATGGAGTCTGCATGGCTGATATGAATGAAATATTAATTGATTTTATAAAGAGAAGGACGATTTTTTTCGATGAAGTTTTAAGCATAGAGTTTAATTACTTGTAGCTCCATGGTCTTAATTTTTAAATAAAATAAATTATTATAGTATTGTGATGAAGGAAATGAATGGGAGAAATTTATGAATGAAATGCTGTTTTTATAGAGAGATCCAGGCGCGTTATTTTTTCTATGACGTCATTTGAATTAATTTCAGTTGTTTTCGATGAAGTTTTCAAATATAATAAATTATCGTAGCATTATGATAGTTTTAAAAATATTACCGTGGAATGTATCGCATTTTAGAGATATTTAAACCAGGCAATTTATATTTCAATGCCGTCATTTGAATGAAGTTCATTTTTTTCAATGAAGGTTTAAGTTTTCAAATATAATAAATTAATGTAGTATTGTAGTAAGTTTTAAAATATTACCGAGGAATGCATTGCATTTTAGACTTTTTAAAATAAAATTGCATTGAAGTTGGAAAGTGTTTCATAATCAATGCTTTAAGCATGATTGATCTTTCTTGTTTTATTATAACATATTTGATTTAAGAAATTTATAATCTTTATTAAGGGAAAAGCACATCCATCAGTTAGGTTTCTAAGATGTTAAAAAAAGGAAAACTTTAAACACTTAAATTTGTACAGATAGTAGTGGGGTAAAAATATAACTTAAGAAAAATTATTATTTATTTAGCTCATAAATGTGTAACAAACTCCATAAAAATTAAATTTGTATTCTGGAAACAAAAAAAAAAAATAAATAAATAATAGTGCTTTTACCCGCCAGCTCTAGATTTATCATTAGAACTTTTTAAATACTGAAATACTGAAAATAAATAGTGAACTTACTGAATAAATACTTTTCAAATACTGAACATTTTAAATAATAAACTTACGTAAGCCTTTCCTTAAATATTTTGACAAAATTCTTTTACATTGATTTCAGTTGTTTAAATACAAAGTTTTATTCTAAAATCAAGGTAATAAAATCTGTTTTTGCATTTTAATGAAAATATTTCATGCTTTTTAATAGGAATTTTGATTTATTTTTTTATTATTTTTTTTTAAATAAACATTAGTCCTTCAAAATTGAAAATGAAATCAAACTTAAGTAAATTTAATTTCTTCAATGGAACTTTTTGCACAACTGAGCGATAATAATTGGTGAAAATTTTAACTCATTTTTAAAATCTAAAATTTTACTTTTTTCGAAATGGCAACTAGTGCAACAAGTTTTCAGTGAAGATCCGATTTTTTAAGAAAATGACGTAAAAATTATTTTTTAATCAAATAGCAATCGGATCTAAAATATACAAAAATTAATCTGATGTTGATTTTTCTTCCAATCAAAACATTTAAAAAAAAAAGATTTTCGTTATTTCGATTCAAGATAGCGTCTATTTCATACAAACATACAAACGTCAAACTACCAAATAACGATTATTCCACGTATAAGATTAAAATAGTTAAAAATTGAACATGAAGGCAAATGATGAACCATGTAGTGCATGATTAAATCAATACTTATTCTTCTTTATACCAAAGGAACTAAGAGCAACACTGCAATCACTCAGATCCTGATCATGTTGTATGACGTCTGGAATGTGCTCCCAGGCACTGTTAGAAAATGTTTCTTACAGCATGGAATGTTGCTGATTAATTAAAAAGAGTATTTATATGTATAGAAGATTGCGACTGTAAATATTTCCGGAAATTATTTTTTTTAAGTTTCTAATTCCAAGTGTGATTTTCTATTTCTTTTTATTCATTTCTGTCATTAAATAATTTATAAATTCAATTGATTCTTTATATAGTGCCAAAATAATGTAGCTAATATAATTTAGTAATTTAGTTAATCTTCTTACATTATAAAAGGATATGTTTGTCTCTGTGCGTTTCCGTAGGTATCATCTGTAGCTGAAAATCGAAGTTTCGAACAGCTGCGAAATTTGATACTTGGATTAGCCAAACTCCCGGTACAACAGACCTTGTCGAGATTTCTTTTTTAGATTTTTACTTATTTTATGTTGCAACACGATTTTGAATAATTTTCACACAAATAGGTTCCTTGGTGATCGAAAATACTATTACAGAGTATCCATCGCGACATTATGAGAAAGATCTAAGAACATTATTTCTAACGATATTTGAAGCAAGTTTGTAGGATAATTCCTTCATAGCTATTTTTATTACTTTCCTTATATACATATAATGTATAAGGAAAATATTGTGACGGGGTTGAAATTCGAATTCGAGTTTTCGACGGGAGAGCACGTTTCAAGCATCCCTCAATATGAATCAGACGTTTCTGAGATTATGTTTGTGTGTGTGTGTCTGTGTCTGTGTGTGTGTGTGAAAGTATGTTTGCGTATGTGTGTGTGAAAGTGTGTGTGTGTGTGTGTGTCATTGAGTCTGTGGAGACGATAACAGACGAACGAATGGGCCGATTCGAACAACATTTGGTACAAAAATTACAATCCATAAATACTGGAAGCCTATTTTTTTATACGCAATCGCATGTTCAGAACCACCCTAAATTTTCGTGTGGAATTTTGAAAAAATCCTCAAAAAATCAAAACCTTTAATAAAGTTACGGAAATAGATATTTCGTATGTAATTTTTCATTATGAAACGATTAAAATAAATTTTAGAATGCTAGCATTAACCATTCTCGAGACATTGCACATTTTTCAAAAAATTATCAAAAAATCATATACAATTAAAAAAAATATTACGTATTGTTGAAATATGTTCACTTTTCACAAGTAATACCATGCGATAAATTGGGTGATATCAATCTCGTGGATCCAGCTAGTTCCATTCATGAGAAAATATACTTTAGGTAATACTTTTGTATTTGGACGCCAATAGTCAGTTATATGTAACAAGAATAACTTATTTCTCTCCATAATGCTTGGCGAGATTTTGGCGGAATTTCGCCAACTTGGCGATTTTTTAAATGTTGCCAAATTAACGAAAATGTCGCCAAATTGATAAAAAATGACGCTAAATCAATAAAAATGACGACTAGATGATGAAGTAATTATTAAAGTAATTTAATATACGGACTATATCGCTTATTGAGGATGCTATTTATATTGATGATTGTTTAAAGTTGCGCGAAGTATAAGTTAATTGAGTGTTTTAAAATAGTTCTACATGTTGTCATCCTGAAAATCGCCCAATGTACAATTCAACGACAAAAGCACAACGCCGTAGATCTTATGCCATATTTTTAAATTGTAAATCAAGTAAATCCATTGCATTACATAAGGAAAGTCATGTGCTGCCCGCATCAGATTTTTTTTTATTTATTAATGCATCAAAATATGCTTGTTTTATAGGATTATTTGTTGCGTTTACAAGCTTTCAAAGCTATACAAATTACTCCCTAACTGTTTATAGCTAAGTAGCACTTTTAGTTTTTGCCCTACTAACTAGCACTTTTAGTTATGTCAAAATATCAAATTATTTTACTAACTTCCTTGGCGGTATGTTAATTTAACAATATATCTGACGGGATTTTAGATTCAAATTAATCTATAAACCTGTCTGGCAGCACATAAATACATACTTGAATACGTATATTTCTATCTATTCTGTTCAAACCTCATCAATCATCGAACGTTTTTAATATCCCCAAGTTAACTTCTTATTAACCTCTTATTTTTTTATTAATTATTTAACCTCTTATTTTTTTTAAAACAAAACAAAGTATTTCGTGCTTGTGCACCAATATTTTACCAAGGAGTAAGTAAACAGAATGATATTTTAAAAATTACAGCTTTCCCACCCATTGGAAAACCCAGGTTAAAATACTAAAATATCGAAATTATAAACACTATATTTAAAAAACTGAGAGCCCGTTTCAAAATCCAATTATATATAATTGTTGAGCTTCCAAAGTGGTACAAATTACTTATTATAGTTCAGATTTAAGACTGTTTGCTTTGTTATACAAGCCTTACAATCTTGGAACATATTCAATCTTTTTCAACTTGACAAGACGATTACTAAAAAATTATAAGAACTTTTTAAAAACAAATTCTAGATCTAGAAATTAGATTTCATAACACATATTTAGTCGCTTGCTATTTATATCTAACTTTTATAGTTTCGAAGATGTTTCGAGTGAAAATAAGGAAAATGAAAAAAAAAAAAACAGCTACTTTTTAAATGGTTTTTTCGAAAGAAAAAGTAAAAATTTTAAAATATTGAAATTATTCCTATATATTCATAATCAGCACCGTATTTTCGTCAAAACAAGTAAAAGTTGTTTACATTTTTACCTAGAAAACACTAGATAAATTTTAAATAGATAAAATATATGATCTAAATCTTTTAGATGAATGGAAATGTAAAAGTTGTTTACATTTTTATGTATTATGTTCCGATATATAAGCGTCCAAAATGCAAACATTTTTCGTAACGTTCCCACATTTCCCTTCAGATATATTCACTTATATTCACATAAAATATCTATATTCTGGGACATAATAAATTCGAGTATTTTCCTGGCTCAATCTTGCTGAAAGTTGAAAACATTATTATTGTTACAGGTTTAAACAAGAATATCAAGTTTCATAGATATCGATCCCTTTTTCTGAGAGATATCACACCCTTCTGTAAGTTAAGTATCATTTCTATCTTAAGAACGACTCATGATAATTCCTAAAAATAATTTTAATTCATTTCCAGTATTTACAAAGGGTCCATTCATTTGATAACAATGATGATATTTAAATATTTATTATTTATTTCTTATTTTAGATCGAAAACATGTAATATCTCGAAAACAGAGAGCATAGCAAAGTTCTTAAAATATTACATATAAATTGAACATTTTATTAAAATTTTAATGAAATGATTTTTTAACATATTGAATATTTAAAATTAAAATTGAAAAAATTGAGACGTATTCTTGATTTTCAACAAAATTACTTTTTTTAGTGTTTTTTCGATATTCGTAAACAAGTTGGATTATCGTAAATCGATATTCGTAAGTGTCAAGTCGATATTCGTAAAATTTATCAAGTCGGTATTCGTAAACAAGTTGGATTCTAATGAAATTATTTTTTAATATTTTGAATATTTAGAATAAAAATTGAAAAAAATTGAGGCATGTTCTTGATTTTTTACCAAAATTACTTTTTTTTGTAATGTCTTTTCGATATTCGTAAACAAGTTGGATTATCGCAAATCGATATTTGTAAGTATCAAGTCGATATTCGCAAAATTTATCAAGTCGACATTCGTAAACAAGTTAGATTTTAATGAAACTGTTCTTTAACATTTTGAATTTTTAGAATAAAAATTGGAAAATTGAAGCGCATTCTTGATTTTTAACAAAATTACTTTTTTAATGTATTTTCGATATTCGTAAACAAATTGGATTATCGTAAATCGATGGTCGTAAGTGCCAAGTCGATATTCGTAAACAAGTTGGATTTTGATGAAATTATTTTTTAACATTCTGAATTTTTAGAATAAAAATTGAAAGAATTGAGACGTATCCTTTATTTCTAACAAAATTACTTTTTTAATGCCTTTTCGATATTCGAAGACAAGTTGGATTCTTACTGGAAGCAAATCATTCAATGCGTTCATTCCTCATTTAATGCGAGAAATTCAGCTTAGGAAGCCACTGCAATCATCAAAACCGTGATCTTAGTTTGCGAGACTCGAGGAATGTTGGCAAGTAAAATTAAACAGCATTTCCCTATATCGTGGAATGCTTCCGACTAATTAAACGAAAGGTACGCGTGGAATTGATACGACTGTGAATATATCACAAAGTCATTTCTCAATAGGATTCTTGTTCTGAACGTGTTTTTGTCTATTCAAAAAAGTATTTGTTTTCCTCATGTATTATAAAGATGCAGACGCGTGCTCACATGCTATATAAGGAAGCAGAAAATTATATCAAAACATGTCAATAATTAAACATTAAATTTTATTTTTGTCAACGTATGATAGGAACGGTTTGATTATTTCTAGAGATTATAATCATAGATTGGGGTTCTGTTTCCGGAATTTCGTGGGTGGGGATAAAGTTCTTAGGGGACGACTAAAAGTTGATGAACTATTGTTTTAAGGATGGAGATATGATTCGGTAAGGAAAATTGTATAAGAAACTTGGAAATCCTGGGAAGTGAGGGCTGCCTACTTTTAGTTCTCCTTAAATGATTCCAGATCCTGAAGTGTTTGTATAGTACTAGCACTAGAAAATGAAAGTCGGCAATGATAATCGGAAAATAACTCCCGGAAATCGGCTATCAGTTACGCTTCACCATTCAGTCATGTATAAGAAACTTTCTTTGTATTACCCTCAAACCCGGAATTTCGGGATTAAAGATTTTAACATCTCGGGATTGGGAATTTTATGTTTATTCACTCGATATGCTGTCTGCTTTATACACTAAATTGCATCTTCTGCGTACTACATAAATTTGTGATAATAACACATTAGAATCTCCATATAATAAACTTTCAGAGAACAGATACATGGGTATAACGAGAACTTTTCAAAGAACAATGAAGAACTCTTTCTAATTTTTCTAGTTTGCAATAAATAAAATTCAGAGCAGTAAAAATTTATAGCAATCCTTTTGAAGTCACTATCTTAAAATAAATTAATAAAGATATAACTCATTTGCACTAAATTGATACACTTTTAATATACTTAGTGCACTGTTAAATTAATTGACTAACTAACTGACTAATGTGCCCTTTCCAACAACACACTTTCGACAGAAAGTGTGTTGTCGACAGAAATTAAATCTAATTATATGTGTTTTTGCGCAAACGAACAAATAATCAATAAATGAATTTATGTTATAAAATTGCACCGTTCACTTCGATGATAAGAATTCACGTCGATGATCGCTTTCAAGTACGGTTTCAGTAATTTAACCGTATTTAAGCATCGGCTGGTCAGTACGAAGATCTACGTTTCAAACCTCGGCTGGGACAGCAAGGTTCTATAAAATGGTTCCCGAACAAATCAACCCTGAGAGTTAGTAAAATGATGCTGAGGGTATGAAATTTACTCTAGTACGACTAGCACGGATTTAGTAGACTCATGGATTTTGAGCTCCAAGTCACAGCAGGATGACAATGACCACACAGTATATTAACTTGGGTAAAAATAGAAGTATCAGGAGGCTAACCTTAAAAAATACGTAGCAAGAGGTGATCAATCAGTAAGATTGTCGAATCGCACACCAATCTGGAATAAGCGGGATGAGAATACAGAGTCAACTTCGACGATAACAGTTTGCAATTCCTTCCCAGGAGTTTAGAGGTAGAACTCTTTAGAGGTAGAACTACTTTAGAGGTAGAACTCGGGAGTACGAAATTCTGTGTTAGGATTCCCAATTGGGGCAGCAAGGTTCTTTACAAAATGTAATAGGGAAGAAATGCAAGGAAAATTAGCGTTTACCAGTTATCAAAAATCCAATGATTGTGATTTTATTGCAATTCAAAATCAGTTGTTCAATGACTCTGCCTTTTTAACACTTTACAACAAAGTTGAAAAGTGTTTATGACTTTGTTCATTCTGTCTGTCTGTCTGTCTGTCTGTCTGTCTGTCCGTTAGCACGATAACTGCCGTAAAAATGACTTAATCAAAATGAAATTTTAGTATGTTGTTCAGACGGTCTGTAGGACCTATGGGAATATAAATGAATAATATCACACAATTAGTTTTGGATTGAACCCGGGTTGAAAAAATGAAATACATTGAACCCTATGGGACCTAATTTTTCTAACATTTTTTAAGCGGATTTAAAATTCACAAATTGCTTCGAAAATTTTAGGTAATAGTCAAATTGTTCCATAAAATATATAAAAAAAAATTCAGCTAAATATATTCAGTAGTTTTTTAAATAAAAATTAAAATAATAATTACACATCTTATATGAAACGATCACGTGACCATGATATGAAACGATCACATGACCCACTTCAAAATGAGATATGGCATCCATCTTGTTTCAAATTCGTGATTTTTTAAAGTTCTTTTTAATTCATATTGAGTGTTGTATCCATCCTAAAACTACTTTATTTCTTCTTAAATTCTGTGCATCTACATACTAAAACAACACAATGACAATATATTTGAGTTTAAATTCTCATTCAAATTTGATTATTTCTACAATTAAGCCTATTTTTCACCTATGTAAAATGTAAACAGCAAAATATGTAGAATGAGTTGTATTAGAATTACTGTATTTCTTTAACACAAAATAATTCAGTCCATGGAGTCTGCATGGCTGATATGAATGAAATATTAATTGATTTTATAAACTGAAGGACGATATTTTTCGATGAAGTTTTAAGCATAAAGTTTATGAATTGTAGCTCCATGGTCTTAATTTTTAAATAAAATAAATTATTATAGTATTGTGATGAATGAAATGGAGAAAGTTATGAATGAAATCCTGCTTTTATAGAGAGATCCAGGCGTGTTATTTTTTCTATGACGTCATTTGAATTAATTTCAGTTGTTTTCGATGAAGTTTTCAAATATAATAAATTATCGTAGTATTATGATAGATTTAAAAATATTACCGTGGAATGTATTGCATTTTAGAGATATTTAAACCACGCAATTTATATTTCAATGCCGTCTTTTGAATGAAGTTCATTTTTTTCGATGAAGGTTTAAGTTTTCAAATATAATAAATTATTGCAGTATTGTGATAAGTTTCAAAATATTACCGAGGAATGTATTGCATTTTAGACTTGTTTAAATAAAATTGCATTGAAGTTGGAAAGTGTTTCATAATCAATGCTTTAAGCATGATTGATCTTTCTTGTTAAACAATGCAGCGTTCCAAAGCAATGTCTTTCAATACAGCTTTCGAAAAATGAATAGCTAAATTATTTGCAAAAGCATATTTTATTTCTCTTTTTCAGCAAATTGAAACCCTATAGCATATACATCTGATGATAAAAGTCCTACGCATGAGGCATCTTTAGGATATAACGTCAATGGATATTAAGTTGACAGTTGGCATTCATTGAAGCCTTTGTGCTATATCAATAGTTTGCTTCTGAATCATTGAATTTTCCTTTTTCAATTAAAACATTTCATTTTTTCGAATTTCAATATATCTGGTCTTGGATACTTTTGCATAATTTGCTCTTTGTTCTAAACAACTTGTCTAATTCGGGTGATATAAAAAATATGAGATATTGCAGCTAAAATCACGTATTGACGCTTCTGTAAGTCTGTCAGATAATATATTTTAAGAATGCATTTAAAGTAATACATTTGATATTTTTATTGTAATAATTTTAATATTTTAATAATTGTAATAATTTTAAGTAATAATTTAATGTAATACATTTTAAGAATGCCGAAAAGGGCGTTTTTATTATTGTCCAAAGCCTCGGCCGAATGAATGAATTTTCAGTATTCCACAGGCCGATGAATCAATTATTTGCAAATCAGTTTGCTCGTATGTTTAAAACTATCACGAATTCAATATTTATGAAACATCCTGGTGTCACACAATATCTTTGAAATATCCACCGAAACTCTTGTGCAGTTTGGGTGTACTGCATCAACAAGTATTATCTCAACTAAATTTCTCTTTCTAGTCGTTATGACATTTTTTTTTCTGAATTTTACAAATATTCGATCCCTTGAAATATGGTGGGCAACATTCATCCTACGTCTTGATTTGCGTCCAGTCGGAACAAGCACGAAGTGAGAGCGAAATTTCAACGGATATCCACGCTTTAACAACTCTGCCAGATTAATAGCTTGTTAGTAGAAGTCCGAAAATTGTGACTTTATTATCATCATCCAAAGCCAATTCATTGGTTCTTCCTTGCCGAACGAACTGGTTTTCGAGCGTTCTACAGGCGAATGAATCGATTCTTTGCGAAAGCACACAAAGCTGTTCGCAGTTACTTGTGCACTGGTACAGGAAAATCTACGGAAGCGTTCTTATTAAAGAAGTTGATTAATCGACCAGCTGTCATGGCGCCCATACACCATCGACAAAAGAGATTAGCAGAAAGAAAATAGGCATCCCGCACAAAAGCCACCGCCACCAATTAGGCCGCCACAAAAGGGCAAAGTAAATAATCGTTTCTTCACTTTTGCAAAAAGAATTAAGTGACCGTGAAATCGGTTGACAGCTGAGCTGTATGGCCACACGCATAATGGCTCTTTTATAAACAGCTTCGTGCTTGCCTCATTTTCATAGGAGGTGCTAATTGCTGCTGCTTGCAGATAGTGCTGAAAAAATGAATGGTTGTCCTACAGGGTTTGCTGCTCCAAAAAGCTTTTCCCTGACTTTTTAAAGAATGGCGTAAGGGTTTATTTTGGTTGAAAGAACTGTAATTCTCCTCACCCCAAAAGCTGAGGCTCATAATGCTGATTGTTAGCAGAGAGAAATGTTGTGAAGCAAAGCACTGATTTATGTAATGTTATTTTAAGTAAACTTTAAGTACAGAAATTTACCACTCTGCTAGTTTCAGATAAGTAGATAAGTATCTTGACATCAAAATACTTGGAGTAATTTATCTGTGCTTCAGATCTTTATCAATGCATATTTTCAGATTTGATGTTAATAACCTTGAAAATATTAATTTGTCCTGTGTTTTATGCAATTAATATTGTGTAAAAGCCACAGCAAATGTAACTGCAAAAGTTTATTAAATAGAGTATTGTTTTATAAGAATGAAGAAATATGATTTGAGTATGACTTTCATTTATACACTAGGTTTCTAAGAAAGCCCTTAAGCACCCCAATAACTTTGTAAGGGAAAGTCCATGAATGTACACACCTACAATGAATTGAGCATACCCGATCGTATAAAAGAGATTGCAGTGCTCCTAGCGGAGAATTCGAAAAGATAGGATAACAAACTCGGCAACAAAGCATGAAAATGTCACTTACAGAGTTGTAGAGGATTATCTTATTTGTAAGAATCGGCATCAGATAGGAAGAACACGAGTATGTGGAAGATAATAAATAAATGTCGAAAATCGCATAAATACCTGTCAAAAGTTTTATTGTGGATTTCTACTTATTATACAATATTCATTATACAACTACTCATAATACATTCTACAACTTTATGCAGTTTACAAATTCCGGTCGTTTGGCCACTAGGTCCTTAAACAACAAGCTCTCCAGTATTTCTCAATGATTGAGTTAAAAGTCAGTAGTATAGGGCACGCGTCCAACTGTTTTAATGACATAGACTCACATAAAATACAATTCTACAACTTTATCGTTTTGCTGTGTTCGTCTATATGGTTTTGTTGTAAAGTCTGTTATCCTAACTTTTTAATTATTCCCTAGAGGGCACTGGATTAACTTTTATTCAACCGAGCATAACCACTTTATTGTAGACCAAAATGAATTACCCGGCGTAGCAGCATATGACCTTTCCTACAGGATCAGAATGATTTTTTTGTCTTTATTATGTTATTTATATTAACTCACTGATATGAGTTTTATCGCGTAAAATAACACTTAAAATCAATATTTAAACTGCATAGTATGAGTAGCTTTACAGATTTTTTTTCAAATTGGTATCTTTGACTATTTTTAAAGGTCGTTAATTTTTATGACTATTAAAAACGAATACATCATGAATGAGAATAATTTATTCCAGCGTAGTGAAGATGATTTCATTAGTTTATATCATTAGTTTATTATTTATTCTTTTATTTCAGTTTTGAAATTAAACAAAAAAAAAAAAATCAATCACGCATAAAGCATTGATTATGAAACACTTTCCAACCGAAATGCAATTTTATTTAAATATCTCTAAAATACGATGCATTCAGCGCTGATATATTTTAAATTATCACAGTACTACAATAATTTATTATATTTGAAAACATCATAAAAATAAATGAGCTTCAAATGACGTCATCGAAATATAAGTCGTCTGGCTGTCTATGTAAATGCAAGCAGTAAATATTTCATTCACACACTTTTATTCCAGATTCCAGAGTTAAATAATTTTGCATGAAAAAAATTCAGAAAATTCTTATACAACTTATCTAATACTCACTTGTTTACATTCTGTATTCATTAAAATTAGGTTTCGTTGTAGAAATAATCAAAGTTTGATGATCATTAAAACGTAATAATATTGTAATTCCGTTGGCACAGAAAATACGCAAAAATAAAGCGGTTTCAGGACGGATGCAACACTAAATGTGAATTTAAAAAAACTTTAAAAATCACGATTTTTACACTGGGGAAAAAAAGATGGATGCCATATTTTATTTTGAAATGGGTCACGTGATCTCTTCATATTATATAGGTGCAATTATTATTTTAATTTTAATTTAAAAAACTACGAAACATATTTCGCTGAATTTTTTTTTTTTTTTTATATATTTGATGGAATAATTTGAATATTTCCTAAAATTTTCGAAGCCATTTGTGAATTTTAACTTCGCTTAAAAAATGTTTGGAAAATTAGGCCCCATAGGTTTCGATGTATTTAATCTTTTCGACCCAGGTTTAATCCGAAACTAATTGGGCGATTTTATTCATTTACATTCCCATGTGTCCCACAAACCGTCTTAACAGCATATTAAAATTTCATTTTGATAAAACCATTTTTACGGCAGTTATCGTGAGAACGGACAGACAGACAGACAGGAAGAATAAACAAAGTCATAAAAACTTCTCAACTATGTTGTAATGTGTTAAAAAAATGTTGCAGAATAACTAGCAGAAGTGAAACGCATGATCTAATTGCAAAGTTTGGTGAAAAAATGAAACGAATAGTTGGATACATACGAAGCAAAAACAGGTGCTAAGACATAGACTCAAATTACCCACACAATAAAAAATTGTCGATTCGTGTTGTAGGTTTCTTGAAACAAGTAAATCTATAAAAAGGTGGAATTTAAATATATACCTCATAATACTTTCATTATGCATCCTATAAAAAATTGAAAAAAAATATAAGACATGATTTTGTTACATTCAATTTTTAAATTCAATTTTTAACACTTTACAACATAGTTGAAAAGTGTTTATGACGATGTTCATTCTGTCTGTCTGTCCATTCGCACGATAACTGCCGTAAAATTGATTTTATCAAAATGAAATTTTAGTATGTTGTTGAGACGGTCTGTAGAATATATGGGAATATAAATGAATAATATCACCCAATTGGATTAGGATTAAACCCGGATTGAAAAAATAAAATACATTGAATCTTATGGGACCTAAATTTTCAAACATTTTTTTAAGCAAAGTTAGAATTCACAAATTGCTTCGGAAATTTTAGAAAATATTCAAATTTTCCTATAAAACGTATAAAAAAAATTTCAGCAAAATATATTTGATAGTTGTTTAAATAAAAATTAAATTAATAAATGCATCCATATAATATGAAGAGATCACGTGATCTACTTCAAAATAAAATATGGCATCCATCTTTTTTTCGTGATTTTTAAAGTTCTTCTAAATTTATATTTAGTGTTACATACGTCCTAAAACCGCTTTATTTTTGCTTATTTTCTGTGCATCTATATTCTACGCCAACGCAGTTGCAATATTTTTTAGTTTAAATGATCATCAAACTTTGATTATTTCTACAATGAAGCCTAATTTTAATGAATGCAGAATGTAAATAAGTGATTGCAAGATGAGTTGTATAAGAATTGCTGATTTTTTTTCCAATCAAAATTATTTAACTCTGGAGTCTGGAATAAATGTGTATGAATGAAATATTCACTGCTTTTATATAGAGTCAGACGACTTATATTTCATTGACGTCATTTGAATTAAGTTCATTTTCTTCGATGAAGTTTTAAGCATGGATTTAGAAAGAATGAGATAAAACTCCTATGGATGAGATGCTTAAAAATGTTATAATGCCTTGAGAATTATATCTAGTTGTTGCTAGTATTAGTAAAATAGCTGCTATTGTTAGTTGACACATCGGAAAGACGTAGTATTTAGTATATGTGTTTTTGATTACTTTTAAATAATTAATTCCCTAATTATGAGTATAATTAATCAGTATTTTTTCATAGTTGTATGATAGAGTATAGAATATACGGAGATGAAAATAAATTGAAAGGTAAAATAATTTTTAAGACATTGGTATATTTGTTTTTGCGCTTCATTGCGTTAATGAAATACTTTTAAAAAATGGACAATTTAAATAAATATTTTAAACCTTTCGCCATAGATATGCATACAATACCTCCATGGTTTTAAGTTTTCAAGTAAAATAAATTATTGTAGGTCTGTGATAATTAAAATAATATCACCGCTGAATGTATCGCATTTTAGAGATGTTTAAATAAAATTGCATTTCTGTTGGAAAGTGTTTCATAATCAATGCTTTATGCATGATTGATCTTTCTTGTTAAGTCATACCTGGGTATTATATCTGAAGTATCTGACTAAAAGAATGAAAATAGTGTGAAGTTTATTTTATGATCGATTGATTACTGTCTGAACCAGAGACCCTGTTCAAGAAGTGTTGATCGTTTTTCTACGTCGATCGATAGAGGGCGCTTCTATAGTGAACTCTATTGTAAACACCATGAAGCTACTTTTAGCTTCATGATAAACACAATAACGTTTGTAGCTCCATTACAGGAGCGCCCTCTATCGATAGACGAAGAAATACGAAAGACAAAGCAAGGCTGAACTCGATATCTCCAGTAACCCTTAGCGAGGTAGCCAGCGAATCAAGTTTAGCCTTGAACAAAGTTCCGAATAGCATCCCTGGTCAAAACGCCACCTACTAGCAAGAATTTTAAAACTTTCTTTGCAATTCAAAATAGCCCTCTTTCAAGTAAATGCATCATTTGAAATTGCTCCTTTATTTCATCAACAAATAAATATTTAAAAATAATATTTAACCACATCGCATATCCTCAACCATTTATAAATCCATTCAATGCTGAGTCTATCACTGCAAACAAATTTAATCTTCATTAAAATCGGATGGAAAAAAGTAATAGAATGCATCATTTATTCTGTAAAAATGAGAAGTAGAAATAAAATATCCTCAAGAAGAGATAAAGACATTGATACCAAATAAAGTTAAGTTGCAAGTTTCACAAGCTAGTCATGGACGAAAACAAACCAGGAATCTCTTCTCATAGAGGTCGCCCTCTATTTCCATAGAAATGAGATTGAAGAGCTTCTAGGTGTATTTCGCTCTTGACAGGTGAGCAATGTACTTTGAAGCAGATAATTCTTACCGCTTCATAATCCTGTCAAAAATTTCTTTAGAGCTTTTGATTTTAATATTTTGAACTTTCTTTGGTTCTTAAGAGCAATGAAATAGTCTTTTAAAAGATGCAATTTGTTGTGGTTGACAATTGACTTTTTAATATATTTTTATCAAACTGACTAAACATTTTGTACATATACTAAATTTATCGTACATTTATCAAATGTAATAAAAATTTTGAGTTATAGTTTATTTTTAAGCTTAAAAAATAATAAATTTATAAAAATATTTAAATGCTCCTTGCACAATAATTTTAATTTTTTTTTCTCCCGATTTTACATTATATTGATTTAACATAATATATATATATATATATATATATATATATATATATACATACATTTACATATATATATATATATATATATATATATATATATACATATATACATGTGTATATATGCATATATATATGTGTATATATGTATATATATACATATATATATACATATATATATATCCATATATATACATATATATATATATATCCATATATATACATATATACATATATACATATATATATATATATATATATATATATATATATATATATATATATACATATATACATATATATATATATAAATATATATTTGAAATGTAATAATAAGAATTATGTAAAAATAAAAAATACAATTCAAGTAATATTAACATCACCATAGAAGCAAATTCAAAGCCATAATGCCGATAAGAGAAAAGAACAGCACCATCCCAAATTCGATGATTAATTAGAATTAAATTCATCGTCAGGTCTGAGTATTTAATTCCAATTAACCCAAACAAATGCCTGTTTCAGATTAAGCAATAGTACATTACTATAAATACTTAAACTCAGACTACAGGCAACAAAAAATGAAAAAAGGATACATTAAGAAAATTGTATTACCATGCGGCATGAACCATTCTTCTACCACGTGTATACACGATCAACCTCAACAGCTTAATCTAGAAGCACCGAAATGAACAAATCGAAATTCTACCAGGGAGGCAGTACGAACGTTCACGGAGTTACTCCCAAACCCGTCCAGTGAGTCTAAGCTGGAGACTGGACAAGCAATTCAGAATACAACTTCCCAAATATGCAAACATGAATATGAATATGAATCAAAGATGAAAATTCCTACTAAACAAGTAATTCATATGAAAAATGGATAATCGAGAATGCCACTATACACCATTATAAGGGCGCTCAAAACGTAGTTTCAATACTGACAAAAGTTACATTTTTTTGCGAAAATAAAATTCAAAACATTAATGTTAATGCATCTTATTTTCCTATATATATATATATATATATATATATATATAGCAGTTTGAAAATCCAATGAACGAAAAGTAAGAAACTGCAACACGATAAACCAAACTTTCTAAAACACCCACTGAATAAAATATAAAACAGCAAATCATCAATCAAATGGAAAAAAATACAAAACACGAGTTATCATATATATATATATATATATATATATATATATATATATATATATATATATATATATATACATAATATATATATATATATATATATATATATATATATATATATATATATATATATATATATATATATATATATATATTATATATATATATATAATGTATATATTTATATATATATATATATATGTATATATAAATTATTAAAACAGTAAATCCAATGGTAGAATAGAAGTAACTCATGATACACTATCTTAAAAAAAAATTTTATGCCTACAGAATACAATGAAATAAAATGAAATTCAACAACAAAGAGGAAATTATAATACATATTACAGTTCAGAAAGCTAAAGATAATCAATAAAAGTCAATCGAGAGGAATCGAAAAAAGCAATACCAAAATAATCAAGCATAAAAACTTGCACGTGGAAGAGGAATAGTTCATTTCGAAAAAATTCGTTATCAAGTCCTAATATTTTAAACGAAATGAACACAAAAATGCTTGTTTCTGAAACACAAGATAGATTTTATCTATAAGCATGTGTTAAAAGGACGACAAGCATAAAGATTGGAAAAATAGAAAGGAAACATAAATACCTTAAAATGCACCCCAACGTGCAACACCGTGACAAGCAAAAAAAGACGAGACCAATGTTACCATACGCTGAAGAGTAAAGAAGTGATTTATCATTGCCAATAAAAACCGTACTACGCAATAGCAGTAAAATGTGATATTCTACAGTAAAAGGTGCCAAAATAGAAAGATGAATATATATTGTAAAGTAAAAACAAGAGAATGTAGAAGTAAGGCTAAAATAAGATAGTAAGGCGAGAATATTAAGAATTTCAGGCTAATCGAAATTTATTAACTATACCATTTATTAAATACGGTAGATATTCATATAATTTACTGGAGGAAGAAGGAGGTTATTTATGTGCAAAGCATGAAATTTTTTATCTGATAATCTATAAATTCTAAAAAGTTGATTAAGTATAATATTTCTAAACAATTGAATCGAGTTGCTGGAATTAAAAGGTAATATTTTATTAATATTGAAATTAAAAGAATATTTTTCATCATATAAATTAGTAACTCTCCCATTAGTAGGTTCTATAATTAGATTTAAATCCAAATATTCAATATTTTTAATAATAGTAGATTCAATAGGTATTAATTCCAACTTATCCGGATAGAAATCTATATCTATGACATAATTATCAGTAAATATTAAACATATAAGATCATCAACATATCTGTAAATTTTATAATCTGTTGAAGTAAATTATTTTTCATAATGATATAGGTATAAATTAGCTATGTACTACAGCCACTTTGTGGAACCCCTGAGACTTGTAAGTATAATTTATAATTGGTGACCTGGACGTTATTTAAACAAGCAAAATGAATAACACACTTCAAAATATCGGACAAATAGAAACTATGTATTTTCCATTAACGGCGATGCCATGTATCTGCTAATATTGCACAAACAATTACAGGTGCACTGAAAAAAACTATTGAACATCATACTAATCTAATACTGAAGAATGTAGTAAATTGATAGTAAAATTCACACAAAATCGGAACAATTTTTAACGTCGGGCAAAATCGGAGAGATTGATTAATCATGACTTGCGATGACGTTTATCCTCTGAAACATATAATTAACACTAAATAGAATTAACTAAACTAATATTTAACAGAATATAGCAAACTGACATTGAACACCGCATTCAATTGAAACCATTTCTACACATTGCACAAAATAGAAACGATTGATTATTTGTCGGTTGGGGTGGCTTGTATCGGCTTAAACATGTAATTAACATTGTATTAAATAGAAATGATTAAATATCGTCCGAAACTAATATTTTATAGGACAGCAAACTGATGCTGAACATTACATTCAATTGAAACCACTTCTACATATTTCACAAAACAGTAACGATTGATTATTTATCGATAGGGGTGTCTTGTATCGGCTAAAACATGTAATTAACGCTGCATTAAATAGAAAGATTGAATATCGTACTAAACTAATATTTAACAGCGTAACAAACTGATATTGAATCACACATTCAATTGAAGCCATTTCTATCTAACGTAAAACATAGGAACGATTGATTATTTATCGGTTGGGGTGGTTTGTATCTTCGGAAACGTGTAATCAACGCTATATCAAATAGAAACGACTGTGCTTTGTTCGATTAAACTAATATCAAACAACTCAGAAAACTGATATTGAACATCACATTCAATGGAAATCTTTTTGTAAATATTGTATCACATAGAAAGTATTATGGGTTGCTTGTATAAGATGAAACATGTAAATAACATCGGACTAAATTGGAACAAGAATGATCAATCATGCATAAAGCATTGATTATGAAACACTTTTCAACTTCAATGCAATTTTATTTGCACATCTCTGAAATGCGATACATTCCTCGGTAATGTTTTAAAAATTATCACAATACTACATTGATTTATTATATTTGAAAACTTAAAACTTCATCGAAAAAAATGAACTTCATTCAAATGACAGCATTGAAATATAAATTGCCTGGTTTAAACATCTCTAAAATGCGATACATTCCTCGGTAATATTTTTAAAATTATAATAATACTACAATGATTTATTATATTTGAAAACTTCATCGAAAACAAATGAAATTTATTCAAATGACGTCATCGAAATATAACACGCCTGGCTCTCCCTATAAAAGCAGCAATTCATTCATAAACATTTTCCCATTCATTTCATTCATCACAATACTATAATAATTTATTTTATTTAAAAACTTAAGACCATGAAGGTACAAGTAATTAAACTCTATGCATAAAACTTCATCGAAAAAATCGTCCTTCTCTCTGTAAAATCGCTGAATATTTCATTCATATCAGCTATATTGCAGACTCCAAGAGCTAAATAATTTTGCGTTAAAGAAATGCAGCAATTCTTATACAACTCGTTCTACATATGTTTCTGTTTACATTTTCCATAAGTGAAAATTGGGTTTCGTTGTAAAAATAATCAAAGTTGGATGATCATTTAAACTCAAATATATTGGAATTGCGTTGTTACAGTATGTAGATAAACATAATTTAAGCAAAAGTAAAGCTGTTTTAGGACGGATACAAAACTAAATATGAATTGAAATGAACATTAAAAATCACGATTTTGAGACAAGGTGCATGCCATATTTTATTTTGAAGTAGGTCACGTGATCTCTTCATAAAATGGTTACGTGGTCGTTTCATATAAGAGGTGTAATTAATATTTTAATTTTTATTTAAAAAACTACTGAATATATTTTGCTGAAATTTTTTTTATATACTTTATGGGATAATTTGAATATTTCCTAAAACATTTGAAGCAATTTGTGAATTTTAAATCCGCTTAAAAATGTTAGAAAAATTAGGTCCCATAGGGTTCAATGTATTTCATTTTTTCTACCCGGGTTCAACTCAAAACTAATTAGGTGATATTCTTCATTTATATTTCCATAGGTCCCACAGACCGTCTGAACTAAACAACATACTAAAATTTCATTTTGATAAAGTCATTTTTACGGCAGTTATCGTGCTAATGGACAGACAGACAGACAGAATGAACAAAGTCATAAACATTTTTAAACTTTATTGTAAAGTGCTAATAATTGAACATCACCCTGAACTACTATTGAACCACATAGTAAACTGCTATTGAACCATGTAGTAAATTGCTATTGAACCATGTAGTAAATTAATTTTGAACATAAACTAACAAATAGAAACAATTCTGAAAAGAGATGTGATTGATTATGCCTCACTGCTGATGAGAAATCGTAATGTTATGCGTTTCACCAAGCTCAAAATACGGCACTAAATGATATTTTCAAATATTACTGCAACGTCATAATAGATCACATTTACCTGCCTTCTGTAGACTACAATAAGGTAAAAGTAAGAAGTTTAAACTCCATACTAAGACAATGCCATTATCATTTGAGACAATAATTCAGGTGGCGCTGCGATAAGATAAGCGCCAATGTGTTGTATGTATTTCTGTGGTGAAAGATTTAAAATATTTATTTAAACTTCAATTTTGTAGAAATAAATTAGTATCGCAATGCAAAATATAACAGGAACAATAAGGAATTTTTCTACGTCTTCAAAATTATTTTACTCTTCAATTTATTTTTATCTCCCTATATTCTGAACTCTGTCTAACAACTGTGAAAAAACATTGCATTGATGATCATTAATTGCACTGATGATCAAGGAATATTGATTATCAAGAAAGATCAATCATGCATAAAGCATTGATTATGAAACACTTTCTAACTTCAATGCAATTTCATTTAAACATCCCTAAATTGCGATACATTCCTCGGCAATATTTTAAAAATTATCACAATACTACATTAATTTATTATATTTGAAAACTTAAAAGTTCATCGAAAAAAATGAACTTCATTCAAATGACATCAATTAAATATAAATCGCCTGGCTCCTTGGTAATGTTTTTAACATTATCATAATACTACAATAATTTATTATATTTGAAAACTTCATCAAAACAACTGAAATTTATTCAAATGAAGCCATCCAAATATAACATTCCTGGCTCTCTCTATAAAAGCAGCATTTCATTCATAAACATTTCCCATTCATTTCATTCATCATAATACTATAATAATTTATTTTATTTAAAAACTTAAGACCATGGAGTTACAAGTAATTAAACTCTATGCTTTAAACCTTATCGAAAAAAATCGTCCTTCTCTCTGTAAAATAAATGAATATTTCATTCATATCAGCTATCCAGACTCCATGAGCTAAATAATTTTGCGTTACAGAAATGCAGCTATGCAACTCATTCTGCATATTTTGCTTTTTACATTTTACATAAGTGAAAATTAGGCTTCGTTGCAGAAATAATCAAATGTGGATGATCATTTAAACTCAAATATATTGTAATTGCGTTGTTTCAGTATGTAGATGCACATAACTTAAGCAAAAATAAAGTTAGGACGGATATAACACTCAATATGAATAGAAAAGAACATTAAAAATCACGATTTTGAGACAAGATGCATGCCATATTTCATTTTGAAGTAGGTCACGTGATCTCTTCATAAAATGGTCACGTGATCGTTTCATATAAGAGGTGTAATTACTATTTTAATTTTTATTTAAAAAACTACTTTATATATTTTACTGAAATTTTTTTTATATATTTTATGGGATAATGTGAATATTTCCTAAAAATTTCGAAGCAATTTGTGAATTTTAAATTTGCTTAAAAAATGTTTGAAAAATTAGGTCCCATAGGGTTCAACGTATTTCATTTTTTCAACCCGGGTTCAATCCAAAACTAATTGGGTGATATTATTCATTTATATTTCCATAGGTCCCACAGACCGTCTGAACAACATACTGAAATTTCATTTTGATAAAGTCATTTTTACGGCAGTTATCGTGCTAACGGACAGACAGACAAACAGACAGAATGAACAAAGTCATAAACACTTTTCAACTTTGTTGTAAAGTGTTAATAACTGAATATCGTCCTGAACTACTATTGAACCACATAGCAAACTGCTATTGAGCCATGTAGTAAATTGCTATTGAACCACGTAGTAAACTAATTTTGAACATAAATTAACAAACGAAAACAATTCTGAAAATATATGTGATTGATTATGCCTCATTGCTGATGAGAAATCGTAATGCTATGCGTTTCACCAAGCTCACAATACTGCACTAAATGATATTTTCAAATATTACTGCAACGTCATAATAGATCACATTTACCTGCCTTCTGTAGACTACATTAAGGTAGTAGTTTAAACTCCATACTAAGACAATGCCAATATTATTTGAGACAATAATTCAGGTGGCGCGGCGATTAAATAAGCGCCCATGTGTTGTATGTATTTCTATGGTGAAAGATTTAAAATATTTATTTAAACTTCAATTTTGTAGAAATAAATTAGTAGCGCAATGCAAAATATAACTGGAACAATATGGAATTTTTCCACGTATTCAAAATTATTTTACTTTTCAATTAATTTTTATTTCCCTGTATGCTGAACTCTGTCCAACAACTGTGAAAAAATACTGATTAATTGAACTGATGATCAAGGGATATAGATTAAAAAATAATCAAAAATAAATATATACGCAATACTATGCCTCTCTGTGTTAAATGGAAACAAAGGACGCTTTACTAACACGAGCGGCACCTAGATATAATTCTCAAGGCATTTTCAAGAGTTTCATCCAAAGGAGTTTTATCTCCTCTCTAACTCCATGCTCCTAAATATGCAGTTTGGCGCAACAGCGGCCATTTTGACTTTCAGTTGATGTACATGAAGAAAAAGAAGGTTACTTTTTCGTCCTTTTGTTGAGATCTCAAGAAAATTAAAACATTCTAAACTCCTTTCTTGAATGATGAGTACAATTTTTTGTAAGCAAAAGCACCTATTTTACAGCTAAATTGCGTATCAAATTTCAGCCATGCATGCGCGCTATTGAAATAGCACAGACAAATGATAACTAACTGTACTGGTTGGAGTCAAAATGGCGGTTGCGTTAGCTTGCATGTTAAGAGCTTCAGACTACACCAGCAGGTACACGCAGCCCTATTTGAAAAAGAAGAAAGAATATTCGCTGTGTTCCAACCTTAGATCACCAAGCATTATTGCTCCTTTTTTCAGGTCGTTCCTAATACAATACCTTAGAAAAGCGAGGGAAAAACATTGGACTAATAATAGGAATTAAGTCTTTTGCCGAAGCCCGCTGAATGGCTGAAGTGCTCTAGTTTGAGGAAAGGCGTTGGACGCTAGAATGATGAACAGCAGCGCGAATCATTCTTAGCCATGCCGTGAAAATTATCAACTAGAATTATTCATGATTACTTAATTCAAGGTTATTTGCGGTACTTTGCAAGGATAAGGAAGCAATCATTGACATATCGCTATGCCAGATGAAAAGAAGATGACACAGTGGGGTTGTCACATACAGCTGAGGTATGAAAAAAAATTGTATTTTTATTTGACAGAGGTTTTTCGTTTTCATTATTTTTGATTCTTTTACTGATTTTGAACCGTTTTTTATTAAATGAATATTTTTTATGGTCTTATTAAGGTTTATTTAGATTATTAGTTTTTTGTTTGATGAGTGAGTGATCTCTTGCGTAATGAGCTCAGATTGAAAGTACGTAGAGTTAAAAAGGGATTCCAAGCCATTCAAGAGATTTTCATTTAGTTTAATATCTTAATTTCATCTCTGTTTATAAATTATTTATTATTGTAAGTGCATTGCGTATTTAGAAACTTAAAAATAAGAAATGAAAACATTTCCTATTTGGCATTGCAAACAGTTAAAATTATTGTAGTATTTAGCCGTATTTCCCAGCTGGCAGAAGAAGCAGCTCTGTCTGCTGGAAACATGAAAAGTTAAAAAAATTTTGTCTGCAACTCTAAAATTTTATTTATGGATTGATTTACTTGGTTTCTGCTATATATTACAAAAATATTTTGAAGCAGAAATATACCTCGATAAAATCTGTAAGGTGTAAACTACCTTTTATAAGTTTGTGCATTGCGTATTTAGAAACTTAAAAATAAGAAATGAAAACATTTCCTATTTGGCATTGCATACAGTTAAAATTATTGTAGTATTTAGCCGTATTTCCCAGTTGGCAGAATAAGCAGCTCTGTCTGCTGGAAACATGAAATGTTTAAAGAATTTTGTCTGCAACTCTAGAATTTTATTTATGGATTGATTTATTTGGTTTCTACTGTATATTACAAAAATATTTTGAAGCAAAAATAAACCTCGATACAATCTGTAAGGTGTAAACTACTTTTTATAAGTCTGTGCACATATTGTGCGCTTTTGAAGTGTATAGCCGTGGCAATTATTTTATGAATATCATCAATCGTGCAAATTATGACCTTTTTTAAATTACACCACAGACTATTATCAATGTCATTAATACCGAAATACGTGTCTTATTGATCATTGTCCCACTGTAAATAACAGTATCAATGGGCTGGTTTCATGTTAATTATGCACTTGTTCTCCTGGAATAGCCGAAATATGCAATTGCAGCTAGTAGATTTTTTATGTGCATGATTTTGCGAACCTATATATGGAGACACATAAATTTAGTCGTACTACGCAGCAGGCTGCCCTTGTAGGTATTGGTTATTTTATGCTGACCAGCGGATGTTAAGTACGAAACCAGTCCATGATGGATACTGTTATGTGTAATAAGTGATTAATCTTAATTTTGGCATTTTGTTTTACTTGGCTATTACTAAAAGATCTACGTGTAATTTGGAAGAAGGTTAATATCTTTCAGTTGGGTACCTGAGACCTAAAACCATCAAGTGGTGCTTTTGAGAGATTTCAACACTTTTTGAAGAAATATTTATCAACATGATTACGCAATAGTGATATAGCTGGCAGTGCAAATGTTACTTTACCCCCTCCGAGCACCATTTATTCACATGTTTTCAAATTTTGAGATTATAAATTACATTTACATTAAAGTTCGAAAAAGGTATGTACCTCCCATCAGAGCACAAAAAATGAGCAACTTTTTATTAAAATCGGTTCAGTAGTTCAAGCTGTAAGTCCATCAATACTGAATAAAATAGCATAAAAACATATTTCTTCAATTTTTAAAATTCCAAATTGAATTTATCTTCAAGTTTTAAAAGAAAAACCTATACCTTCCACTATTACATTCACAACATGAGCCACCATTCTTTAAAACCGGAAAAATTCCGAAAATCGTAAAAAGTACCATTTTAATGCTTATTTTTTCTCGAGTGCTAAAACATCAATTGTCACTTTTTAACACTTTCCAATATAGTTGAAAAGTATTCATTCTTTCTGTCTATCTGTCTGTCCGTTCGCACGATACCTGCCGTAAAAATGACTTTAGCAAAATAAAATTTTATTATGTTGTTTAGACGATCTGTGGGACATATTGGAATGTAAATATGAATAATATCACCCAATTAGTTTTGGATTGAACCCGGGTTGAAAAAGTGAAATACATTGAACCCTATGGGACCTAATTTTTCAAACATTTTTTAAGCGAAGTTAAAATTTGCAAATAGCTTTGAAATTTTTAGGAAATATTCAAATTATTCCATAAAAAATATAAAAAAATGAGCAAATTATGTTCGGTAGATTTTTAAATAAAAATTTAAAAATAATTACACCCATATTATATGATGAGATCACGTGACGCATTTCAAATTAAAATATGACATCCATCTTTTTTCCCAGTGTCAAAATCGTGATTTTTAAAGTTCTTTTAAATTTAAATTTAGTGTTACATCCGTCCTAAAACCGCTTTATTTTTGAATATTTTCTGTGCATCTATATTCTGCGCTAACACAATTACAATATTTTTTAGTTTAAATGGTCACCAAACTTTGATTATTTCTACAACGAAACCCAATTTTAACGTATGCAGAATATAAACAAATCAAGTTGTAAGATGAGTTGTATAAGAATTTCAGATTTTTTACGCAAAATTATTGAGCTCTGGAGTCTGCAATATAGCTAATATGAATGAAATATTCATTGATTTTACATAGAGAAACAGACGATTTTTTAGCATTGCCTTTTCGAAGAAGTTTTAAGCATGGAGTTAGAAAGTACTTTCACATGAATGGTTTTAAGTTTTTAATAAATTATTGTAATATTGTGATAATTTAAAAAAATATCACCGCTGAATGCATCGCATTTTAGAGATGTTTAAATGAAGTGACATTACAGTTGGAAAGTGTTTCATAATCAATGCTTTACGCATGATTAATCTTTCTTATTTTTGTTTTGTTTTTCTCAGCTTTATGGTTACATTGCAGAAAAAAAGTTAGAGTATTTTACTATCTTAGGCGGCTGAGTTACAGACCTAAAATCTAGGTTTGTCACGTCACGTATAATATGCATCTAAGAATCAGACATGATGAATTATTTGAAGAAAACCTCAGTCTCGACACCGCGTTCCTAAAACCATCTCACATAGTTATTCTTTACTTATGATGTCATCTCAATTTCATGTAAATTTGAAATGTACTTCTGAATTAACAAAATACTTTCACCCTAATTCATTTCAAACAAGATTAATTCTTGACATGTATGTTTAAAATTAAATTAGGAAACAACGAACAGAATGAAAAGAAAGAATACTTAGAACAAATATCATTCGAATTCCTTTTGTACTTAAAGAATCTGACAAATAAGACAAATTGAAACGCTAAGTCATTATTCCGGTGTTTAAATGTTTTGAAAGAAGTTAAATATATTTAGATTTAATTACTGATTTAATATTTAATTGTTAAATTAGTTTTTAAATTCATATACGAGGACTTTATGTCAAAATATTCTGCAGTTAAGCACATTCCTCAAAACAGCGCATACTAAATATTTTATAATAATAAGTTTTTATGCAGATATTAGAATGGAACAAAATCATTATATTCTAGTACAAAAACGAATTTTGTTACGAATTTGTTTACAACCATGTAAGGATTAGAATTCTCCAATACTGAAAGAAAAAATATAATTCATCATATCTGCATCACTGATTGTACTTTGATAAAATAAATATATTTAGCTATACTTATCAGCTTAAAAAAGGAAAATCTAGAATTCGTCGCTAATGTTACTGAAATTATTGCCGAGATTAATCAACCGAAACTTTAACTTATACAATGGTTTTCTGTTACGTTTCGTAACAATATGACGTCACTTCCGTTACATACATCTGTTTCATCCCCATCACATTTATCTCATGATTTACCCCGTATCTCTAACCCTAAGATGTTTGACATCATAAGTAGGGGAAAGGGGAGCACCTTTGAACTGGGAAATCTTTGAACACCCTAAATATTTTCTTTAAAATAAATATTGGTGTTTAGATATAAATGACAGCATATTATTATTCTTGCAATGCAACAAAGTAGCCAAAGCTCTAGCAGTTTTCCTGGATTCTGTTGTCTGAGCTATTTTTATCTCTCTTGAATCTAAACTTATCAAAATAAAGTTGTAATCTTAAGGTTGATAGTATTTTAGCTCTATAATTTTAACTGATTGTTTAATATTTAACTGCAGATTGGAGTTTTAGAATACAAGCTTAGTTTTATGCAAATATGTAAACTTAACTAAATAATTGTTGATAGTGCTAAATTTCATGTGATGAGGCACCTTTAAACATTAGAAAAGTTGGAGCATTTACTACGAAAATTAAAGATGCAACTTATTTATGAGTGACTTTACAATTAAAGTTTCATTGATATATGAACAATGCTTTTAATTACTATAATTATTAACTAACATGTATCATTTACTTTTTTTACATAAAAGTTAAAGTTCTCGTCATAAAATAGTGACAATCCTTATAGTGTAAAAATTTATTTTAATTAAATCTATCTACCTCTGTATATAGTTTTGAATTTGTTTTACAGAACACCCTTTAACAAGATGGTTAGAATTTATGTAAAAAAAAAGGACAAATCATACAAAAAAAAAAAAAACTATTGTTCACTATGTTGGTCAGATTGCACTGCAATTATAGGTTAAAAAAAATAATGATAGATTCCTTCATAAGAAATAAAATGATAATAAGTTTTATTTCCTAGAGGCATCATATATCAGTTTAGCTGATTTCGAGGATGTTGTAAAAAAGTTATCCCAACCAAAAATAACTGGATGATTCTTGCAGGCTGTTTCTTCAATGTGCTTTAATACTAATTTTGATGGATATAAATTTTGTTAAATAATATATGTGGTCAATTATATATAATTGTTTCATTTTAATCTAATTTTCTTGCCTTTTTCTTAAAGATGAGTGTTGTTTTCAGTGAAATTTTTTAATAATTTCATGTTTCTTCATTTGTTCAAAGGTACCCCCAACCTTCTCAAATGTACCCTTACATGCGGTAGGTTTGAACAGAAAAATAACATTTTTAAAAAAAACTTACAATGTATTTTTTTAATCAGGAAATTTTCAGTTTTAGGCTCATATGATAAAGAAATGTGTTGCTTTCTCACTGTGATAGTCAAAAAATACAATAACTAAACTGCAAGTCTGAAATAAAATAATTTTCCAAAAAATCGTTCCCCCCTCTCCCCTACAACTTCCTCCCTTCCTCCCCCTTGTCTCTTCATGTTTGCCCGTTGTCGTACCTCTGCCACCACATTTTTTCTATATTAATTCTATGTTGTAATGCAAAAATGCCCACAATTTTTAGAAACTTTCTGTTGCTAGCTTCAAAATTTTTAGTGAACGATCCCCAAAGAGCAAGATTTTGTGCTGCTATGCAAGAGATTATGGCGGAAAATCGAATTTTTCGTTTGTTCGAAATGTTCGGCGATTTGTTTCACTGTCCAAAATTCCTTGTCGTTCTTCATCCGCCATTAGTTTAAAATTTAACGGAATTGTCAATTCCTTTCATCTAGGAAAACATCGAATAAGATGAGGTGATTTTTTGAAGTTTTGGTTGATATTTCTTACAATCAACGAAAGAATTTTTCGATGTGAAGCCTTTTCAATAGGTGAGCTAGGAGACAATTTTAGGAAAGGCAAATCCATGGAGAAAATAGAAAAGATTTAAAGAGCCTTTAATAAGTCTTGGGGAAAAATGTAGGTGTACTTCCATCATATTTCAAATGTTTCCAGTATTCATAAAACGGGGGGGGGGGGGGAGGGGGGTAAACATATATCTAAATATGCTCACGTAACAAAAATATTATAGAACAGCGTATCCGCACATTTTAATCGCTATTTGTTTAAAGCGCATTAATCAAGATAGCGGATATTCTGCGAAATACCTACTATTACTAGAAACAAGTTTCTGAATACAATTTAAGGTTTCTTTTTAGAAAGGCAGCTATACTGAATGAGGCTATTTTTATTTGTTGCGAAAAACAAAAAAGCATAAATTATAATAACAATATTTCTTATAAAACTTTGCCATACCGCAACAAATAATAAAGACATTTCATAAGAAACATCCAGGTTTTTTAACATTAGTTGTCGTCAAGTGGGGTGTTTTAAGCCCCCCACGCCACAACACGCTGATAATGACGACTGTAACACCCCACGTTAATGATGACTGTATAGTTAAATCAAAGTAATCAAACTATAATTCTGTAATTAAAATAAGTTATAATCCAGAAATCAAAAGAAGTATTTATTAAGTAATCAAAGTAAAAGTTAAGTAAAACTGCATCTATTTTAATTCAACTGTTATGACTGCGACTCACAGATATACACATACGAAGATATCTTTTCAGAATTGTTTGAATTATTCTAAAACAAAGTTGCACCAAAAATTCGAATCCGAAAACTTTGAGGAAGGCAATACTGTCTTTCTGCGAAAGATTAGTAATAACTTTAAAAGTGTTAAAATAACAGGAATTTAATCAATTTCTATAGCATGAAACACTAGAAATCAGTTCCTTATACAATGAAATTTAGCGCGATATTTAAGAATAAAGTTAAATAAACTACTGTTTAGTGACATCCAATTTCAAACAGACTCACAAATTTATTTTGGAAAACAAAATCTTATATAATAAAGGCAGATGTTTGTTTGTCTCTGTGTGTGTTGTCTGTAGCGGAAAATCTAATCTTCGGACAGCCTCGAAATTTGGTATTGGGTTAACAGAACTCACGGCACGACGCAGATTTCAAAAGATTTATTTCTACTTCGAAATTGCCTTTTAGATTTTTTATTTTTTATTTTTATTATTATTTTTATTTTATTTTATTTTATTCTTTTTATGAAGCACGATTTTGAACGATATTCACACAAATAGGTTCCTTAGCGATCGAAAATAGAATAGCAAAGTTTTCATCTTGATATCATCTTAAAGATCGAAAAACTTTTTTTTTTACGATCTGTGAACAAATAGTACAGTAGGACAATTCCTTTATATTTATTTATTTATTTATTCTTGAACACGTCTAAATATGATTATTTCATTTTTTATTTTCTTATTTCGCCTCATCCGGAAAAGGAGGATTAGCACAATTCTATGCGTAACAAATAATGAGTGTATGTCCTATATCTTTGCATCTCAACAAAAATTAAATTTAATTAGTCGTTTTCTGAATTTCTGTTAATTATCAATAATAAACATTGAAATGTTCGATATTGTTCGATCTCCCGGTGTGCTGGGTGTTGCTATGGGAAGAAGTGGGTATTTATGCACATACGCGGCAAATAGTTGCGCGCGACTATGCGTTGAAGCAAAATTATTTAGATTGAAATGAAACGAGGGGATAATTTCAAATCAGGCGATTTGGGAATAGTGTGGTGTTATCCGTACCTAAATTATCTAATTAGCGATCGCTTATTTAAGGCCCGGCGACATCGGGTAAAGTAAAAAAAATAATAAATAAGTTTAATTCATTTTATTCAATTTATTTAATTTGCTTGCCAAGTACAGATACAATTACAGTAAGTGCAAAACATATAGAACATAAAGTATAAGAATGCTAATCAGTTTAACATGTCAAGTGCATTAAAACAGGATTTTTAAAAATTGGTAGGAGTAAAGAAAAAATGTCAATATTAGTACTATATGTATTAACGAAATTAACAAATTTATAGACAGAAAAGCTTTTAATGTAATTGTGTTCAATAGTAGTTTTGTAAAATATTATTTTACTTACCCTACAAACCAGGGTAACGTATAGGGAAAGTATTGGAATCCTGTGGAAAATCGGAACTTAAGTTTCCGACGGATCTACACATTTCGAGCATTCTAGAAACCAAAAAAAAAAAAACATTTTAGGCATGATGTCTGTGTGTGTGTCTGTCTCTCTGTGTGTCTGTCTATGCAATGCATGTAACCAGTGTAGCTGAAACACTAATCGGCCAAATTTCACAAAATTTGGTTGATAGGTCAGTCATTTGGGGGTTACCCTAATGCTGATTAGATGTTGGTACGATTTGGAAAATCGCTCCTAATTGTGCTTCAACATAAAACAATTAAAAAAAAATTCGAATTTTAAAATAATCTCTCAAGAGGCATGTTGTATCGGCAACCCATCTAACCCAATATCGAATTTCGTGTTTAAGCTACAGACAGACACACAGATAATATTTTATTATGTAAGATCGACAACCCCTGGGCCTAGAAACATGAAACATGGGGGATGCTATATACTCATATTGAAGTGAGAATATCCATATCGATTTTGAAATAAATCCATCAAAAACTGCAAATTTATAAGGAACGGGCAAACAGACTTTCAATTTTATACAGATTGTTCAGATTAGAAGAATTTCGACATCTTCTGAGGAAATTTTTATCCGTAAATGAATTCTAATCGGTCTTTCGCTACAGGTCACGTTGACCAAGTAATATTATTAATATTTAAATTTTATTTCATTTATTATTTAATGTGTATTTACCCGCTTAATTATTTATTACATATTTATCTAACATTTAAGTGGAATTTTGGGAAATTCTGAGCAATTTACACAATCTGTCCGTACCGATAGAAAAAAATTATCTGAAAGTTTCAATCTCGACACCATTGCAATGGTTTCCAAAAGTTTGATGATGGTGGGGTGAAACTGGGATTGAAATGATTTTCTGATGGGGCTTTTGGACGATTTCGTGGAGAAACATGATGCTATTTTGCTCCATTTTGGGAAAGGATATACGCTCTTTAATAAACCTGGACTACTGTAGTAGGGGTAGGGCTACTAAATGAGGGAATTTCATCAACTTCATAAATTAGGAAGTTCATCAGCTGTTTATCAACTTCTATCGTTTGCTGCGGCCGCTAAAAAGTGTATGCTAAAATCAGTTACTACTAAAAAGGTGACATCTTAAAAAGTGACCACTAGCTGGGGGACCGCATCTAGTAACATTGTTTTTATGGGTTTAGGTATTATTTTCGCAGTCAGCTTCTTTTAAGCCATCAAAAAATTACCCGAGCACTTTTATTCCATAATTAACCAAACCTATTGGTTCATTTTACGTAATATTTTAACTTACTGTATTTGTAACGCAATAGGCTTGATTTGATTCCCCTTTGTCTCAAATTGCAAATAAAATGGAAAACATATAACAGAAGTTTGGCTCAATCTTTCGTAAAGGCATTTACGATAGGTAGCTTTATTACATTGAAACATAAAATGTATTAAAAAGTCTTCCTTGTTATAAAAGCATAAACAGTAAATCTTATTTACCGCCGCCTGCAAGTACACCAAGCCCCAAGATTTCTTTGCATGTGAGTGTTTCAAGTAACATTTTATTACGCGAGACTATTATCTTGTGAGGAGACTCACAACCCAGTGGGGATTCTTATCTAAATGCCTTCTGCTGTTACCTTCTATTAAGTAAATAAGAGTTATGAGGATATTGCCAGGGAAGGTGGAGTCGAGGGAGGGCCCTAAAAGAATCACACGTCTGTGAAAATGTTAATTTGCGGAGCTCTGTTTCGCGTACAAAAGTAACGTGCCTCGTATACATCTCGAGAACGCCAACAACCGGATTCTAGAAAATATTTAGTAGCGCCTTTGACCCTTAGCCGAACTTTAAGACTTGGAGATGATCTGAGATGCTGCGGGGCGTCGGTCATCGGCGATTTGGAAAAGAGAGAGGAAAAGTTGATCGCATTGTCAATTATGAATTAAACGTGCACAATTATCTCATGTATTAATTTGGTAAGGATTGACGGAGTGCAAGGGAAAACAAAGCAGTGAAGGAACGTGTGTTATGCGTTGATGGAAAAGTTTCAAGATGAAGATGTGAAAAGTCGAGGAACAAGTTTTTAGAGAAAAGATTTCGCATGTGACAGAGCAAATTACACTTTGGTTTCAGCAAATTTTCAAATATTTAATTTTTTAATAATTTACCTCTATGAATTATTCAGTAGATGCATTAGATTTTTCCATATGTCTATATAGGCATTCAGATGTTGGTCAAACGTTGCAAATAAATGGTGTACAAGTTGAAAGGGATAAGCAGTGTGATCATTTAAATTTGAATGCACATTTCTAAATTCTTAAAAAAATGTTTTAGATGCTTTTATAATAAGTAAAAGATCTAATCAACTTTAGCCATTAAAAGCTAATGTTTTTATGATGTTTGGAAGAGAGTGCAGAATAGATGACTGTTTTTTATTTATTTTAATATCTTGTAAAAATAATTCTGGTAGTTGTGGTTGCAAATGAAAAAAAAAAATCTCTAAATATCATCCCCTAATCCCTGTATCTTTCACTGCCCCCAAACACATAATGTAAAGGCCGGAAAAATACACTTTCTATTATTTATCGTATGAATATGTATAATAGAGCCTTACATTTTAGCACCCCTTAACGCCAAATAATAATGGACATAATGGACAGCAGCAATGGATAAATCGTTGCTGATGTCCATTTCATGATTAATGGTTCGTCCCCAATGAGTAAGCTCGTTCGTTTCCAATTCCTCTTCTTTTTCTACTTCAGGTTCAAAATTTTTTTTCA
Organism: Amaurobius ferox; assembly: GCA_951213105.1. Lineage (NCBI taxonomy): Eukaryota > Metazoa > Arthropoda > Arachnida > Araneae > Amaurobiidae > Amaurobius > Amaurobius ferox. Next base: position 29,493,074 of record OX578145.1, read on the forward strand.
AACCATCTATTCCTCAATATTGGTTATAGACAGATAATGACTGATATTACTTCAGCATTGAATTCTGAAGGAGGTAGGGGGCACGTCCGGTTTTTCCAAAAATTCGTATGACTTGGCCGTAATAAGATTGCAAAGACAAGGAAAATGCTTAATAGTTCCATCAAAAGTGAAGTGTATAACCCATTTGCCACCTTATGCTCCTTCATAAGTTCCTTGTTTTTAGTTTCAGTTATGCTGTAAATAAAAGCACTATAATTTATTTCCAGTATTGAAATATTTTAATTAGTTACATAATTTTAAATATATAAATATGCAATATATAATCAAAATACTTTCACTTTAATTGTTTGGTAAAGAAAGAGCATTGCAGTCAAGTTTAATTGGGCATCCAAAACGGTGCCTCAGGTCGGGACCCGAAGTACAGCCATACAGACCTTGAGGTTTGCCAGATCTCTTTCACTGCATTAACTACATTCACGGTATCATAATCTCAAGAAATCATTCTGAAATGCTGCTTTAAAAAGAAAGCCTTAATCATAATTTTGCCGAAATTCCATTTTTACTCCTGAATTAATCAAAAAAGCAAATGACCATTTCGTTCAGGTGAACATCATCAACAAGAATGACATAATAAAGACCTGCCTTCGAATCACTCCGTTAAAGTCGCATCGACAAACATGACTGGTAACATGAGGCAATAATAGCTAATTAAAGTCAATTTTGCTATATATTTCGCTTCTAATATCTCTTGAGTATTCTTTATTTACATTTCTTAGAACATTTTAGATAAGTATTCTGCCTCTTCTTTCATTTTACGCATTTTTACCGAAAATTACGGGTAATAATGCATATCTCCCATAACATAATGAGAAAATGTATTTATTGCTATTTTTTGTCTGCAGAGAGCTCCCATTCTTCTGAAATCAGGACCACCCAAGACGATGAATGGTTGGCTGGAAAAGAAATTTCCGATCTCTGTATCACCAACAAAAAACGCTGTTTTCTTTTTTTTAATTATGAATGCTATACATTAAGATCAGGACATAGCTGTACGTTTGCGTCGTCATTTATCAGCGAATTTATATAGTAACTACAGCAGTGGTGTACTTAGGAATTTTTCACAGGAGATGCAAAATACTTTAATAAATATTGATTTGAAATATTGTTAAGGAAATGTTATAGACATTTTATATTACTGCATTAAAATAAAATATTGATAAATAAAGTAATATTACAATTATAAATTTACTAGTTTGTGCCATCCGATATTAATAAAAAATTACGTATGAAATGATTATTTATTTAACATTATTAAAAGTTCAGATTTATTAAGAAATTAAAAAAAATATTTCAAAATTTTAGAGGTCTTCTGAAAACATTTAATTCATGTGCACGAGTGCTTGAAACATGCAGTTCCATGAATTTGAATTTTCGACCTTGTCACAATACTTTCCCTACTATACTTCGTTTGCAGGCAAAGTAAAAAATCGAGCTTTCCTATGACTCAATTTTGAAAACAATTAAATTAACATAACAAACTTCATGGAAATCGCTTCGTTACTTCAAGAGAAATCGCGGTCTATGCGTGAGAATTAAATATATAGTATCTAGACAGAGAATGGTTTATAACAGATCTTAAAGATGTTTACATTTATTTCTAGATAAAATAAAAGTGTTCACACATTTGATAATAGTGGGCATATATTTTTTAGGATTTTTTATTATAGATCTAAAATGTGCAATATCTAAATAACAGAGTGCGTTAGCATATTATAATGATGCGGGTATTAATGACATGAAAGTATATCATCCAGATATCTAAACCAGCATTTGAAATCATACAAATAAGAAAGTTTCGCTTCAAAATAATGCATATACGTATATAATGTATAAACGTATATAATGCATAAACATATATAACGCATATCTCATATAAAATTGGAGATAGCGGATTGTCCGCAGCCAAACGTTCAGATTGTTCATCGAAAACACCATTGAAAACAAAAGACTTTTGTTCAATACACAAATTAGACAAAGTACTAATTTATTTTATTCCTATATCTGAATAGTGAAATTCACGCAACCTTTAATCCAAACAATTAATTACTTTGTACGATTTGAAATGCTGGTTCAGATATGTGGATGATACTTTCGTATTAGTTGATAATAGTTTGAATCTTTCTAATTTGCTTCGTTTAATTAATTCAATTAATCTCTGCAATCAGTTTACTTATGAAAAGGAATGTAACAATTAAGCATCCTGTCTTGATGGTCTTGTTACAAGAAATGCTTTCACTATCTCAATTTCTGTTTTCCGTAAGCCTTTCTCTATTTCCATGCTTCTTGATGCTCATTCTAATCATCCTGTTCATCCTTAAATTTGTGTTTTGATCCCCTGACACTTAATTGGGAGATTGACCATTTGAAGTCTTTGACCGTTTCTAGAGGCTACAATTTCACTGTTATTAACGTGTCATTGCATAAATTAAGGCCGAATTTGATTTCTAAAACCTTCCAACGCCAAGAGATTTGCCCATAGGAGCTCGACAGTCTGGTCGTTATTGTGCAGGGATTGCATTCGGACGACCGAGTTCGATTCCCGTTTCTTTCCGAACTATCGCCGCTTCCATGCGGAGTACGACCACGTTAAACATGTGGGGTCTTAAGTCCTTCCGATAGGTTGGTAGTAGGGGACGGAGAGTACAGTCTCTGTGGATTTCAGATCCCTCCCACTGGTTTCCGGTCTAAATTGGGTGGCACTTCCCCGCCGTCCAAACAGATACCTTACACCTTCGGATAGGTCGGACGGTCTGGGTGGTCGAAAATGGTTTGCCCACGTAATTCTATCGCCTCACCTTTTTATTCATCTGTTAGCTATAAAGTCGCCAATATTCTTTCCTATTTCAACTTTAGGTGTGTCTTTAAGCTTCTTAACAAAATTAATTTTTTAAAGACTATTCTTCTTTTGAATCGTTGGGGGTGTTCCACATTCCTTGGGAATGCAGTCTTGTTTATGTTGGTCAAACAAAAGAAGCTCTAAAATTTTGTATTAAGGAACATATGAACCATTTTTCTGAATAATAAGTTTTTAAGTCTGCAATTACTGAACATTCTCGGGACTCTAATCATGTTTTTAATTTTTCCAAAACTAAGATTTTTTTTTACTCCCAATTTTATTTATGAATTGGACCTTCTTGAAAGTTTCTCAATTATTTCTCAGTCAAAATCCCTTATGAATGGTAATTATCCTCTCTTCTCTTCTTGGAAATCCCTGGTTTAAATTTTCGATTTCGTTTGCTTCTTTATTTCGGAAATTTTCATTCGTTTCCTGTGTGTTCAATTTAATTGGGCTTTTATGAACAACTTAACAAGTGATTTCAATCTTTTGTTGGACGTCCACTTCCTCTTTGGTATTCTACCATCCATTCATTATGTTCGACCTATTGTTTCATCCTCCTGGGTTTCTTTTACTCATTTTTCTTCTCTCGCCGTTGACAACAGCCCTTCCCTGCTTTTGCCACGTTTGCTGCCTTTGCACCAGTCGCCAATATTTCTCTGACGAGTGAAGGTTGCTTGTGTGTCCGGACGAAGAAGGCTGGTTTTTACCTTTGAAATCTGTCGATACGTTTAATTCTGTTACATATGTTGCTTTTAATGAAGTTATTTTAATTCTATTCTTTAACAGTAGTTTGAGTTATATATATCCATTACATTATAAACTTATGAAGACTATCGCATTGCACTCATATGAACAGGGCCGCCTTTGCCCTTGTCACGGGCCCGAAGCAGAAGTAAATTTTAGGGCACTTCGTAAAACTTTTACAGCTAAAAAAAAAATGCACTGAGCAAGGAAGATGGATTCACAGAGCATAGTTGGCCCGCAGCAATTGCCCATGTTTCATATGTTCAAAGCGGACCCGTTACTGAAGGCCATTGCATTTCATACATTAAAGCTATCACATTACTTTACCTTTATATACACTATACATACAGGATTTCCTCTAAAGTCCTTATGCATCCCTTTAACTTCCGCTTGGAGTAGTCTAGAGTTGCAAAAGCAGACAAATTTATAAAATAAAAATTGTTAACTCAAAATCGAAATAAGATAGGTGACAATTTCCCAAGTACAAAATTGAAGCATTTTCTGTTTAGTATGAAAGTTTGAGTATGGAAGTTTGTACATAACGTGTGTACGGACGATAAAAAACAAGGAAGATCAATCATGCATAAAGCACTGATTATGAAACACTTTCCAACTTCAATATAATTTTATTTAAACATCTCTAAAATGCGATACATTCCTCGGTAATATTTTAAAAATTATCACAATACTATACATTAATTTATTATATTTGAAAACTTAAAACTTCATGGAAAAAAATGAACTTCATTCAAATGACGGCATAAATATATAAATTGCCTAGTTTAAACATCTCTAAAATACGATATTTTCCTCGGTAATATTTTTAAAATGGTCATAATACTACAATAATTTATTAGATTTGAAAGCTTCATCGAAAACAACTGAAATTTATTCAAATGACGTCATCGAAATATAACAAGCCTGGCTATCTCTATAAAAGCAGCATTTTATTCACAAACATTTTTCCATTCATTTCATTCATCATAATACTATAATAATTTATTTTATTTCAAAGCTTAAGACATTGGAGGTACAGGTAATTAAACTCTATGCTTAAAACTTCATCGAAAAAAATCGTCCTTCTCTCTATAAAATCAATGAATATTTCATTCATATCAGCTATATTGCAGACTCCATGAGCTAAATAATTTTGCGTTAAAGAAATGCAGCAATTCTTATAAAACTCATTCTACATATTTTGCTGTTTACATTTCCCATAAGTGAAAATTAGGCTTCGTTGTAGAAATAATCCAATTTGGATGATCATTTAAACTCAAATATATTCTAATTGCGTTGTTTTAGTATGTAAATGAACGGAATTTAAGCAAAAATAAAGCAGTTTTAGGCCGGATGCAACACTCAATATGAATTAAAAAGAACTTTAAAAATCATGATTTTGACACAAGATGGATGCAAATATTTTATTTTGAAGTGGGTCACGTGATCGCTTCTTATAAAAGGTGTAATTATTATTTTAATTTTTATTTAAAAACTACTGAATATATTTTGCTGTAATTTTTATTATATATTTTATGGTGTAATTTGAATATTTCATAAAACTTTCGAAGCAATTTGTGAATTTTAAATCCGCTTAAAAATGTTTGAAGAATTAGGTCCCATAGTCAATGTATTTCATTTTTTCAACCCGGGTTCAATCCAAAGCAAATTGATTGATATTCTTCATATATATTCCCATAGGTCCACAGACCATCTGAACAACATATACTGAAATTTCATTTTGATAAAGTCATTTTTACGGCAGTTATCGTGCTAACGGACAAACAGACAGACTGACAGACAGAATGAATGAATGAACAAAGTCATAAACACTTTTCAATTTTGTTGTAAAGTGTTAAAAATGAGGTCAACAGAACGGGTTAATTATTGTACTGCATTTTTTGTATGGCGTATTTAAACATTATTTTTACTGCAAGAAAGATAAAATAAATTGAAATTATCTTATTACACTATACATGAGGGAATCCTGTATCTTTTGGGGAGAACAATAAACTCCTATTTAACATTTTTCTTGATTTAATGGCCACTTCCTATTTACTAACTCGTAGTTCGACATCAGCTCATTCGCTGTTTTGAAGTCTAATGGTAAAGAATTTGAGGTCATAAATGAAGCACGATTATGGAATTTTCCATAACAGTTTTACATCGAGCTTCGCCGCTGGTAAAATGTTCTTATCTCTAATTTGTATTTGCAGCTCCTATTCTTCTAAACTCGAGACCACCCATGTCGATGAATGTACATCGGGCAAATAAGTTCTTAATCATTATATTCAAGTGAAAAATGTTTTTTTTTTATTTGAATGAGGTTGCATAATTTACATAAAGACTGGAATGAAGCGGCTCGTTCTTACGCAGGTTTTACACGTTACCTGTTTAATAAGCAATGCATTTTAATTTCCGGGAATTACGGTATTATTGAAATATGAAGAGTATCCGGAAGAAAAACTCTTCTATATCTTTGAAAATTCTTTGAAAAAATTAATTTCCCGCTCTGATAGCGACATATGATTGCTGATAATGGTGACTTTTCGTAAACACATTTAAGTGTGTTTTATCCTAATTAAATGTAGTATAATAATCACGAATGTAACTTGTTTATTTTATGAACACCTGTTTTCGTGGTATTTTGCTAAAAGTTGAGGAATGCTTTTACAGATAATCTGTGATTTATTCAATGGAATTTAAGAATGTAGTTTTAGACAATAGCATAGTGCCGGTGACAAGGTGATTAGTGAGCACAAAACTCCTTAAAATATTTTAAAATTTTTCTGGTTAGAATTTTTGAAATATAGCAAATTTGAATCCAGAAATGGTAAACCGCGTTTTTAGTCCCGCCCACCGTTGCTGTACCATATTCTAGGAACTATGCATTATCTCATCTTTTACTTCAAGTACATTTCTGTCCTTCATTCTTTCACTAAGACCATTCATAAGATCTCTATCCTAAACTTTTGTCTTTAACTTTGAAGGTACTGTAACTAAATATTATTTATATATGTAGTTTTCTAATTATGGGTAAAAGGCATTTCTTTGAGAAGTCTAATTATGTGCCTCATGTCTCCAACGTTAATATCATCTGCAATCTCCCCCACCCCCCGCAACCCATGCTATTTCTTCCCTACATCTAAAACTAATCATAAATAAAATAAAAGAAACGTTTTCTTTTGTTCTGATTGCATCATTATACTTTTATCATACAATTAAAGCGCAATCGTAGATGTATGTGACTGAAATTACGAAGACCCTACTCGGCCTAGTCTTACTATTAAAACTCAATCGTGGATGTATGTGACTAGAATTGCTAAACCTCTACTCGACCTAGAGGAGCGCTGTGTGTGTGTGTTTTAATCGTAGGTATTGAACTGAAGAGGGTACATAATTCGAAAATTAAAAAAAAAAAATTGTTAAGTTTTTAAATATTTGTAAAGCAATTATTACCCTCCCCCCCATAGGAATTTTTTTTAACGATAAATAGATAAATTCCGAAGGTCCCATAGAGTCCAGGTTTTCGTTAAATCTATAGTGTTTTTATACGATTTTCTAAAATATCGAAGAACGTGAAAAAAAACCATTTCGAACCAAGAACGATACCCCGAGAACTATTTATCATTTCTCGGGAATCGCGGACTTCTGAAAGCCAGAAAGTGGCCGAACTTGCTAACAACCGATTCCTACAAAAACCGGTTGCTATATACACATGTTGTTATATACACATTCTATATACACATTGCTATATAAGCATTTAGACTGCATCCGCAAAACTCGGCATGTAAATGTCGTTTTAAGAGTTATGAAAATAATCAAATTGTCAGCACCAATGATGTTATAGGGCTCAAGTAAGGCGTATAAGAACGGCGCATCGTGCAGCATTTAAAACGATCGGCGTTCTCAGCGTACGTATACACCGTACGATTTCCCACCCCGTTTGAGGAGATATGCAAATTATTAGAATTTGGGAGTAAGAGAAAAACATATTTTTTCATCAATAAATGGTGGCAACAAGATGGCATTTCATATGGTATAAAACGCATAAAGGGTCAATAGTTTATTTACGTAGATCATTTTATATACATATACAATGTTTTATTTTGTTACTCATGGCAAAACATTTAACGGAATGAAGGAGCTATTTTTTTGGCCAAATTTCCATTTCAGTGCTAATTTTCGCACGTAATATGTATCAAAATGCAGACAAGGTACCAATTTGTGATATTAAAACATTAAAACACGATTTTTTAAACGTTAGAAAAGCACACGTCACTCTAATGTTTTATAACTATTTACATTTTTAAATTTTTATATTAGTTGAAGTATTTTGATTCAGTGAAAAAATAAGAATTGCATGCATAATACCTAAATACATAACACAGGGTACGTTATATAATGAGAGCCATTTCACTTCGACAAAAATAACATTTTTGGAGGCAGTCAAAAGCACCTACCCTCAAGCGTTTATTTTGATAGCACAATTTGTTAGAGATATCCTTTACATAGATACACAGAGAAACATAATTAAAAAATAGTTGATTCGTATTCAGGTATCCCCAGAACGAATATATCATTTCAAATCCGAGATACGGACTTTTGTATGCATCATAAAATTTATTTTTCTATATGCTATGTGTTGTAGAAAGTAAAAATTATTGAGAGAAACAAAGATTTCTCACAAAAGAAATAATACAAGCATTTTATATGAAGTGCGACTTTCTTTATTTAGCTGTTGAATCATTGTGGTTACAACCCAAGCTAGACAGTGTCAACTATTTTTCAAATACAAAATACAATGTTGGTCATCTATTTAACAAGTTCAAGCATTTAATGCCTATTGGAGATTTGAGTGTATCAAAGATTTTTAAATACAATATGTCTATTGGTAGATCAATATTTAATTATAATGAAATTTCACAATCTCTCTCCATAGATCATAATTCTAAGTCAATTTTAGATAATGAATGTAATTGTAAAGTAAACGATAATGCTAAATTTCTTAATCCAGACCTGGGGCATGTAGTTACAGGAGACTTGGGTATAGTTAAAGACAATACGTTAAGAACCATTCTGTTTTTTAGCACTAAATTCAGGTTACCCTCTTGAAATAATTATTTTAAAATTTTAAAATCAATTAATCTTGATATTAATATATATATATAAATTAGCTTCTAAATATGCTATGCCTTTAGAGGCATTTAATATGTGGAAATTTACTTTATTAGAATCTATTAAAAATGCTATTAGTAGTATTAAATTGTCTAGATCCTTATATAATATTGATAATATTAAATACTCTATTAATGATTTACAAAGATCCTTTGTTATCACCTATGTTGATAAAGCCTCTAATAAATTAGCTATTATCTGTAGAAAAATGTATGTACAATTTCTATTAGATTATTTAAAAAATAATTGTCTTTTCACACTTGATTTGCATTCCATTAATAGTATCAAATTGAAAATTATCAATATATATAGTGATTAAATATTAAATATAAATTTCTTAAATTTCCATATATAGTGCTTATTCCAAAATTTCACGAAAATCCCATTAAATTTAAAACAGTAACTAGTGGTCATAATATTTTCTCTACTACTGCGAGTAAATTACTACTAAATTATTTAAATCAAATAAATGATAGCTTACGTCAGTTTAGCCGTAATTACTTTATTCTACATAATAGTAAAGAATTAAAGAATAGATTAACATCACTTGAAAAACTAATAGGATTTCAAATTTTTGATTTTAAAGATCTTTTTAATAATATCAAGATCTCAGACCTGTATGATGTAATTTTAGCTCTATACAATGCTTATATTACTAATATTTCAACTCAAACCAGTTTTATAAATTTTCCTAAACTTCTTCACTCTGTTATTTTCAATAATTATATTTTTCAAGGAAATAAATTATACTTACAAGTCTCAGGAGTTCCACAGAGTGGCTGCAGTAACAATATGTTAGCTAATTTATACCTTTATCTTTATGAACAGTCTTTTATTTTATTTCAATAGATTATACATTATACAGATATGTTGCTGATCTGATTTGCTTAGTATACTGAAAATTGTGTCATAGATATAGATTTCTATCCTGACAATTTGGAATTAATTCCTAATGAAGCTACTATTAGTAAAAAAATTAATTTTTTGGATTTAAATCTTATTATTAAACCTTCTAATAGAATTGTTACCAATTTATATGATAAAAAATACTTTTTAATTTTAACATTAATAAAATCTTACCATTTAATTCCTACAACTCTATTCCATTGTTTAGAAATATTGTTCTTAATCAGCTTTTTAGAATTTATAGATTATCTGATAAAAAAAATTCATGCTATACATATTAATAATCTAAAACTTACCTGCAATTTATATGAATATCCCTCTTATTTTGTGAATGGAATAGTTAAAGAATTTAGATTAGCTGGATTTTCATGAATTCTATTCATAGTTTTTTATATTAGCCTGACATAGTGACATCTCCATACTCTTGTTTTAATATTTTATTTTTGCATCCACTAACACATTAGCCTTTCTAGTATTGCCTCTCCTGTTTGTATATTATCACTTATACTTACTTTTTCGCATTACTGTTATCTATTTCTTACGAATGGCAACAGTAGATCATATCTTTTTCCTTTGAGAATAGCAACACCGGTCTATTCATTCTGGGTTCCCGGGTTCGACAGGTTTGTACATTTGTTAAGTTAGATTCCAGGTCTTCTTAATTCCGTTTATTTTTTCTTCTTTATGTATGTTGTCCAAGTAGAAATAGTTTATAGATATAATCAATCTATTTCTTCAGAAACATACATTTTCATGTTTGTTTCTGCAAAACACTTGGACTTGAGGAAGAGTTTTGAAGAAGTGAAAAAATCCATGCTTTAGGCCTAGACCTTGTCCACGTGTATAGCATTAATGCTTGGATTTCATCTGTTTTTCTTTTATCGATTCCATACCATTGATTTTTGACGATTTTCTTTAACTTGATGATTCGAAATTTGTATTTTTTTTCCATTTGCTTGAAGATTGCTGATTTATACGTTTATTCTGTAAGCTTGTTAGAAAGTTAGGTTTTTCGAGTTACAGCTTCTCACTTCTCTTTCATTAGACTTTAAAACTTTTATTATATATATACATACATATATATATATATATATATATATATATATATATATATATATATATATATATATATATATACAAAATATAAAAAAATAAAATACAAAATACAAAAAAGTTAAATGCAATGCGCATTTCGCAGTTTTTATTATACTGCTCATCATGTTTACAAAAGTATTTTGCAATTCAGTAAAATCTTAAAAGGAGGTTAAAGTGAAATTAGGATATAAAAACAAAACATGAAATACGTATTTTGTATTTTTTATTTTACTTCTCATCATGTTTTTAAAAACATTTTGTATTTTATTAAATCCCTTGAAATGTTTTAAAGTACTATAAGTTCAATACAGATAGGCAATACAAAATACGCATTTTGTATTTTATATTTTGCAACTCAACACGTTTCAAAAAAACATTTCCTAGTTTCATAAATTCCAAAAAGTATTTTTGAAAAAAAAAAAAAAAATCATGAAGTAAAACAAAAAAGGATCATGAAGTAAAAAAGGGATCATTTAAAGTAAAAAGAGGATTAGGATAATCTAATATTCAGCAAAAATTCAGTGGCATGAATTACTTAGGCATTTTGTATTTTTTGCGAATATTGATAAAGTATTTAGTATTTTTGAATTTTGTTGGAAACATGCATTTCCTTTCCAACTTTTGTCTAAGTAATTTATGGAATACCAATTCATTCAAAATAATAAAGCCTGTATATCACTATACATTTATTCGACACTGAACACACCAATCGAGACATCCTGGAAAACAGATTCAATTGATTACTCCAACTGATCACATGCAATATCTCAATAAAGTTATTACCTCCTCTTCGAGGTGAAAGATCCCCAGAATCAGATCTTGAGATCCGATATCTACCTTTTTTTTACCCCACTCAGGTGTTTTCAGGTTCAGCGCTAAACGAACGCCACAGGAGGCCTTTCTCCGCTGTAATTATGTCGGCCTAGGTACTGGCGTGCTGAGGGCAACCCACATTTCATCTACATATTCAAAAGCGAGGCCTGCCTGCAGGGGATAGGCGGTCGGCCAGGTATTCAGGCTCGGCTTTTCGCACCGACGGTAAAAAGGTAACGCCCAATTGCCGTACTAGGTAGACATCATCTCTAATGAGCAGCCTCGGACAATGGGACGCTTGGAAAATAGATGTTCGTTTGTTTTGTGTCTGTTTTGGAAAGGTCAGCAAATGGAGGGGGTTTGGTTTTGACTGTGTGGTAGGTATGCTTGTATTCGCGCGTCAAGTAATTGGGATAAAAACATTATATGACTTTGCAAAGTTTTGAATGTTAAGGGCCATTTTAATGAAAGAAGAAGAAACAGTCGTATTTGATGGAAGTAATCCGTAGGTGAGAGTAGGATTTCCACTTTCACAATATAGAGTTCCCTTATAAGATCATATGCATATCCCTAACTTCCTATTGAAGTGTTATAGGGTTGCGAAGGTAGTGTCTATTAAGAAGAATGCGCTATCGACCGAGAAAGTTTGTAGCGTCTCTAGAGGTGAGTTAAAGAAGTAAGAATTCCTATATCCAAGATGAAACAATATAGATAATTTTTTTTTTAAATACAAACTTGTAGAACGTTCTCCATTTAGTTTTGAAAGACGTTTAGTTTGCACACGACATGCACACAGACAATAAAGAAGGGGGGTCAACTAAAAGTGAAAATTTTGTAAATGTTTCGTTACATTAAAATACATCTGAAGAAACCCTTTAACAAACAAATTTATCAAGGTTAATACCTCACACATTTTATTTCAAGTTTTCAGTTTCTGGTCACACCATCGGCTAACTCCCTTTAACACCATGGCTCATACAATTCCGCTCCAATTAATCTATTTATGAACAATAATTGCATTGTTTAGAACATGAATTACATGAAACATGAAGAAATAATCGACTCTTTCTAACACCATGGTTCTGAATTTTTACATTGGGATGATCTCTCAATGGTAACTTTCCTATTCAGCTGGATCATGAAGATGGTCTCATCTCTAACTCTATGAGTTGAATGCAGTTTTTCTTTAAGTCTCATGAGTCTCATGATCATATAATTGCACCCTGTTGTGGTAAAGCCTTCGGCTGGAGATATAAACACAGAAATAACACAAAAATCCAAACTTTGAACGGCTATATTTCCATATCCAAAGGATTGTATAAATTGATAAACGAATTTCAAATGTAGATTCAGCATGATCGAATACATGAATATTTTCAGCCCTCGAGGTTACATTTGGTGCTTTGATATACTGATACTGCGTTTTTAAAGAGGTGATCAGTGGCGGATCATGAGGTGACACAGGATAAGCTCTGCTTCACTTAAAGTTATTATCGGCTGAATGGGTTATTATTATTATTATTTGGAGAAATTTTTTAGACTCATTTGGCTATTTTTAGATATTATTTGACAACACTTGTGCCCGTAGCACCATGTCTTTTGATGAAGTTCGTTATCGAGGAGGAGGAGGGGGAATCCTGCCATTGAATCTGCTTCACCCATTCCTGAAGTCACTACAGCCGTCACTGGAGGTGTTTACTAAATCACTTCGAGTATCGAAGTCATATATGTCCCAAATCGAGAGGATATATACATACCCATGTCATGACCCTTGGGAATAGTTTTTTAATATCCCTGGAAATGTTAGATGATGATTTTAGAGAAAATAATTGTTTATGCTCTACGGCAATGGTGACCATCTCCTCTGGCTCACAAAAAAATTTCATTTTCAGTTATGTAAAGCCAGTGGTCATTTTACATATATTTTTATATAAGAGAATGAATTATGAATGCATAGATGTTAGAAAAACATTTCAGTTTGAAGGAATTTCTTCAAACGGGTTTTGTGAAAAATCCTCCGAGTATCGTCAAAGTATTAGTCCAAAATTGACCCCCTCCCCTCCCCCCCCCCCCCCCCCCACCACACACACACACACAGGTTCTTCTATCTGATTCTTAACAGTAGATGGTAACAGTAGTTTCACATTTTGAATAGATTGTTTATATAATTTTTTTTAAAGTCTTTCATGTGGAATACTACAATGCATCTATCCATATATCTAAAGATATTTTCTGCTTCAAACTTTTAATACCGCTTTATTTTCTGTAAGAATAAATTCAATATTTTAAATATACGAATTCATTTTTAATGTTCCATAGCTCCTTATATATTTGCAAAATAATCATCAATGAATGCGTGTGTTACAGTCACATGTAAGGTGAAAGGTCAATTGAAAGGATATTTTACGAACTCGCTTAACTTGGTGAACGATTATTTTCAATGAACAAAACATGATCAATTCAAAGTTTTTATCACTTTTTTGTGCCTATTTAAATGCTTATTTTGACATTTTTGGTGCCTATTTTAAGATTTTAGTAGCTATACATTATTTCTTTAGTTGAAATAAGATCTAATTAAAAAAAATCTAGTTGAAATACGATATCGAGAAAGTCTGGATAAGTAAATGGAGGGGGGGGGGGGTTCGAATGCTATCCTCGGTATGACTTAATAACTATGAAAACTAATATCGAACGCAAAACATTCTAACATCGCAGCTGCTTATACCTGCCGACTCAACTAACTGTGGTATCTCCAATGTATTCATCATTAATTCCCTCCCGTAAGCGCAATTTGCGGCAGATAATGTGATCCGTTGCAAACACTGCTCCTTACAAGTGACATCTGTAGTTCCTTAAACGTCATAAATAGGAAGATAATTTCCCGCCAATTGCTTCATTCTAATCGCCGAACAAACCATCTTGTCAACATTGCAGTAATTAAGGAAAAGCATAAATATAGACAGCTCGAAACAGCGAAAATCCCAGTATTGCCATTAGTGGAGTGGCACGTTGAGATTGGAAGTTTGAGTGTATAATGAGGCAGTAACACGAGTTGAAATTAACATTGTTGCCATTGCCAAAAGGAACGTTTTGCATCAACAAAATGGCGTCTTCGCGAAAACAGCAAAGCCTGCCTGCGAGCTATTAGGGCTTCAGTCACGAAATACAAATTTGCAGGGACTAGCGAATGGAGGAGCGTTTTGTTCTCTGAAAATTACAAATAAGTGTTACATAAGGAAGGGAGAATCAAAGCCGCTCTGCAATAGAGTTTTGCCGCCGAGACAAAGTAAACATGACTTTCTATAAAGGACTTCAAAGGCACCGATAAATTAACTTCGGTGTATGAAAAGCTTCACACGTTTTATAAACATAAGATGTTATTGTAGACCAAACTTCGGCCACCAAAGTTTGGTTAGTTATACATAGTCGTACAGTATTTTTGCAAATTCAGATAACCAAACCAGAACGCTCATCATCTCTCTTGGGTGGCATCATACTTTTAATGATGTATTCGTGTAATGTCCTTCCCCCGTGCTCTTTGTGTTGTTGATGTTGAGACCTAGACCATCCAACCTACCAGAAAGGTGTAAGGTAACTGTTTGGATGACTGGGAAGCGCGTGCTCTTTGTGCTGAAGACCCAGACAGTCCGACTCATCCGAAGACATAAAACATCCATTTGAACGACCGGTCATGCTCTTTGTGCGTGCTCTTTGTGTTGAAGACTCAGACCGTCCGACTCATCTGAAGACTTGAGCAACTATTTGGACGGCAACTATTTGGACGTGCTCTTTGTATGTATGAATTCATACTATGTAATAAGAATGTATTCTTCATATATATATATATAATACTAGAGGGCTCTGATGCTTCCCAGCTCGCTGATACTCACCAACTCTGCTTCCCAGCTCGCTAATGCTCACCAACCCCCTAAACTCGCTTCGCGAGTCGAGGAACTTTGACTCCTACTCCCTGGCAATCGCTAAGTTAGCTTCGCAAGCATTTTTGTGACGATTACTAAGCAGGCGTATTTCATCAGTTGGAGATACACCCACTGCTCGCTGATGCTCACTTACCGCCACGAGTACATTCCCGGAACCCTCTTAAACTATCTAAAATTAATGGATAATGCGGGCGCATAAGTCGCTTAGTTTACATATGTAATACATGTTTTTGAAAGGATTTTGTTAGGGGCTACACCTAGTTTCATTTTGATTTGCACTTCAACATTGTATAAAAACTTAAAATTTATCCGATTGTAACCAAAAACAGGAGGCAACACATGGTAATGTATTCTGAATCATCATTCAAAATTGCACATCATTTGATGTCATAAGCCGAAAGCCTTAAATCGCTCTATTTTAAAAGAATTTTATCAGCGACTGAATATAGCTTTTTTTTAGAGAGATATAAGGAATGTGCATATAGTATTATATGCATTATTTTATATTATTATTTTAATTTTTAACCGTAATAGAATAATATTTTTACAAAGCACACGTTTATTCAGCAGTAATAAGCAACGAACACAGTTAGAAGCGAAGTAATTCAATTTCGTGACTACCATTTGCTAGAAGTTACGACTGTTCAAAATTTTATACACACAAATATATTTATTATTTTTGACAGGATGTAGTTTTCAATTGTCTTTTTTAAAATCATTTTTTTAATAAAGTTTTAAATTATAATCGAAAACATCGAATATTTATGAAAAAAGAAAATAAAAGACATTTAAATTCTTTCTCGTGTAATTCGACTTCCCAATTAAGTAATTTTGTTTAGAATTTATTGACGAATGCGGAGGAAATAATGATTTATTATTTAAATTCGTATATTAAGTTAATTTTCTAAGGATAGAAGTTATAGTTTTGTAATAAAACTTAATTTTTCATAGTCGAAAGGAACATATTGACTGCTAATTCAATTTAGAATGTAATTAGAACATGTTCTAAATTATGCGTTACTTGGTGGGCGGGTTTTGATTTTGTACTGTACACTAAATGATCATTACGAAAACGCTCCGTGGTGTCAGAAACACTAAACTTTGGGTAAAAATAATTTTTGGGGGTACTCACGTACAAATTGAACAACAGCAGATTTCGAGGAACACTTTACGGGAATTGGAACAATAAATTTCACAGAGGGCATTTAAAAAGCAACACAAGAAACAATGAAGATTGTAATGTAATAAAGGTTTGTTGTCAACTTAGAGCACGCATAAAATTACCGGGAGTGCGGCTTAACTTGATATTCTTATATCAGAATCCACTTTTATAAAGCTATTTCTTTTTCAAATATTGCAAAAAATAACTTGCAGAATCTGTATAGTTGGTGCAAATGATCACAAATATAGCATACTACCCTTCTAAAGAAAATAAAACTTTCTTTAGAAGGGTAGTATGCTATAATTTGGTATAAATAGAAAAATATTGGTATAAATAGAAAAAAATATTTCTATTTATACCAAATTTGACAATGTACGCCCCTGGGGGAGGCGAGTGTAACATGACCCCGTAAGGGTAGGCTAACGAAGTCACGAATACTAAAATTGTATCTCAGCTATTTTCCACTAAGATAATTAAAACTGTTAAGTCTCGTGATCATTGAGCTATAATAACCCTTTTATGCATAATTATGTCAAATTTTGTCCTATGCTGCCATGTTAAGAAAATATAAAATTTCAAATCAATTTCGAAGTTTTCTCTCTCATATCAAAATTTTCTATTTAGTTTTAGATTTTTCGATAACAAAATCGGATGTAAAGTTTCGTGAAAATCCATTAATATATGTGGCTGTTATCGTGCACACAAACAGGACAGACAGACTTAGTATTAATACATTTTTTGCATTATATTAATACCAAGTAAATTATAATTGGGCGCTTTTGACAACTTACTAGTCCACACAGAGCAACTTATTCTCGTGTGCAATTCTAACCTCAATGCAATTCACATTTAATAAATACCAATTGCATGTAATATATGACTATAGATTGCGTATTAATAGAATAAAGGACTTCTTAGACTATTGATGAAATAAATAGTTACTTAGGCGTCAAAATGAAAAACTATTGCAAAAAAATATCTTCTCTCGGGAATATAACAGGCTAGATTCCCGAGAATCATGCTGCATGATATTGCATAAAGAAAATGAGCATATTCGACGATGCTAATTTGTTTTTTTTAATTTTACGCAATTTTTTATATAGTTGAAAAATGTACAATAACTTAAACGGTTCATCTTAGTGATCTAAAGTTTATATAATTCGTTTACTAATAAAAAATTCTGTATGGCTTGATTATTTATTTAACCGTATTGAAAGTTCCATCGCATTAAAAATAGTTTAAAAGAAAATATTTGATCATTGTACAATAACTGGAGAACTGTTCATATGCTAACTTTCTAAAATCTAAAGTTTGAATTATTCGTTTTCTAATGAAAATTATGCCTGAATAGATTACATATATTTTCATCATTATTGAAAATGTTGATTTTCCAATGATTTTATAGAAAATCCATTCGAAATATGAGGGGGTGGGGCAGGGGCGGCATTTCAGCATTCCATTTGGGGGTGCGAGATTTGTATGTATGAAAATCCACAATATGGAATAAATAAAATGTTTGCTAACAGGGGGGGGGGGGGGGAGAAGTATCACAAAATTGAATTGCTGTTGAGAACAATAATTGTTGTTAGCATAATTTTTGTACATAATTGTGTTAACATATTGCTAACATAATTTTTCTAAATACAAATATCTATATTTATTTACATTTTATTAAAGTTTTTTAACGCCGGTTCTTAGAGTCTGGAAGAAGAGAAAATTTTGTTAGAATATCATCATAATCCAGTGGTATATCTTATTCTATAGCTAAAACAGCTAAAGATAAAAGTCTTTCTTGTCCCATTGTACTGAAAAAATAATTTTTCAGCCTCCTAAGACACTAAAAAGACCTTTCACAACTGGCTGAGCTGATTGGCACAGCCAAAAACAATTTAACTAATAATGTTACGACAGGAAACACATTTTTTTAAATTCCGCTCTTTAAAATAATCCAGGCGACTTTTAAAATTGGGATGGGCTATGTTTTCATTTTTCACCATTGAATAAAACAGTCGCAATTCCTCTTTCTGGAAGTCATATACTTTGCATATGGTTGAAACATTTTCTTTTCTTTTTCGACATCTGATCCGGATAATACTGAACTAAGGGCAAACAAAACAGATATGTTGTTCTCATTAAATCTTGTCTCAATTTCATTAGATACAGAATCTATAATTTCATATTGAATATTGATTCTGTGATATGATTTAACATCATCATGGGGATTTTTTTTAACCGCCTCCGAATTTGCTTGGAAGTTTTTTACGCCTTTTCAGATTTGGTCCAGAATAAGAATATTTTTCGCAAAGTTCTGTCACAAAACTCCACACTTGATTGAAATATGCATCAGTGCGAAAAGAACTAATAGTTTTAATAATAGTTTTAGCCAAAGCTTGCACAGCCTGAAAATTAAGATCAGATGACTGAAGATGCTTTGAGAGAGTATTGCATTGATCAAAAACACTGTTCAATACAAACAAAGTGAACAAAAATTCGAACGATGACATGCATGTTAAAAGGGCTTCGGCTCTTCCACCATTGAGAGAATTGTTTTCAAATAATTCTTCCAGTGTTAAAATCACCACTTCAAAATTATCAAGTAGTGCTTTTCTGGCTTTAATTTTGGAAGACCACCTCGTATCACTTCGATTGTAGATTTGTAGAGTTGAAGAGCCTCCAGAAAAGTATTTGTTGAAGAGCGAATTTTTTCGAAAATAGCATGTCATTTATATGATGTTTCTATATAATGCATTGAGCTGCTGAAATGCATTTACAGCGAAAGGAATGGATGAGAATGCGCTAACTACACACAAATTTAATGGGACACTTGAAATTTTCAAGTGAAAAGGATAACATCACCCCAATCTTTTCAAGTTGAAAAGGATTCGTTCCAGCCTGAAGTGGGAACTTCACTGTGAAGGTTGGCTCTTTTGAAGCTCCATGCCGTGAGAAAACTGACCAGTGGACAGTCGATAAAAAATGGGAGAAGCCGATAGACGACGAGGGAAAATTTGGGGGCGCGGCCGCCCCTGGGGTGGGGGGGTCTTTTGAACACACGGTTGCGTTTAAAATAAATAAGTTTCCAATATTCACATATTACAATAATCGTACTGTATTACAATCGAAATGAATCATTCATGAGATATCGCGTCCACCGTCTGAAACACATTCTAACATGCTTACACACACTCTCTTATATACACATACTACTTATATACTACGTATACTACTTATATACATTCTTTAACACGCGAACACGCACGCGAACACGAACTCGCGCTCGCACACAAACTCACGCACAAACGCACACACACACACACACACACACACACACATCAGCTGAGAAACATTGGATTCGAGTGTTCAGGCATATATAACATTTACTATTACGTCGAAAACTCGAATTCGAATTTTCACCCTTGTCACACTACTTTCCCTTATTATGTACGCAGGTAAAGTAAAAAGTTAAAAACAAAAATGGTAGTAAGGCAGAGAAAATAAAAACTTTGGAATCCCGGCCCATTCAAAATTACTACGTGACACAAGTAAAATATATCCGTACAGATATGTAACTACTTCACTTCAGCTGATACAATGCAATCACGAAGCCGCGTTGATTGAGAAAGATGCACTAGCGGTTTTCACCTCCAAGGGCCAGCGGGCTAGGTTGCTCACCCGCCCATTCTGAAGTTGTTAAATAGGTTGGTAAGTTATTAACACCACTCCCATGGGTGAGGAAAACTCTTCTGCTGGGGTAAGAGGAAGAGGCTGACAACTGCTGAAAAACACTTTCTTAAAGTTAGTTATTGGAGAAGCAACAAGATTGAAATTGTGTTATAATTATGATAGGCAACTTGTTTGGAATCATAAGGCGCGTTGATTTGATCTTAAAGATCAGTAAGGAATACTATAAGGAGATTTATGCAATTGGGGTGTTTGGTAAAACCGAGTTTAAGAATATTTTTGCGATTAAACTGACCTTTATCTGCTCGAATATTTTGCAATGCTTGTAAATAATCTTGCTGTCTCAGCGAAGCTCGAACCGTTTATCTATCTAGCCGACGTTCTTCCAATTGAGCAATTGCCAAGAAATTGCAAACTCATATTGTAGACTATATTCATTTCCTTCTGATGTCAAATTGAGTTCAACTTGACAACCACCTTCTGCTATTTTTGTCTCAGGCCACCCTCATGCTATATTTATCCTCCAAGTTAATTTCCTGCGTGGTCATTGGCCAATCGGCTCTCAAAATGCAAGAGTCTACTGACTCCGTGCTGATCATACGAGAGTGACTTACAGATCCCCGACATAACTTCGTCAAACTTGCAGGGTTGATTTATTCGCGAATCATTGCAAAGAACCGTGATGTTCCAGACCAGACTTGAACCGAGAATCTATAACTACGGATCATTGTACAGACTCCGGACATTGTACAGGCCGGGACACAATTATAGTCTGTTATCCTTCATTTTAAAGGGCTTAAAAAATGTTTCGATTGATACCAAGTTTGATAATGAACCCTCCGGGGGATAATTTCCCTCCCTCCCGAGGGGGCCAATAGCGTCGCAAATGCAAAAATTGTATCTCGGCTATTTTTCACTACAATATACAGAGTCCACTTCAAAGATAAAAACTTGCAATTCTGTCCCAATAGATCAACGATAGAGCGTCGGTTGACCAGGGTTCTATTGATCCAGGGTTCGATTCTCGGTTGGGGCAACAAGACTCTTTACAATGGCGCCCAAACGAATTAACCCTGTAGGTTAGTGCAAAGATGTTTGAAGTCTGCAGATCTCAGGCCGTGCGACTTACATAGTGGATTTAGAGTAGCTAGCTACACGGCCGGGAAAGGATACCTCTTGCACTCAGGTGGTACCCAAGGTCTACCATCCCGCCAAACGAACATTTATTTAGGTCTAAAAAGATAACAATTGATGAAAAATATTGTGGTTAAATAGACAGTTTTACATTATATTTGAACTTGACTTGTACGTTCATTTTTCAAAAATAGGAAAAGGATTATTGCGAATATAGATAAAAATACCATTGAAAAATAAGATTTAGATTGAGGTATATTAGCGTAAGGAAAAATAGATTAAAATTAAAGAAAATAATATAATTTAAAAAGTAAAATTTAGAAAATATATAAAAAATGAAAGCATATGGAAAAGGAACGGAATTTAGGCACATGGAAAACAAAAAAAAAATTTAAGAAATTTAGGATAAAATTTAGAAAAGGAATTTAGAAGAAAACGAAGGGTAAAAACAAAAAAACCAAGAAAATAGAAACAGTTATCATAGCTTTTTTTTTCTTAACAGAAAATATGGAGGGAACACAATAAGTCCATATAAGTTAAAAAGAATGAGAAAAAGGGATTCATTGGTCAAAATTAATTGACAGCAGAATCTACTCATAAACTTAGGTCACTTTATTAGAAATTTCCGTGGCAACAAGAATAAAGTTTTCAATTTTATCTACTGAAGATGGATTTGAACAAACTTTGGAGAACCAAATTGGTTTATTAGAGGGGGGTGAGTTTGCAAAGATGAAAATTTTTATAAAAAAGACAATCGAAAATGTAATATTCAACGTCACATAATTTATTGCAAATACAGTTAGAGGTGGATTTAATTTTGAAAAAGTATAGGTAATCAAGAAAGGGGTCATGACCAGTAAGAAAGTAAATGAGGCATTTATTAAAAATTTGTAAATTAGGATTCACGATAGGGATGTAAGACAGGATTCTAGACGGATCACCAGTCCTGATCTGGCCTGATGTCTGAGGTCTGAAGACCCCAGACCGTGCGACTTGCATAGTGGGTTTAGATTAGCTAGCTGCACGGCCGGGAAAGAATACCTCCTGCGCTTAGGAGGCACCCAAGGTCTACCATCCCGCCAAACGAACATTTATTTAGGTCTAAAAAGATAACAATTGATGAAAAATATTGTGGTTAAACAGACAGTTTTAGATTATATTTGCACTTGAGAAGTACGTCCATTTTTCAAAAATGGGAAAAGGATTATTGCGAATATAGGTAAAAAGATCATTGAAAAATAAAATTTAGGGTGAGGTATAATAACGTAAGGAAAAATAGATTAAAATTAAAGAAAATAATAAAATTTTAAAAGTAAAATTTAGAAAATATATAAAAAGAAAATATATGAAAAGGAAAAAAAAATTGGTAAATGAAAAACAAAAACAGAAATTTAGAATAAAATTTAGAAAAGAATAATTAGAAAAAATACAAATAGAAAGGGTCAAAAGAAAAAGAAAGAACTGATGAAATAAGAATAGTTAACATAGCTTTTTTTATTTTTTTAAACAGAAAATATGGAGGGAACACAATAAGTTCATATAAGTTAATAAGAGTGAAATAAAGGGATTCATTGATCAAATTTAATTGTCAGCAGAATCTACTCATAAGTTTAGGTCACTTTATTAGAAATTTCCATGGCAACAAGAATACGTTTTTTAATTTTATCTACTGAAGAAGGATTTGAACGAACTTTGGAGAACCAAATTACTTTATTAGAGGGGGAAGGTTTGCAAAGATGAAAATTTTTAGAAAAAGGACAATCGAAAATATAATGGTCAACGTCACCGAGTTTATTGCAAATGCAGTTAGAGGAGGATTTAATTTTGAAAAGTATAAGTAATCAAGAAAGGGGCCATGACCAGTAAGAAAATAAATGAGGTATTTATTAAAAATTTGTAAATTAGGATTCACGATAGGAAGGTAAGACAGGATTCTAACCGGATATCTGAGTTCTGAAGGTGACCCTAATATGACTAGCACAGATCCAGTGGACTCTGGAATATGGAGCGCCGATTCAAAATTAGTAGAACAATGACCACGCAGGATACTTACCTAGGTGAAAATAGTAGTAGCAAGAGGCTAACCTGAGGTAAAAATAGCAGAAGGTGGTCAGCCGTATTGTCAGTTTCCCGTCAATCTGACACTAGAGGGTGGAGAATGCAGAGTCCACTTCAAAGATAGAAACTTGCAATTCCGTTCCAATGGCTCAACGTTAGGGCGTCGGCTGGCCAGTTCGGAGATACAGGGTTATATTCCCTGTTAGTCAGCAAGACTCTTTACAAATTATTAAATTTCGTGATCATTGAGCAATAATTAAACCTTTTATGCATGGTTATGCCAAATTTTGTCTTGTGCTGCCATGCTAAGGACTATAAAATTTCGAAGTTTTCGCTCGAATTTCAGAAAATTCTATCAAGTTCTAGATTTCTCGACAGCAAAGAGGGATGTAAAGTTTCGTGAAAATTCATTAATATATGTGGGTGTCACAGCTATCGTATACATAAAAAATCGGCCACAATCAGACAGACGGACGGATATCACTCTAAAAGTAGTCGAAACGTATTCAGAATGTATTAAAATATATATTGGCATCGAAATCTCAAAATCGAAAATTTCCGTGAAAACAATACCTTCTCTAATACATTCATTCAACTTTCCTGAAAATGATACACACCTAATACCTTTAATACTGCAGCCCTATAGATACAGTTAAGAAATAAAACTCACCCATTTTACCTCGTCATTAAAAACTTACCTCTCCAAACAACGATTCTCCATATAGCTCCTTGTTGAAAATTTAATGCGCTGGGAATATGCGCAGGCGGAATACCGAAGAATGCAATTTTTCGTAATTCAACCTGGAATACGATGTGAATAGCATATATTCGTAAAATTTTTCTTACGTACAATCTCTTCTGTCATTTCCTTTTTCAATTTTACGTTGATTTCTTTGGATGCTTATTGGAATGAGTATTAGGTCTTTATATTCTAGTTAACCCATCAAAAGATGTAATTTTCATTGACCTAAACATCATTGAATATATCTTTAGGGTTCATAGAAAATTTCAACGAGGTTTTAAACAGAATAACCGTTATAAACTTTCGGTTTTTATTTTCGATTTTTCACGAATAAAATCGTCGTATTGCATAAATATTCGTAAAATATGGTAATTGCTTATATACAGTAAAGCGTCCCTAACTCGAATCTCTAAATGAATGATAGAATATTTCGAGCTATATAAAGTTTAATTTAAAATATAAATATCACAGAATATTCCAAAATAAAACATTCCTTAAAATCAGCAGTTCCCTGTAGTTTTCTACTGATAATAGAAATATCGTACTACATTGTTGTCAATAGATTTCCAATCTGCTCTGAAATATGACTTTTGTATAAATTAAAAAATATATAAATTATTTAAAATGGATGTCTGCAATTTTTTTGTGAAAATAAACCTACAGTACCTTTGGCATTTACTGAAAATAAAAATACTGTTTTAGTTTTATGCTTTGATATTTCATTCATTCTATATATATAATATAAAGTAGAGATAAAGTATTGTGGTATTGTCAGGGGGTTAAAAATTTGAATTCAAGTGTTTGACGGTAGAAAGTACGTTTTAAGAATCCCTGAACTCGACTTAAAAGTTTTTGAGGTAATGTATATGTGTGTGCATGGGTAGATGCGATATCTTACGAACTAATAGTGTGTTTTGAAAATAACTTTGTACAATTATTACTATTGGTGAATTTTTTGGAGTTCTACTGACATTAAAATCAATAAAATGCACGAAAGCTTCCCCAATTTACAAATTATTTCTGAAAAAGAATCATAAAATGATCAAAACAATCTATAGTAATAAATAAATATTTATTTCAATAATTATTAAGCCATTTTTCTTTTGTAAAAGAATGATGCAAAAATTAGAACACGAGCACTAGCTCGAATTTTGATCAAGATATTACACGATTTCGAATACATTTTCGAATAAATCTGTAAAAATTTAGATCCTTTACTGTTCACTAAATGGTCATCTCGTACTTAATTGTTCATAATAAAAAGAATCACACAAAGCTTAGAACGCAAGTATGAATCTTTCTCGAGATATTGCACGTTTTTCAAATGCATTTATCAATTTTTTTAATAAAAAATTTAATATAATCAAATCTGTTCTATTAGCATATGAAATATTATGCAACAAATTTATTAATATCTTTCTTTTAAATCTAATTTATTCCATTCACGAAATAAGATACTTTTTATAATAATTTTGCATTGTAACGCCAAAGATTCGCCCATAGCCATTTATTTTACGAGGTATTTATTAAATGGCAATTGAATTTTGGTGAAAATTTTGCACGTGAGTATAATTAAGCCATAATGTTTGAACTAATAAATTACCAAAAGCGACCAATATCAATTTGCATGATGTTAATTCAATGTCAAAAACATTACATCGCGGATTTAATTCACTATTATTTTGCTATCATTGCACTATTTAGGGAATATCATGCACTGCCCATATCAAATTTTTTACAGTTACGTTAATAAACCTGAAGGAATAACGAAGGTATAAGGAATAATGTTTAAGAAGGACAATTGGATTATTTGCTTTTAGGTAGTTAATTTTTCAGTAAGGTAAGTAAATCATCAAATTAACTTTTCTGAAGTGATCGGATATTTACTTGCTAACGTCTATACCCAGTGGTTTATACCCAGAAACAAAAATGTAATAAATTTGTTGCTGAGTCTAAGAATTTCGATCGCTTGAAGAGACAACGCTAAATATTGATACTGTTCTATTATTGTTTTATAACTATTTTTTTATTTATTATCATAATAAGAAGACATCAAATATGACAAACATATAAATTTTCTTACAATCTGATAACCTATATTTTTACTTACTCATACTGTCTCTTTCTCTTATTGTATAGAGAAAATAATTTTTCCGAATATTTTCAAATTCAATATGCTGAAGAATAAGCAAGTTTTAAGATCAGCTTAACCCATTTTTAACACTTTTGGCAATATATCCTCCTGTGCGTATGTGTGTGTGTGAGGTGTAGACCCAATAACAAATGTACTTATCGTTATCAAACTTTATGTAAAGTTCTTGACTTATTTTACGATCGAAATTTCAGGCTTTCTATTAGCCCGACCCAGCAGTATTTAATCATGAAACTGACCCGAGACGGAAGAAATTTTATTACTTAGAAAATGGCCGAACCAGCCAGGCACATCATCTTGGCTCGTACCGAAATGTAGAAATAAGTGACAAAAACGTGAATTTGGGCAGTATTTTGCAAAGAATTAGGGTAAAAAAGAGTTTTTTAAACATGTATCTTTATGTTTAATGGTTTAAATCAACAAAGTAATATTTTCTATTAAATTTTATTTAAAAACATTGCAAATAATAAATATGTCCGATCGAGCGGACCCGAATATTTAAAAACTGAATATGGGCCCGGCCCGAAACAGTTTTAAAGAACTCTAAATCTAGAGGTTCCTAAATCTGGAGAAGTGGGGCTCGATCCATGGGCTCGATTCGAGCCAAGAAAATCTCTTAAGCCTTTTGGCAGGACATTCTGATTCCTGAGCGATATTATTAACCCTTACTCTGATGTATATAACAAAGGTTCTACGTGAAGAAATGTCGATTGGAAAGCGGAAACTGGCCTCAAATATGAAGTAGAATCTTTTTAGGTTCGCTATGATTAGCTCAGTCAGTATTGTAGCGTTGTTATTGAGATACATAGCTTGCGCATTCGTGCTATTGCCTGGGCATAACTTCACACTGAAAGTCGACAATTCAAGAGCGTTTATAATAATCAATGGTGGTGAAGGTTTACTAGTTAAAGCCATATTTCAGTGTTTCTAAATTCCAACTGGATACTCAAAGAAATTAAATTATATTTCACGGATTTATGTTACAAAATGTATACGGAAGATATGTGCATTTAACAGAATTGCCGCTTACTCCCTTACTCTGATGTATATAACAAAGGTTCTACGTGAAGAAATGTCGATTGGTAAGCGAAAACTGGCCTCAAATGTGAAGTAGAATTTTTTTAGGTTCGCTATGATTAGCTCAGTCAGTATTGTAGCGTTGTGCATTTAACAGAATTGCCGCTTACTCCCTTACTCTGATGTATATAACAAAGGTTCTACGTGAAGAAATGTCGATTGGTAAGCGAAAACTGGCCTCAAATGTGAAGTAGAATTTTTTTCGGTTCGCTATGATTAGCTCAGTCAGTATTGTAGCGTTGTGCATTTAACAGAATTGCCGCTTACTCCCTTACTCTGATGTATATAACAAAGGTTCTACGTGAAGAAATGTCGATTGGTAAGCGAAAACTGGCCTCAAATATGAAGTAGAATTTTTTTAGGTTCGCTATGGTAAGCGAAAACTGGCCTCAAATATGAAGTAGAATTTTTTTAGGTTCGCTATATGATTAGCTCAGTCAGTATTGTAGCGTTGTTATTGAGATACATAGCTTGCGCATTCGTGCTATTGCCTGGGCATAACTTCACACTGAAAGTCGACAATTCAAGAACGTTTATAATAATCAATGGTGGTGAAGGTTTACTAGTTAAACCCATATTTCAGTGTTTCTAAATTCCAACTGGATACTCAAAGAAATTAAATTATATTTCACGGATTTATGTTACAAAATGTATACGGAAGACATGTGCATTTAACAGAATTGCCGCTTAAACCTTTCCGTAATAGACCACACAGAATTTAAGTTTTTCATGAAAACAAGCTTTTTTATGAGTAGAATGTCTTCAAAGAAATGACGGAAAATTAATTGGTTGTAAGATGTTTTTTAGACATTTCTCATGTTGAGAAAGTGGCAAAAGTATTTTTTTCCCTTGTATTTGAATATGATCCAAGAAACTTGTCTTCTACAGGTGGCGTTCCATTTGCATGTGCAGCATTCCAGTAGCAATGCAACCATTCGCAATGCATTTCTCAAGCCAGGCTTATCACTTTAAGTTGCAAATGTGCGGCAATAAAGTCTGAATAAATGAGCAATCGTCACGGAAGTGTTTCGTTTAAATAAGTATAAAAAATTAACGAAATAGCGGGACCTCCCACAGTGAACGCCCTTGTGCGACGATATTTATTGGTCGCCCTGAAAAACTTTCTTACCAATTAGCAAGCCCGAAAGCTACCGCAACTAAGTATGGCGCTAAAGATTTAACGAGAGCCAATTAGAGCTAAGTTTTTTTTTTCAAAACCTCTGTGAAATGTCTTTGCAATTTGGGAGGCCTTTTATGTGATCTCAGTCGCTGTCTCTGATTGGATATT
Organism: Amaurobius ferox; assembly: GCA_951213105.1. NCBI lineage: Eukaryota > Metazoa > Arthropoda > Arachnida > Araneae > Amaurobiidae > Amaurobius > Amaurobius ferox. The sequence goes on from OX578145.1 coordinate 29,521,941, forward strand.
CTGCCTTTATATTGCTTAATAGCTTCCTTGCGGTTCTAATTAACATCAACATCTTCACGGGATCATGTCCAAGTTTCGTCTGTTAAGACCACCAAGGAGCCTAAATTTGTCAGCTTCGCCAGACTGGCTTTTTTATGGGGTCGGATCTCTTTTGGTCGTCAACTCAAATTACATACGGTTGAAAAAAAAATGAAATTCTGGCAATCTTAATTCTGAATTTTCTTTCTTGCTGATAATTGTTTCCTTTTATCAATGACGAAAGCAGCAGCTGGTTGCATTCTCCGTGACTTTATAATTGTTCACCTGAATACCATACTTATAAATATGCACAAAGCGCCCGTACACATAGAAATTGTATTTTGCATACATAAAAGTTATTTGTATCCTATAAAATTATGTAGGGATTATGTTGAGTTAAATCAATTCCTTCCTATTTTCCATAGTTTAGTAATTATCAACTTTCTTTGCTTACGACCCAAATTTTAAATACGCCTTAATCTTGAAAGTCAACATATGTTGGTTAGGTAGCGATGTGCCCCTTTTCACTACAAAATATCGCTTGCGGCTAAGTTGATCACTATATTTACGTACTGCATATGGACATAGCATTTTAGAAAAATCTAATTATATGAATGTATCAGGAACCATAGAGATGCTCAGGAATCACTGAGTTTTTCAAAAATCACCATTTCGAAATATTTTATCATTCCACTTCTATTATTATACGAAAGTTAAAAGTATGACATTGAAGAAACGTTTTAAGCTGATTAAATTGGCACGATATGGAACAGCACTGATCTTTCTGTATAATGGCCCGTAAAAATCGTCCAAATTTCAAATAAAAAAATAAATGTTTAACAATACTAATTAAAATCTCGTTTTCTTCTCAATATTTTCTGTGACACGAATAAGACTAATCTTCATTACTCTAAGATGAATCATTATCGAGACGTTTAGGTATTTTAGAATCTTATTTATTCCAGACTAAAAGCGCCCAGTTTCATTTTATGTGAGGTTAATTCAGCCCTAAAATCAACCTGCCGCGAATCTCGTATATTTCTATTTTACTGGGAAAGAAGTAAAGTTATTCTATTATCTAGGAAAAGTCATGTGTTGTCCACATACTAGTTCTTTTATGAAATTGTACGATTAAGTTGAAATGGCACAGCCAAAACTGAAGAACACTGAGCGCCACGTGATGCCACCGTAAGATCTTACCAAATCATTTGGATTTATTTATGTTGGTCATCTAGATTCTTGTGAGAAAACACAATAATGACTCTGAATTTCATATATAAAAAAAATCCAGATTCATCATACATAATTCACAAAATAACCAACCTCCCCCACGAAGAGATTCTAGAAGATAAAAATCCTTGAGAACGACTGCTGTAAAATAATCTTCCCTTCAAAACTCTTTTTGGAGCCATTTATTGTAAATCAAACCGTAATGATTCTTTTTTGTTGGAAATTAATTCTTCTCCAGGCTTTTTCTGGAAGATTTCAGGCCCACCCCCCCTCATCCAATTCGTTCGATGCGCAGCGAGTGAAATGTCGGATGGCAGGCAGGTAGGCCAGACCTGGCCTAGTAGAGGCCTAATGATGTACGGAGGTTGAATTGATGAGAGAGAAACAAAACGGAAGCCAACTTTCCCAGGCCTGTCATCACATGCCCCGCATCCTACTGCTTGAAAAAATCCTGGAGAAATAGAGAAAAATGATTATTATCGTCCTCAGCCTCCCATCGGAGAATCCAAATGTAGGCACAAAATTCGCCTTCTATCGAGTTGCCAAGGGACCGCATACTGAATGTGAGATTGAAACTTGCTGATCCAAAGGAGCAAAGATAAGCCGAGAAACAGTGGCGTACACAGAAAATGTTCATGCGTGGATGCAAAATTGTTTTATTAAGTGGGAATTTTACTTTTGAAAACATAAATATTCGAGTTTTTTATTATTATTCAATAAAAACGTCCAGTAATTTCTGAACATTTTGGTATACGTATTATTTCTGAACGTTAATTATTTTCTGGGCAAATAATCAGCAAAACAATTGTTAAAAATTAAAAAAAGTTAAATAAAACATAATAACAATAATTTGCTGCACTGAGAATAAAAATAATACAATAACCTTAGTTCATGTATTATGTCCATGTATTATGATTTACGAATATTACATTTGAGAAAACTAAAAAAAAAAACATGTTTGATTATATTTCAAAAAAATTTAAATGTCATGCATGTAAGAACCTACGATGATTTTAACAATAAAAAAACATAAATAACTTTTATATATTATATCTCAATTTTCAATTTCTTTTTATCTCTCTATATTAAAAAAGTAGCCGCCGCCGTTTGATAAATTTTTCGTTTGTCGAGATTATTTGTTTCGTACCGCAAAAATTATTGCATAAAATTGACATTTGATACACTTGTAGAAAAAGCTTTGGGAAATACGCTGAAATAAACTGTCTTTTGATATATATTGTAGTTTAAGAAATATTTAATGTCAAAATCAAAGACAAAAAATGTGAGCTGCGAGTTCGAGTTCTGGATAGCCTAGCAATAGCAAGACCACAAATTTTTGCAGACAGGTACTTACATGAGTGAAGTTTTGCAGGACGAAGCCCCCTTTTTTTTAAATTTCGATGTAGTTTTTGAGATATTTACTTTTTATGCACTTCTGAAGTGAAATTTTTTTTTCGCATCGTCACGTCTAGCGATTTCTCTGTCTCATACCGTAAAAGCTATAGCATACAAAAATATGAAATTTGGTACATTTTTAGAGAAATAAGAGGGTAACACTATGAAATAAACCGTTTATCGATTTAAGCTTTAGTTTGGCATGAAATACCTCGCGAAACGAGTTCATGATCAAGGAATTCAGTTTTGGGATTCCCTGGGTTAAGAAAAATCCCTGCTTTTCTCTCGTGCGGAAAATAGACAGGGACAGAAAAGAGATTTTTGGAAGTAGAAATTCTAAGAAAGATAGATATAAAGCGAGCTCTGCGAGCGCAGCGAGTAGGAGGCGAAGCGTCCCTAAGGGGGTTGTGCGAGCAGTGGGATGTGCCCCCTTAGTTTTTTAAAATATAGTCATGTTTGTCTGTCTTTAAAATGTCATGTTTATAACGTTAACAGATTTTATTTAAAAGAAATTCAAATGTGTTGAAGGCCCAGACCACACGACCAACCCAGGGGTTTATGGTAACAAGTTGTGTGGCCGGGAAAACAAAATTCAAATGTGTGTTAATTTTTCCGATATTTGTACATTTTAAAGGTAGAATGTTATTAAAGATACAGTAAAATCATATTTAATTATTAATAAGCAATTATTATTCATAGTGATTAATTTTAATATCCATACTAGCTACAATAACTTAAGTAGTCATCAAAGTTAAGTAATTAGCAGTGCCAAAAAATTGCGTATATTGTGGTAGATAATAGTGATAGTGCTTTTTACTCATATATACATCTTCATACTTCATTATGTATGCATTAGGCCGAGCCGAAAAAACATTTTTTTAATTTAAATTACGGCTAATGCAGAAAATCTGGCTTATGGGCTATATATGTCGCCCAAAAAATTTTATCAAAATCGCGAAATTTTTTCCGAGCTTTTCAGAGGTTGAATGTTTTAATAATTACTTAAAATTATGATAAAAGCGATAATTTGGTAGAAAAAAAATATCGATTTTGGATTCCAATTTGTTCGGAAATATTTTTCTGCAGATCCATTACATTGCGTTAAAAATGTTAAATATTTTACGCAGTATATAATAGATTGTTACATATTTAGTATAGATTGATAAATGTTTTCATGAACCTCACTCGGCTGAAAAATATTTTAAAACAAGTGGTTGGGATCGATATATTGTAGAAAATTCATTACTTTAATTTATGCTTTTAATTCTTTCATGGAGTTAAATTTTACATATCTTATAACGTACAAAAATCATTATTTAAAGCATTTAGGTATTCTACGGCTCCAAATTTTTTACTTCTCGCAAATGTTTATGTGAATTCAGCTTTTTGCAAAAATTGCAGACAGTACAGAACTTCCGGCTAGATCAGACGCGCAGCCTGTAATTGCTGTACTAAAAGATCTAAATTTATGTTGAAGAGCCTTCCTTTTATTATAAAAGTAACATTAGAAGGGAAATACGAAATAATAAATCAGACGTTTAACGCATTTGAAAAGATGAAATCTGACACAAAGAAGAAACGCATTTGCAGAATTCGTTATGAAAGTGTATGTTCCCATATGTTAAACTCCAAAAAGGAAGACCGTGTTAATTTAACTAACTAGAATAAATACCTATTAATGGAGCCTTCAGCCTGCACCTAAGAGAGATTCGGGAAATGAGGTATAGGGAAATATCAGACACAAAATTCAAAATGTCCCCATGTCATCCACAAACTGTTGAGCGAGAGATCAAAATCATATCTGAGACTGTACTTCAAAAGTATATAGTGGATGGGATACATAAAAGAAAACATTCGTTTATAAAGAAGGCTACAATTGTTCAAATTCTGCTAAACTCAAAGAACATTTCTCAATGCGTCCTAACTACAAATAAAATGTACCATAATGTGGAGAAAGAAGTATGACAATGTCGATTTGCAACCAATGCATTGTGGTGGCTTCTATGTTAAGGCGGTATTATAATTTAATGTAAAAGTATCAATGAATATTCCATTCATATCACTTATATTCGAGACTCCAGAGCTAAATAATTTTGCGTTAAAAAATCCAGCAATTTTTATACGTTAAAATTAGGCTTCGTTGTAGAAATAATCAAAGTTAAGTGATCATTTAAAATAAAAAAAATTTTTAATTGCTTAAGAATAGAATTTAGAAACACATATAATATGCAAAAATAAAGCGGTTTTAGGACGGATGCAACACTAAATATAAATACAAGAAAGATCAATCATGCATAAAGCATTGATTATAAAACACAATCCAACTGTCATTTTATTTAAACATCTCTAAAATATGATACATTCAGCGGCGATATTATTTCAATTATCACAGAACTACAATAATTTATTTTTCTTGGAAAATTAAAACCATGGAGGTAAAAGTACGCTCTAACTCCATGAAAACTTCTTTCAAATTTTATTCAAATGACGTTATCGAAATATAAATCGTCTGGCTCTCTATGTAAAAGCAGTGAGTATTTCATTCATAAACTTTTATTCCAGACTCCAGAGTTAAATAATTTTGCGTGAAAAAAATTCAGCAATTCTTATACAACTCATCTTATAATCATTTGTTTACATTCTGTATTCATTAAAATTAGGTTTCGTTGTAGAAATAATCAAAGTTTGATGATCATTTAAACGTAAAAATATTGTAATTGCGTTGGCACAGAAAATACGCAAAAATAAAGCGGTTTTAGGACGGATGCAACACTAAATATAATTTAAAAAGAACTTTACAAAAATCACGACTTTGACCCAAGATGGATGCCATATTTCATTTTGAAGTGGGGTCACGTGAGCTTATCATATTATATGGGTGTCATTAATATTTTTATTTTTATTTAAAAAACTACCGAACATATTTTGCTTAATTTTGCATATTTCATGGGATAATTTGAATATTTTCTAAAATTTTCGAAACTTTAACTTCGCTTAAAATATGTTTGAAAAATTAGGTCCCATAGGGTCCAATGTATTTCATTTCTTCAACACGGGTTCAGTCCCAAACTAATTGGGTGATATTATTCATTTACATTCCCATATGCCCAACAGACCGTCTCAACAATATACTGAAATTTCATTTTGATAAAGTCATTTTTACGGCAGTTATCGTGCGAATAGACAGACAGACAGAATGAAGAAAATCATAAACACTTTTCAACTATGCTGTAAAGTGTTAAAAACCAACCTTATTTCGCAAAATGGCCAGCGAAAATCGTCAAAATATAAAATAAAAGACTATATATGCTTAAGTTTCGCATCCCTATAAAGTTTCTCCGTTACCTACCTCAAAAACTATAGCGTGAAAAATATGAAATTTGGTGCATTTACAGAATTAATTAATAGTGCATTTATTGGAAGAAAATTATATCATGTCTCTTAACAACGGATTTAAATATTTTTAAATCTTTTCCGATTTTAATAATAAAATAATGTATATAAAATAAACTTTATTGAAATTACATTTTTGCCTGGATTATAGCAATTACCGCCTTCAGGTTTGAAGATTATGGGGATTGTTGATATTTTCAATTTATTACGTCGTATAATATTAGCAAAGATTTTTGAAATTCATATATTGTAGTACGGGTAACCTTCTACTAATACACTGGTATATCTTCTACAAGAATATAAGTTGTACGAGTATATCTTCTAATCTACAAGGATATAAGTAGTACGGGTATATCTTCTAATCTACAAGAATATGAGTAGTACGGGTATATCTTCCCATACAATTTTAGCGCTTTCATTTTAGCACATACTGATTCAATTTCATATTTTATGTAAATTTGTTTACAAACGGGACCAGGATGTTTTATTCTTAGGATCAGCCTGTGAAGTTAACTAGTATAGCGACAATAGATATTCTTTAACTTCTTTTTGGTAGCATTAATTTAAATATTTTAATAGAATACTTTGAATAATAGTGTTATATAGAATACTATACGAATTTGCACATGATTATGAATTTTAAGTTTCTTTATAATGTATGTTCCGTACGAAAAACAGGTATGCTACTAGTAGTGTATTAAAATAAATATATGGATGTGACTTAGCACACATAGATTAAATAACTAGATGTCAACTTGAAATGCAATGAAATTAAAGTATAATATACAGACGACTAATTTGGAAATGCTTAAATTTATTTCATAAACACGAACAAGGCCAGAGCTAAACACCAAAATATACTCTTAATGGATTTCAAAGATGGATGTACTTGATGTTCCGTTTGATACACATCAATACCGTTTGATACACATCAATATGATATTGTCAATTTTATACAGGCCACATTGGTGATAAACTAGCGGTAGATGTAACTTTGGGGTGAGGGGAAATACCTAGTGAGTCTTTTATGTGTTTTAGTCTGATAAAATGTTAATGCAAAAATATTTTTTTAGGATTTTAAAAAATAATGATTCTTGCGAAGTCTTGAATCACGAAACACCTGCATGCTGCATGTGTTATTTGGATCTTATATCGTACGTTGCTCAAGTTCTCCGATAGTCCAGAATGTTTTGATTTTCTTGAGATTCCGAGAAAAAGAAAATAATAATAATAATAATAATAATAACACAGGACTGGCTCTCCTTTGTGGTTAAAGGTTGCCGATTCCTGATGGATTTCGCTATGTACAGCCATAGCTTCGACTGGCTGTCAAGATGGCTGTTTACTGCACTTTTATAGTATCGACCATTGGTCAGAATCTGACGAAGTTGGATTTTCCACACCAACCTGCCGCGGAGATTATAATTTTTTTAAATGTCTTTCTAGACCCTCTATTAGCTCCCAAAAATAATTTAGCATAAGATTGGTACTCCCTAGTGGTTAAAGTTTGCAGATTCCTGATGGATTTCGCTATGTACAGCCATCGCTTCGACTGGGTGTTAAAATGGCTGTTTACTGCACATTTATAGCTTCGACCATTTGGTCAGAATCTAACGTAGTCGTATTTTCGACACTAACGTGAGACAGAGATTATAATTTTTTTTAAAAATATCTTTCTACACCCTCTATTAGCTTAAAAGGCTGATTCTTTATGCACCTCTATAATGTCGACCGTTGTGGCTATATTGTTTTTTTTTTTAGTTCTCCCTGCCGTCCCTTGTAACTATTCTGCACCATTTGAGTGCATTGGACGGTCTGGGTAATAATAAAATAAAATATTGACCATTGAATCTAACTTAACAAAGCCGGATTTTCAATATTTCTTTCGGAGTTAACAAAACGGAAATGTTAGAGTCTCTCAGAACCCTTCCGATTGCCCCATTGGAAACATAAAAAGCTAAAACACGACCACTTAATAGTTACTAGTTGCCTCAATTTTCGATGTAGACATTAAGCACTATACAAATAATGTCTCAATTATCAATTGAGACATTACGCACAATAAAATAAAGCTTATTAAAAAGTTATAGCTTATTTTTTTTGTGTTTTAGTGTTTCCTGTTTCGACAGGATTAATACTAGTGGACAGTTTAAATACTTGTGTTATTTAGAGAGTTCAAACATCATAATACTACAAAGCCATGTTCAATCTCAAAATCTCATCAATACGAAGTATTTCATACCTTAGAATCATTTTTTCAGAAGTTTCAGTTTTGGTAGACCGGTTTTGATGTTATTATAGCTCATCCGTGCAGAGTAGTTAATCACTCTTTAATGCCCATCATCTGTATCAAGATAACAGTTATCCATCGATGCTGGTTACTGTTATCCATCTATGTTGATTCCTGTTATCCATTGATGCTGATTCCTGTTATCCATCGATGCTGATTCCTGTTATCCATCGATGCTGATTCTTACTTTGGAGAATGATTAAACAATTAATGTTGTGTTGGTATTCATAGGAAGAGTTTAACACTGTGCTGGTACTCCCTGGGAGAATTTAATATAAAACTGCTGCTCCCTTATTGAAAGAATTTGTTTAATATAATGCTCATGTTCCCCAAAAGATTAAATATAATACTAATACTCCCTGAAAAAATTAATATAATGCTGGTTCTCCCCGAAATGATTTAGTATAATGCTGATACTCCCTGAAAAAACACAGGGTTGGTGCTCCCCAAAAGAATTTAAGGTAGAACTAGTGCTCCCCAAACAATTTTAACACAGGAATGGTGCTCCCCAAAAGAATTTGAGACAGAACTGGTGCTCCCCAAAGTAATTTATCACAGGGCTGGTGCTCCCTGGTGGTTAAAGGTTGCAGATTCCAGACCTAAACGAACAGCTCTTTCGTCCTCTTTCGAAATTCTTCGATAACAGGAAAAAAGGAAGTATGTGCATCTTGTTGAGATTTTGTGTATCGGCGAAATATCCATTATAGGAGAACCCCTCGAAAGAAAAGCACTTAGCGAAGAGAAAAGAAAGTCATGGCACCCCGTTTAGTTTTTCCCTCTTCGAAATTACTTTTCATGATAGATCTTCTTCCCTCTTCCAAGACCTTGGCTTTCCATATTACGCGAGGATTTTTATGTGTGAACCAAGAGGCCTGCGCCTCTGCATTATGAATCTATGATGCATTTGACTGAAGGCTGATTGTAACTAAACGAGAGACGAGCTTCTTTGAGAGAACCCCAAAAAAATCTCTTTTGTTGCCTTAATCTCTGTTCTCTGATCGCCACGCGAGCTGAATCGGGATGAATTATGAATCGGAATTTTTGCCTTACCTCGCGAAGCCAATGCCATTTGTCAGAAGAAATGAATTTTTCCCCGGGAAAGCCGGAATCGAAGTATTTTTGCCAGAACGGCACGCCATGGCAGAAAGGAACCATTTGTCTCAATCCTTTTCCATCCAAATATTTTCCTATTTTATTCCGTTAATGAACTCTCGAGTCTCGATGGCTTTTCGTTAAAGACTCATTGATAGGAGCGGGATATCTTCTTCTGTGGAAATGATTGACTGTTTCGGCAGACAGAGAAACAGATGAAAAGCTCGATACTTTCTTTATCGATGTGTGAATGGGCAATACGTCTAACGAAGAGCAATAATGGATGACTGTGGAGAGCAATGGCATGGAATGGTAGAAAAAAAATCATATGACCATTACGAAATAATACAGTTAGTTCGTAATATCAATACAATTATTGCAATTAATTAGAATATGTCGGAACAGTTAATAAGTACCAGTTTTTTCTCATTGAGTGTTGTTAAATGGCGAGATCTTATTTTAAGTCATGGAATCACTGTTCTAAGCATAAAGAAATGCAACCTAATTAGGCAGAATAGAAATATAGATAGGAGGCAGATACAACCATTTATCTCAAACAGAAGGAATTTATAAAGTTTAAGTATTAAGAGTTCACGTCCTTTTCAGAATAAAACATGCTGCTGCTCGATTAATGTTGTTAAGTCATTCTTAACTTACTTTGGATCCCTGGAATAATATCAAAATCCCTACTTACTGCACTTCCCTTTACCGAAACTTCTAAGGTTAAAGTATTTGCTTATATACATGTATCATTTTATTACTTATGTTTTTTAACTTTTAATTCACCCACAAAACAGTTAATTTAAGCTAAAAAGGAGAATATTTTTGTTAGCTTAAAATGAAGGGTAAATCCACTTTACTCCTTTAATTACATTAGTCTATACCATATTTTTTGTTTTATCCATTTGAGTTATTTGCGCTTTTTTAATCAAACAAACAATCTTTCGCAGCATTGAAGATCAGGAAACATAATCCAGCATAAATCATTAGCATACACTTGCTTTTAGGCTATTTTGTAACCTCTTTATCAGTGCTAAATAGTCTAAAAATCCCGAAAGTCGAAACCTGAAAAGTCGAAATGACCACAAATACAAAATCCATCAGAGGATATACACTATGTATATTGTAAACAGAATTCGGAGATCTTATAATATATAAATAAATAAAAAGTCGCATTATCAAATTCATATGCTCAGTGAGTATTAGGTATTATATACACTGCCTTTTAAAATAGCAAGCAATGCAAATTCTCAAATAACGAACGGATACGACGATTTTACTGGAGAAAACTTACTCTTGACGTTGATGGGTATATAAGATATTAAATGATGTGTTCAATAACGATTTGCTCTTAAAATAACACGAAAATTTAGAATTAAAAATGATTCGTTTATGGCTAAGAATTTCAATGTTCAAAGACAAGTTTTCGAAGATTTAGTGTTAGCGTTGATTTTGGATTAAATTAGCTTTGTTATGATACAAAGAATAAGTTTAGGAGATTCTCAACGCTGATTTGCTTTTGGAAGGCTTGCGGAGGATAGTCTATTAAGGTAGTCGTCAATTTCTTTTCTGAGGATCATTTTGTCATTTCTTGTTCATGGAAAAAATTCCATTTTATAAATTATCTTAACTCTTTCAAATCAGTTTCTGGCATTCTTTGGCGTTCAGTTTTGGATGATGTATCTTTGAAAAATGTTTTCCAAATTTTTTAGTTGTTACTTATTTCATGGATAGGAAAACCAGGACAAAAATTGGTCATTTTTCAGGCCTCCCTCCCGTTACAGACTAAAAAAAAATTGATAACAATATTTTTCTTTTAGCTTCAATGTACTCGATTTTTGTATACCCAGCTGAAATATTTTTATTGTTTCAAATTTTTGCAGCACACCAATTTGAGTATCTGTAATATGGTTCTAATAATTGTTTCTTTATTTCTTTTTTAACAAATAACGAAAACAAAAACCTGAAACCGTTCTAATTTTTACATCTTTTTCTCCCCACTAAATTGAAAAAGTTATAGTTGAATATTTTTATCTTATTTTTATTTTCACCTTGTCCCTGTTTTTCACCATCATCGTTTACTAATCAACCTAAAGCATGCGTATTATTTTTCTTGTATTTGGGTTAGACTCATGTATCTCAATGGGGTATGTTAAATGTAGTTTAAGAAACTACGATTTTTTGCTTTTATTACATTTTCCTAAACAAAAATTAATTTTTTTATTTTCCATCCTCTTTCCCATTGCGACTGGAGAAAAAATTGGTATTTTTCTCGTTGATACCTCACTCGAATATTTTAATCCTCCTCTTCCATTTTATTATTCCCTACTTAATCTATTCAACTTAAAGCGCTCCTAGGTTTTTTTTTTTGGTATTTGGTTTGGGATAATGCATCTTTCGAGAGTTATTTCAGATTTTTCGTTCATAATTATTTCTAAAATTTACAAAAACAAGTATTTAAAAAATTTTAGTGGTTAAAACTTTGGCTAAGCATAAACAAAGCCATGGAACCCTAATCTCTGAAATGCCCATTTGTATACAAGTAAAAAAAAAAAGATAACAACTATGGATAAATAAAAAAATTGCAAAATATGTGGTGAAAAAAATTTTAATCTATTTTTGGTAGCAATCAAATTTGCCATCTACGTTTATACAAAAAGAAAAAAAATGGAGCATCTATGTCTCAGGATCTACTATAGATAGAGCTTAGATGATGACGTATTGGATTCAGCATCGAATTTCAAAAAAGATAAATTAGTTCACTAAAACTTTCAACCTCCTTTTCAAAAATTTAAATTCTCCTTGAAACTTCCTTTTATAAGAATAAAAAATATGATGTGAGCAGCACATGACTTTCCTTATATAATGCAATGAATTGACTTCCTTCACAGTGAAAAAGTGATAAATTCCACAGTAAGACGTTTTAACGTTGAATTGTACATTTGGCGCTTTTTCGGATGACAACATGTAAAACAATTTCGAAGTACCCAATTAATTTATATTTCACGTAATTATAAATTAACAAGGATCAACATTGATAGCATCTTCAGTAAGAAATATTAAAGTATTTTAATGGTTAATTCATCAACAATGCTTCCTTTTCATTAATTTGGTCCCATTTTTCAATTTTATCGACATTTTCATCAATTTAGAGAGAAATACCGTCAAGTTGGCGTGCTCTCTCGTCGAACACTCGAATTCGAATTTTCGACCCCGTCACACTACTGTCGTTATACATTATGGATATAAGGAAAGTAACATATAAATTGCTGTTTCATATGCATACAGTTTTTCTTGCTTTTAAAAAATGTTATATATATATATTTTTTAATCTGAGAATTAAATTCCTCGCTTTGTATTAGAGTACTAAAATAATGTGACGAAACACAAAATGCCACCCTAAATTACTCACTCAAATTACTGCTGAAATGCAGTCTAATACTTGCAAGACCACAAACAACTGTCATTTACAAAGAAATGCTAAGCTGATTCACAAAATAGCCGATGCTGTTATCAATATCCCACAACTCAATTTGATTCGTATTTCGTCAACTCTCTCCAACTGAATGATAATTACTTCCTTTTATACTCTCCATAAAAATTTGCAGACAGAGGCGGTATTATCGAAGTTAGGCAGTATTTTTTGGAAAGTTCTAGTGGATTCGAAAACTAGTTCAAAGTCACAAAGTTGACGGTATTTCGCTAAATCTGGCGCCCATGATCCGAAAAAGTCGCCAAGGTGTGGTAAATATACTTTCACGTAAAAGCAACGTTTGCCTGGAAAAGTGTTTTCCATGCGAGGAGGAAAAATCTGGTGAAACTTTTTATATATTCGTAACAGTGTAGATTATAAAGCCATCAAAGTACTCCTTCCTAAAATATATTTTTATTTTACATGGTAAGACTTCTCTTGCCATTCGACAAAATGGAGATACTAGAAACATCTGCCACCGGTGAGTTTTGTGACTATATAACCATACCTGATTATGCAGAAACAACGCTTCAAAATATAGGAGCTCACAATACCCATCTGATACAACCTGGGTAGCAGTCATTAAACGCGCACCGGCGCAACGCCTGGAAACTTCTACAATCGACAAATACTGAGTGCAGTCCCGAATCCTTTACGAAAATTAGTACAAATGATCGAATCCGGTTTAGATCACTTGCATGAGATCCGAAATAAACTCTACAAACATATAAATCGTGGTTTCATATGTGTACAATGTGCATACTTGTAAAAAATTTCTGGTAGTTATATATATTTTTTAATATACACTAAATTATTCACTCCAATTATTGTTAAAAAAATCTGATGTGGGCAGCACATGGCTTTCCTTATATAATGCGATGAATTTACTACTTTTATACAGTAAAAAAATAATGTATCCAATCCACGATACTGTGTTTTTATCGTTGAATTATAAATTTGGCGATTTGCCGGATGACAACATATAAAACTATCCGATAAAAGTATCCGATTAACTTATATTTCGTGCAACTCTAAATAAACAATTATCAACATTGATAGCATCCTCAATAAGCGGTATAATCCATGTATTTAAATATTTTAAGAATTAATTCATCAATTAGGCTTCATTTTCATTAATTTATCGTTATTTTTGCAATTTTGATGACATTTTTGTCAATCTGGGGCGAAATATCACCAAGTTGGCGAAACTTTTCTAAATTATTCGCCAAGGTTGCCAAATGCATCACCAAGTGTTACAGACAAACGGAGAGAAGAGCATTTCTTATATACTAGAAAGTATGCCCGTCATATATGACGGAAATCGAAATTTGCTAAACATTACTTCCCATTTGGCATCACTTTTATCAATCTGGCGACATTTTTGTCACTTTGCCAACATTTAAAATTCTTGCTAAGTTGGCGACATCCTGCTACATTTCTCGCCAAACGTTACGGACGGAGATATGGGTTATTCTTATAGTCTACTCTTATGTTCTTTCCAAGATATTGAACTTTCATCAATTAGTCGTCATTTTCATTGATTTAGCGGCATTTGTATCAATTTGACGACATTTTCGTTAATTTCGTAACACTTAAAAATAGCCAAGTTGGTGACATTCTGTAAAATTCGTCGCCACAATATCTCCAAGCGTTATGCATGGAGAAATAAGTTATTCTTATAGCAGATAAATGACTATTGTCGTCCAACTACAAAAGTATTACGCAAAGTATCTCTTTTCATGAATGGAACGAACTAGATCCACGAGAATGAGATCACTAATTTATCGCATGATGTTACATATGAACAGTGAATATATTTCACAATAGTTAATACTTTTTTACGTGATTTTTTGATAAATTTATTTTAAAATTGTGGAATATTTCGAGAACAGTTCATGCTAGCTTTCTAAAGTTTATGTGAATCGTTTTCTAATGAAAAATTACATAAGAAATAACTATTTGCGCAACTTTAGTAAAAGTTTTTATTTTTTAATGAATTTTCAAAATTTCACTCGAAAATTTAGGGGAGTTCTGTACATCCGATTGCGTTTAAGTCAATAGTTATATATAAGTAAGTTAATAGGCTATCAGTATTCACGGAATTTTATTTTTTGTAACAAATTGCGTTCGCATCGCTCCACTCGTTCCTGAGATACCATCTCCACAGACTAACTGACACACATACACACACACACACACACAGACACCATCTCAAACACATTTGATTGGTGTTTAGGGATGCTTGAAACGTGCTCTCCCGTCAAAAACTCGAATTCGAGTGACTTACCAAGGATTTCTACTTCGGTTCTGGAGATGTTTCTTTCCATAAAAAAAAAATTACATTTTCTTTGCGCAACATCTATTTCTCAAAATAGGCTATAGAAATAATTTATATGACTACTGATATGAATTCAGCATCAAATTTCAGAGGAGCTGCAGGGATTCACTAAGGATTTCCACTTCCGGATTTTCCATTTCCGGTTCAAAAATTTTCCTTAAAACATCCGTTTCTCAGGATTGGTTATATATAGAGCTTCGAAGGGACCACTAAGTTCAGCATCAAATTCCAAAAAGTGTAGGTTACTATAATTTCCAATTCAAATTTCTGTTCTCATTTTTTGTTCAAAAATTTTCATTTTCCTTGAAACAGCTATTGCTTTGAATCGGATTTAGATAAATATTAGATGATGAATGAAATTGATTTAGCATCAAATTTCATGAGAGGATGGGGTGGGGGTTACAAAGGATTGCAATTCTTTGTTGTTTTGAGTTTCTGATTCAAAAAAATGTTTGAAACATATTTCTTTTTAGCCAGAATCTTCAACAAATAGAGCTTACATAGTAATTGATATGGATGAAGTATTAAATCCTCATGGGAGTACGGGCCTCAGTAAAGATTTTCACTTCCGATTTGAGAGTTGTCAATTCCGATTAAAAATTTTATATTTCCCGTGAGACATCTATATTTTAGGATTGCTTATAAATAGAGCTTAGATAAGGGGTTTGGAAGATGTCACGTCCCGGTTTCCCCGGAACTTGGGTTACCTAAAGGAAAAAAGTGTCCAAAGGAGTTTAAAAATGATTGAGCAGTTGCGTTGAAAACCAAGTGCCACCACTTGCCTCCATATGAAGACTCTTTCATAAAATTGTTGTTACAGTCAACCCTCCTATAACGAGATTAATTCGTACCGCGTTATATGGAAACTTCGCTATAAGAATCTCCGATTAGTGCAAATCAGAAACTCAGAATGAGCACAAAACAGAACAATTTGCCGCTTTATATGCAAACCACAATGCTATATATTTCTGCATTTACAGGGGGTTTCCCTGACAACTGAAATTTAAAAATAGTGATGTACCTGGATGGAGACACAGGGAAATCCACCATTAATTTCAACTGTAAAAGTGTAATAGAAAAATTCATGTTATAGAGATACTGCCTAAGCTAATTGAGTTGTATTATAGAAAAACCGCGTCATAAATCTAGCGTGTTATATGGAAACCGCGTTATGAGAGTACCGCGTTGTAGAAGAGCTGATTATACTACTCTCTTGCATTCCATTTTGTTTCTGTTCTTTTTCTTAGTAGGAATACTGAATTATACTCTGTGTGCTTTTGTTTCTTCCTTAAACAGAGCATAATGTATTAACTCCAACAGAAGCAGTTTTTTTTTACACGAAAAGACTCATGGCTAAAGAGATAAGTCATCCGGAAAAGGACAGAAAATTATAGAGTATAAGGAGTGAAATTCCTTGTTTTAAGAACATATTAATAAAATATTTTGATAGTGGGAAAAAATAAGATTATCCTAACTAAATACTGTAGTGAGAACTCTAAATTTCTAATTAGCATGATAGGACAACATTATATCTTTCTGTACAATGTAAAAAAAGAAGTGTTGTTATGGGGGTGGTAAGGGAAAATCGGGAGATAAACATTAGCAATAGGTGTTAAGCTGTTATGAATAATTTTTTGAAAGAAGTTGGCAGTCCCCCAGTCTCTACTATTTGCATATTTACCATCATAACCGTAGCTAGAATCTCAGTAAGGGGGTGAGGGATTGAGCACCATATGTTTTTTTTTTGGGGGGGAGGGAGGGGGAGAGGCGAGAGGGAGGAGAGGCGGAAGGATGAATTTCTTGTTAAAAAATAATATATTTATCCAGCTAATAGGGGTTTGAACTCTCAAATCCCTTACAAGTGTTTAACACTCCGTCCCAGTGATGAACCCAGAGGAGGTTTACATAACCAAATTGCTTGTTCTTTCAATAATGTTTGTAATGCATACCATTTACAAAATGTATTTTCTAATGTAAAAGATCTTACATGGCTCTAGAACAGTCCGATGCCGACAAAATGGTTTTTTTGTGTGATTAACTTCTTGTAAAATAAAACAATTTCATATTATAAAAATATCGAAATTATAACCAAATTTTCAATATTATTCGAAATATTAAAATATCGGAATTGTATCGACTTTAGATTCAGAACTAAGATTCTGATTCCAAGCCCAATTATATATTCTTATAAGGATTGTAAAGGGCTACAAATTCTTGCTTATAGTTTACAGTTTAGTTTTCGAGATAAAAGCATTGTAATCTTTATAAATGGAAATATTTTAATCTTCTCCAAATTGACAAGCCGATTGCTTAAAAATTATAAAAGCATTATGAAAACAAATTATTGATCTAGAAATTGGATTTCTTTTTGAACATTTTTGTTACATTTATATTTTTTAGTTTAAAAATATTTTGATTGAAACTAAGCAAAGCGAAGCATAAACTGGCTTGGACAAACACTTTTAATACATTTCTTTTCGAAAAAAAAAAATAGTTCAAATTATTAAAGTATTGAAACTATTTTCATATATTCATAAACCCCTATTTCTGATAAACGGGTAATGATATCCTATTTCTGATAAAACAAGCATAAATTGTTTAAATTTTTATCTATTAGGTGATGAGATATACGCGTCCATAGTGTTTAACCACTTAACCATAAATGTTAATTACGTCAAAACAAAAAAATCTGTCTTGTGCAAAAAGTTAAAATATATCAGAAGGCGAAAAATTATTATCCAATGCAATCTTTAACTCGTCTTCATATATTTAAATTTTTATGGTAAAATCTGTTGAGCTAAAAGAAAGTGCTACGTTCTAACTTCTTACTTACACTCCTTATTACTTTTTACAGTGTACTTACACTACTTACTACTGCTCACTATGTACTTACAGTTAGTGGCATCGCCAAGGGGGGATTTAGGGGCATACCCCTACCCCCCCGAAGAACTCCCCGATCCCATTAAATTTTAAAGAAATGCTATATGGAGAAATGGAAAACAAAATATTTGGTTGCCAACACCCTCTCCCTCTCTTAAAAATTTTCTGCTACTGCTTATAGTGCACTTACTATCTTTACTACTCTTTACAGTGTACTTACACTTCTTATTACTCCTTAGCATGTACATGCAGTCAGTGGCCTTGCCAAGGGAGATTTAGGGCTCATAAGGAGAACCTATTGAATTTCGAATAAAATATATATGAAGAAATGAAAAACAAAATATTTGGTTACACCCCTTCCCTTCGACCAGAATTTCTTCTGGCGACGCTACTTCTTACAGTTCATTTACTTTCCTTACTTCTCCTTACACCGTGCTTACACTCCTACTCCTTACTCGTCACTACTAACTCTTCACAACGTATTTAAATTTCTTCTCATAACATTCACACTCTTATACCTATTTAGGCATTCTAAATCTTAATAAAATACTATCTAAAAGCAAACTCATGCTTTAGTCTCCAACATATGAATATTTACCACTCCGCCCAACATCTGTTCTTTCCTCAGCATACCAACCTCTGTAAGCGATTCCCCCCTTTATCGAAAAATCAAGCCGACATTCAGATTCTCATGAACGTATTCTTGCGATTCTCATTATAAGTCTAGAAAAGGGCGATTCCAAAACGAACATGAACCGTCCTCTGACATATAATAAATTTCCTTACGGGGAATTCAAAACGTTATCTGTTTCTCCATTTCTTTGCAGTTTGTCAGTAGTGAAAATGTTCGATTTTTGGAGTGAAAACTCTGAGGAAACCCGTAATTAAAATTTCATCAGTGTTCTACCCAATGGCGGCAGTCATCATTTCCTTTGAGGGAGACAATTCTCATTTTGTGGGATAAGATATTTGACAGACGAGCGTAATTTGGAATATTAAGAAACATTAGTCTTTTCCGATAATTCAATATCTGAGATATGACAAAAGCCCGTGCGAATTTCATTACATTGAAATGCGCTGTCTTTAATTGGTTTGTTGAGTAAATATATCACGGATTTTCGTGTAAAGAGGAACATTTAAGTTGGTAAAAATATTAGAAGTGTGTGGCTCCACCGAACTTTCTCATACATTTATATTACACTTCGTTTTCTTTCGTTTAATCAGCTGTAGAGTGTAAAATACGTATGAAAGGCTTCATCATATATTCATATTTCATATGAATGTTCCTTGTTTAGTTTTGCCTACTCCATAATTAAAATGCGAACTATAAGTGAAATGTGAGACTTCACCAATATTCCGGTTGCTTGAAATTATCACATTTATTACTAGTGTCTGCCCGTTGCGTTGAATGGCTATGGAAGGAACTTTCGGATTCAAATATTTTCTAGCAACCATAATACTTAGTGCTTTGGCGATATTTTATGGTATTGGGCCGCCGTAAATTGGCATTGGAACTGAGCTTTGTTGTTTATGCCTATATTGCCTATACCAATATAGCGCATGTTACTTTTAATCTCTCACATAGCATCTTTAAATTGTTACAGTCTCCTTTTCCTGATAATTATTGAAAATATAATGTCAGAACACAATAAGAAGGATGGTAATAATATCGTTTGCAGTTACTGTGAGCGAATGTTTACTCGACGGACAAATAAAAATATAAAATATATTTTTAACACTTTACAACAAAGTTGAAAAGTGTTTATGACTTTGTTCATTCTGTCTGTCTGTCTGTTAGCACGATTACTGCCGTAAAAATGACTTTCAAGACTTTAATCACACAAAAAGCCATTTTGTCAGCATCGGATTGGCTAGAGCCATGCAAGATCTTTTACATTGGAAGTACTATCACCCTGTGGATGCCTCCCCCACTGGGTTCCGGTCTAAATTGGGTGGCACTTCCCGGCCGTCCTTACACCTTTCTGGTAGGTCGGACGGTCTGGGTCTCAACAACAACAACATTAGAAGTACTATCAAGTATTTTTGCTTTATCATACTATAGAATATAGTATAAAAAGGTATTGTTTTCACTAAAATTTCCGATTTAGAGATTGGTTTTGATGCCGATATATGCTGTAGGATCTCCTGAGCACGTTTTGACTAATTTTAGAGTGATATTCTGTGGTCGTTTGCTTGTGTACCAATAGTTGCCACAAATATTAAGGAATTTTCACGAAACTTTATATTCGGCTTTGTAAACTAATGTTTGAAATCTAAGTCATAGTGGTTACTCTTAAAAAATCGGATTCAAAACCTATTGGATATAAGACCTATATGGCGATAAAAATTGCCAATAGGTCTTGTATCCAATTTTTAAAAAGTAACCGCTTTGACTTGGATTTCAAACATTAGTTTATTATTGGGCCCGTATGGAAGGGCATGAAGGTGCTTGGGTAAGATGACTGTGAGAAAAGTGTTTGGCACATTTCCCATAGGGTTATGGGATTTTAAGTATTGAGCTTTTAGTAACACGACTTTGGCCCATTTGGACTCGAATATATTGATTTTAGAGTATTAAATAACCACGTGTGAAGTAATTTCAAACATTAGTATTTTAAATTAGTTGTTGTGAATTTTATATTATGTTTCATGGATTGTTTTAGGAGTATAGTTGAATATTTTTATGGTTTTGCAAGTTATTTAGATCGGTAGAAAATGTATATGTTTGTATGTAATTTGTATTTGTGGTAGAGAAAGCGTCATGAAGAAAATGGTGTAGGGAATATCGGCTACCGGTAGCGTTTACCATGACGGAAAAAGGCTTTAACCGGAGAGGGGGGTCGCAACTCCCTTCAACCGTATCTTCAGTTCCTTTACCAGCATTATTACGAGTACATAGTTACTTATACTATTTGGGTATTTATATATATATATATATATGTATATATATATATATGTGTGTACTTTTAACTTTCATCTTTTTCAGGATAGGACATTTGCAGTGTTATTAAGGTATTTTTGTTTCCTATATAATTCTTATATCTTTACACTTGTCCATATAGCAAGAATTTATAGATAAAATCTATCTCTTACTTCAGAAACAAGTATATATTGGGTTAATTTTGATTAAATATTTGGACTTGAAAAATACATTTTTCGAAATGGACAATTATTTAGGGCTAGTGCTTTTCCACATGTATACATTTCATCCTCGGTTATGTTAGTTTTTCTGTTTTCGATTCCACACTATTGATATTTGTTGATTATCTTCAGCTTGATGACTAGAAATATGCATTTAATTTTCCTCATGCTGGTTGATTCTCTATTTAATATTTCTTTTTAATTTGTGAGCAAATTTTAAGTTAGGGTTTTATGAGTTAGAACTTTTCTCCCTTCTAACATTGGAATTTCATATTATATTTTTATTATATATATATATATATATATTTCGAATTAAATCATTCGCCTATAGGGGCCAAAGCAAGAAACATCTTGTCGTACTACAAAGTAGCGTCAGGGGTCAGGGCTGGGAAGTATCGCCGATGCTTATCGTCGATACAGAATGTATCGAGTATCGATCCTGATCTTTAAATGTATAGTGGATGTTGCATCGATATACTTTTTACTTTCCCTATACGTATATTATAATATACAATACAGGGTTACAAGTAAAGTCCTTCCTCAGGCCAATATCTCGCGAACTATGGCAGCTTTATATATACTTTTTGTGTCATTGTATAGGAAACCCTCATGGTCCACACAATAAGACCAAGGGGGACTCCGTGTTTTGGAGGTTAGGGCCTATCTCGGCTTCTTTTGCAAATAATGGTAAAAGTCAATTAGAGCGAGTCAAATTTAGTACAAAATTTTTTTAGATTCGTAACAAAAGGTGGAAGCAATAGAGTATTTAATCAAGGCAACAAATATGTGAATGCATAACAGACAATTGCACTGTATAACAGATAATTTTCCAGATGGATAATTCGCATAAAGTGCAGAAGCAGTCATCCAATAGGAAACCTGTATGCAAATGCAACGGACTTGCATAAGTAGCAAAACGTTTGATTCCCGCTACTGTTTCATAAAGTGTTGGCACACCTCCCTCGCTTGTCATTTGTGTACTCTGCGGAATCAGCACAAAGAACGACATTTCAACTTATGCAAATATGCCCGAACACATCATATAGATTTACTCTTTTTTTCGCATTTGGGATGTCACATTTCATCTTTTGTTATAGAACAAAATCATTTTTGAACTAAATTTGACTTAGTGAGTGATATTTGACTTAGAACTAAATGCCATTAACCTCTAAAACCGTAGATAAAGGTATCTACTCCAAAAACGTGGGGGCCACGGATCTCCCCTGGTCTCATTGTGTGACCCATAGGAGGTTTCCAATTCAACGGCAGAAAAAGTATATAAATAGCTGCCATAGTTCTTAAGATGTTGGCATAAGGAAGGATTTCGCTTGTAACTCTGTATCGGGGAATTATTGTGACGAGGTAGAAAATTTAAATTCGAGTTTTTGAAGGAAGAGCTCGTTTCAAGCATCCTTGAACACGAATGGAACGTTTTTGGGTTGATGTCTGTGCGTATGTGTGTGTGCCTGTGAATCTGTGGAAGTTATATTTCAAGCACGGAGCGTTTCGAACGAAATTACAACAAGTATTACATTATCAGTGGATATTAGAACCCTGCTGATTTTAAACGCAATCAAGTGTTCAGAACCCTGAGATAATTTTCGAATGAAATTTTGAAAAAGTCAAAACCTTCAATAATATTAAATAAATGATTCTTTCTTATGTAATTTTTATTAGAAAAGGAATGACAAACTTTTAAACGCTAGCATGGACTGTTTTCGAGATATTGACCATTTTAAAAATAAATTCATCAAAAAAATCACATTAAATTAAAAGAAAAGATATTACTGTTGTGAAATATATTCACTTTCCATATGTAATATGTGATAAACTTGTTAGTATCATTCTCGTATACCAAGTTCGGTCTATTCTCGAGCGAGGATTCTTTGCGTAATAATTTTGTATTTTGACTCTTAACCATTCGACAATAGTCATTTATAAGAAAATTTCTCTCAGTTTGCCTGTACTACTTGAGTGAAATAATTCCAACTTAGCGATGTTTACCCCCAGATTGACGAAAATATTGTCAAAATTGCCAAAAAAAAAAACTAAATTAAAGAAAACGCACCAAATTGTTGAATTATTTGTTAAAAAATATTTTTATATATGCTATCAATATTGATAATTGTCAATTTAGAGTTGCATGAAATTTTGGGTACTTCAAATAATTTTGCATATTGTTATCAGAAAAAGAATCAAATGAACAATTCAAGGTTTAAACATCTTGCCGTCGATCTTATTCATCATTTTCTTATTGTGAAAGAGGTAAAGACTAGAAAGTGGTAAGGTGCTGCCATCTTTTATAGTCATTAAGTAAAACAGCGCAGTGTTTTTCAGTTTCTAAATAAGAGCGATAAAACTCGAATAATTTCTTATTAAAGAATTCAGGTAGAGCAATAAAATAGGAAATAAAAACTGTGAACATTTGAAACTTTAGATTCAAGTTTATTTTTTTACTTTTATAAAATTAATTAATTTTATAATAAATCTAAATTTACCAAACTTCTGTACTGGTGCTGCCATCTATCAATAAATTGAGGAACAATACTTCTATTGTTATTGAAATTCATTGCTTACAAGGAAAACGATAATATTTTACCTACGGCGTATAATTAAAAGCTAGGTAATAAGATACTTTGTAAATGTACAAGTGAATTAAAATTAAAAATTAAAATCTCAACATCATCCCAAAACAAATTATTGTATTTCAAATCTTAATTCTATCAAATTGTATTTTTCAAATTGCATTTCAAAATTTCTTTTCTTATATAATTAAAAGTTTTTAGAAAGTGTTTTTTTTTAAACAAGCCAAGTAGATCATAATGTGTGCAATGTAAAAGTAATGTTATTTGAACTTTGTGTGTGTCAATCGGATAATAAGAACGTTAATCTTAGTGTCTATTTCTTAGTGTTTTTCTATGCATATTGAAAACGAATAGGAAAAGCGGTCGTACGCGTGTGTTTGTGCGTACGTGCAGATATTAATATGGCACTCGAAATTGCTAATTTTCTTTTGATTCTTTCTTACTTGCAAAAGAAAGAAAAAATACCAATGTACAAATAAAACAGTCTGAAATGAAGAATAGTTCAGTATTAAGCAAATAGATGGCAGCACTAAATTTCTTTTGCAAAAGTTATTTTACAGTTTTTGCAGCCGAGATTTACCCAAACTTTGGGGAGGGGAGGGTATATATATAGATATATCTTTACTTTGCGTTTATTGTAAATAAAAAAACATCGTAATCATTGCAATTCAAAATAAAATACGTGTCTAAATTTGTTTTAACAAAAACCATATAAAAAAGGAAAATAAAAGTTTAAAAAGATGTGGTGTTCACACAATCAGTCGGCCGATTGTGCAAATTCCACGCAATTGGGCCACGCGACGAAAAGATCCCTTACCGACAGCATTATAAAGATTTCAATAAATTTCGATTGCTCAACATGAACGTTCAACAGCTGTTCCGAATTTGTATATTGCTCTTCACGTATATTTGACAATCCCTGCCCTGTCATAATAGCTTCAGGAGGAGTTTTGCAAAACTGAAATAAATAAAATGTGTTTTTAGATCAACCATATTACAGGAAAGATTGATCTGAACGTAGAGCAGTAGGAAATCGCAAGGCATGCAACTTCCACAATTTTTAGTCTTAATATACTGCAGTATCATATCGTAATAATATCAATTCAAATAGCTTGTCATGATCTTTTTGCTTTCCTTCTATACATAGTATAATGTATAAGGAAAGTATTGTGACGGGTTCGAAAATTCGATTTCGAGTTTTCGACGGGAGAGTACGTTTCAAGCATCCCTGAACTCGAAACAAACATTTTTGAGGTGATGTGTGCGCGTGTGTATGTGAGAGTCTGGAGACGATATCTTACAAACGAATGGAGCGATTCGAACGAAATTTAGTACAAAAACTATAATCCGTGAATATTGGAAGCCTACTGGATTTTAAACACAATCGAATGTACAGAACCTCACTAAATTTTCGAGCGAAATTTTAAAAACATCCGCAAAAAATCAAAAACTTCAATAAAGTTACGTAAATAGTCATTTCTTGTGTAATGTTTCATTAGAAAACAATTGACACAAATTTTAGAACTCTAGCATGAATCTTTCTTGAGATATTGCACATTTTCCAAAATATCACATAAAATAAAAATAATATTAACTATTGTGAAATATGTTCACTTTTCATATGTAACGTCACGCGATAAATTTGGTGACATCATTCTCGTAGATCAAGCTCGTTCAATTCATGAGAAAAATACTTTGTGTAATCTTTTTTTTTTGGACGCCAATAGTCATTTATCTGCGATAAGAATAATTTATTTCTCCGTACATAACGCTTAGCGAGATTTTAGCGACGAATTTGGCGGAATATCGCGAACTTTGCGACTTCTTAAAATGCTGCCAATCTAACAAAAATGTCGCCAAATTGATAAAAATGACACTAAATCAATAAAAATGACGACTAATTGACGAAAACTCAATATCTTAGAATATAAGAATCTACGAGTATTATAAAAATAACCTATTTTTCCGTCCATAGCGTTTGGATAAAAATTTGGTGACGAATTTTTCGAAATATCTCCAAATTGGTGACTTTTTAAATGTTGCCAAATTGACGAAAATGTCCCCCAATTGATAAAAATTCGCCAAATTGAAGAAACTGACGCTGAATCAATGAAATGATGACTAATTGATGAAAGTTCAATATCTTTGAAAGAACATATAAATAGACTATAAGAATAATCCATTTTTCCGTCTGTCTGTCCGTAATGCTTGGCGAGAAATTTAGTGAGACGTTGCCAATTTGGGAAATTTTTTAAATGTTTTCAAAGTATCAAAAATGTCGCCAAATTGTTTAAAATGACGCGAAAGGAGGAGTAATGTTTCGCAAATTCTGATTTCCGTCATATGACGGGTATACATTTTAGTATATAATAAATGCTCTTTTCTCCGTTTGTCTATAACACTTGGTAATGTATTTGGCAAACTTGGCGAATAATCTAGCAAAGTATCGTTAACTTGGCGATATTTCGCTCCAGATTGACGAAAATTTCGTTAAAATTGCAAAAATGACGCTAAATGAATGAAAATGATGCCTAATTGATGAATTAATTATTATAATATTTTTATATATGGACCATATCGTTAATTGAGAATGCTGTTATATTGATAATTTTTAATTCAGAGTTGTGTGAAATATAAGTTAATTGGGTACTTTGAAATAGAATTACATGTTGTCAGCCGGAAAATCGCCAAATGTACAATTCAACGTTAAAAATACAGTACCGTATATATTGTACATTATTTTTTTATTATAAAAGGAGTAAATTCATTGCATTGTATAGGGAAAGTCATGTGCTGGCCACATCAGATTTTTTTTGACACGATGGTCATCCAAATACACACATCGGATGACAGACGACCGTTTGCAAAATTTCACACATATTTATCTGTAGGAGTGATGTTGAGCGTCACAGCCATAATTTGCATACGACACACAATGTAACGGTTAAAACTTTCTAATTGCACCATTAATTTCTGAAAAAATAACTTTTTTTACTAATTCGATAATGATGTGCCAATTTCTAATTGACTTTTTGCTGTTAATCTTCTTAAGGCACGGTATCGTGCAAGTTTCTTTCATGGAAATACGATCATAATGAAAACTGAAATGGAAGCTAATCTCCTCCAATAGTGACGCGACAAGGGAGAAGGGCAGAGTAAGGAAGAAGCGTTGCACTTTCTATCATGCTCGCCAATGAGGTCATCTTTACCGTGTCACCATTATCATTCTATAGTGCTTGGTCACTTTACTAAACCGATACTTCAGTTACATGGCTCTATAGCTACCATAGTTCAAAACTTATTTAACCTTCATACAGCTTCATGCCCCCCCCCCCCCCCCCCCGTGTATATATTATTTGTGAAATATATTGGTCAAATTTAAATACTTTATTTAAAGAATTAAACCATTTATCTTAAAATAGCATATAACAGATTTTGAAGACAGGTTGAATCACGTGGTGTGACAGATATATTGATAATTACTTTTCTTATATACATAATGTATAAGGAAAGTATTGCGACGAGGTCGAAAATTCGAATTCGAGTTTTCGACGGAGAGCACTTTTCAAGCATGCCTGATCACGAATAAAACATTTTTGAGGTGGTGTGTGTGTGTGCGCGCGCGCGCGTGTGTGTGTGTGTGAAAGTGTGTGTATGTGTGTGTGTGTGTGTGTGTGTGAAAGTGTGTGTGTGTGAAAGTGTGTGTGTGTGTGTGTGAAAGTGTGTGTGTGTGTGTGAAAGTGTGTGTGTGTGTGTGAAAGTGTGTGTGTGTGTGTGAAAGTGTGTGTGTGTGTGTGAAAGTGTGTGTGTGTGTGAAAGTGTGTGTGTGTGTGTGTGTGTGTGTGTGTGAAAGTGTGTGTGTGTGTGCGTGTGTGTGTATCAGTGAGTCTGTGGAGACGATATCTCATGAACGAATGGAGCGATTCGAATGAACTTTGGTACAAAAATTACAATACGTGAATTCTGGAAGCCTAATGTTTCTAAACGTCATCGAATGTTCAGAACCCCCCTAAATTTGCGAGTGAAATTTGAAAAAAATCATCAAAAAATCGAAACCTTTAATAAAGTTATGTAAATAGACATTTCTTATGTCATTTTTCCTTGGAAAACGATTGACATAAACTAACGCTAGTATGAACCTTTCTCGAGATATTGCACATTTTTCAGATAAATGTATCAAAAAATCTCATAAATTACAAAAAAATATTAACTGTTGAGAAACATGTTCACCTTTCATATGTAATATCATGCGATACATTTGGTGACATCACTCTCATGGATTCTATAGCTCGTTCCATTCTTGAGAAAAGATATTTTGAGTGATACTTTTGTATTTGAACGCCAATAGTTATTTATCTGCTATAAGAATAACTTATTTCTCCGTCCATAATGTTCGGCGAGATTCTTTCGACGAATTTGGCGGAATGTCGCCAATTTGGCGACTTTTTAAATGTTGCCAAATTAATGAAAATTTCGCCAAATGGATAAAAATGACGCTAAATCAATGGAAATGACGACAAATTGACGAAAATTCAATGTCCTGGAAATAATATAAGTATCTACTATAAGAATAATCTTTTTCGTTTTACTGTAAAAGTAGTAAATTCAGTGTATTATATAAGGAAAGTCATGTGCTGCCCACATTAGATTATTTAATTAGCTAACAGGTTGGGGTTAAAGCTCACATACATTCTAGAATGTTGATAACACTAAAAGCGAATACTTTCAAACATGTTGGTGCTTTAGTTTGGATAACTCTGATTTAAATGATGCTTTATCCATGTTTCAAAATTAATTCATTTGATGTACCTCATAGATATAATTAATTTCAATAAAAAGGTCTGAGTAGTGTCAATATCAGAAGTTACAATTCAAACATCAACTTTTGGAAAATCTCAGACATACCATAATGAATTGTTTGTTGAAAAAATATAAATGAATAAACCAATTTGAATTGAAAAGGCATATATCAATATATAAGTACAGAACAATAACATTTTGATAAGTTATTATTTATTAATAAATTAAATTTTTTAACAAAATATTTTCTATCTCTAGATGGTCTGTAGAATTTACATTTAATAAATATTTGTTAAATTATTAAATTAAAGATAACCAATACAAGTTCAATAAGTCATTTAATAAAACTCCTTTCCTCGACGTACATAAATAAAAGTAAATTTATGTACGTCAAGGAAAGGAGTTTAATAAATTATTAAATTAAACACAACCAATATATGTTTAATAAATCATTTAATAAAAGTTGATGTGTATCCATTCTATTTATTATATATTTGTTATTTTTTTTACTAGTATTGCATTTGATTTTAAAGATATTAATTTTTCAGTTTTACATAAAATATTGGCTTTTTTAAAATATGTGGTGAAATCATGTCAATCATGCTATTTGTGACTATAGCGTTTTCTCATATTTTTGTATAATGTAAAAATAATGAAAACATTGCTATGAACAATAATCATACCAATACTATATGAAATATTTAGAAAATTTGGTTGTAATCCCTTAACTAATATACAATTAAATTTAATTTAATACCAAATAAAAGTTAGTTGGTTAAAAATTAGATAAACAATAGCCAATTTCACTAAATGGTACCTAACTGTTGTAATTGCTGAATATATGAAATTATTTTTTTTTAAACAGCCTAACCGTGTCAATTTTGGACAAAACTTCAATAAATCACATAACCGTAACACATGGTACTTACTCGGAAAAATAAATTGAAAAAATAAATAAATAAATAAAATCAGACATGCAAATGCACAATTAATCCCGAAATTTAGTGAATTTCACATGGAACGATATCTTTCAGTGCAAAGTCACTTTTCTGACAATACCGGGGATGGTAAATGACTTTACACCGGGGGTGGTTCCATACAAATCCTGGCAGGCCAAAATTTTTCTAATACGTGTGAAAAAATTGAACAGGTAAAAATATTTTTTTGTGTTTGAAATTTCATCAGGTCAGTTTTATGTATGCGAACTGTGTTTAAGATAAAGCTCATAATGAATCTGTTACAAATTTTTACATATTTTTAACAACACAAAAGGGAACAAGGAGAAAATATTCCTACTCGGTTTTCTGAATATACTGGTTTATTCACTGATTTATCTGAATATTCTGAATATACGTTATATTGAATATACTGTGACGATTTATAAATAAGTCGAAATTATATTATCTTGGATTATTCCTGTCTCTAAAAAAACAAACTGTAAAACAGACATTTCTATTTCAATAGGAAAAATTATTTATAAAGTTTTATAGAAGTTTATATTATAAGCAAAAATTATAGATAAAGTAAATTATGAAAAAAATTAGAAAATAAAAATCCAGCTTGAAAGTTTCTGATATTCTTTATATGAATTTAATCTTTCAAGAATTCCTTTCATTTTAATTTCACGATATCTAAAAAATAAAACTCGAACAATTTTGAAATATTGTTAATTTGCAAATTATTTCCAAAATCACATAAGATGAAGACGTGATACTTAGTACTTTAAGATTTATGCTTATTCTCATTTAAAATCTTGATACAGTAGAAAATAAAATAGTACTATTTTATGAAATTTGGAGAATAATTTCAGAAAATTAATAACTCACAAAAAGGCATAATGTCACAGAAAATTTCGAAATTTATCGAATATTGTATGGTTGAAAAAATACATCGTAACATGTGAAAATGTTAAAATGTATAGCAAAACACAAATTCTACATTTTTAAAATTTTTCTTAAAATGTGGTGAAATTTAAATATAAAAATAGAAATAAAGCTGTTGAAGGAATGAAAAAAAGAAGACTATTTCCTGAGAAGTTTCGTTTAAATTACTTTACTTTTGCAATTACCACCTGAGAATCCGGAATAGCGGAAAAATCAGATTCTCTTCAGCTTCGTACTCTCTGGACTTCTGAAAATTTACTGTAATATGCTTGAAAATTAAAGATGAACCTAGTCCTTTAATATTTATGCTTATTTTCATTTAAAACATAATGGAATTTTAGTCTTCGCTCAGGCGATAACTACGACCGAGTACATAATTAGACACATCTGGAGCATTAACATCGAAGGAGTTTATTGGATCACTAGTTAAACTATCATCTCTTTGAAAAATATAATAGTTTGACTTAATGGATTCAGGATGTTTCTCAATATACTTAATTGCAAATTCCACCAAAACTTTATCGCTGCACCTAGTGGCTGTGTTCAAAATCATAAATGCATTTCTTGGTGTCATGCATTCTTTCAACTCATCCGTGCATATATTGAATATATCTTCCACACGATACATATCAGATATAGCGTGAATTTCAAGTAATTGTTTTAAAGTAGATATAGCAAATATATTTTTATTCCTAGCGACAAATACCATATTCAGAAAAGCCGAAACCACATTTTCAGCTATTACTATGTACTGTTGTTTGGCTTCTTTTATACAAGCATTTTGCACTATTTGAAAGTAGTCGTATCCGCTCAATGCTTGAAATTCAGAAGAATTAAAAGGAATTTTTAACTTTTCTTTTTCGGTAATAGCAACCCGAGTTTCATGCATTATTTCTTCGCGTGGGGTAGGATATGCTAAATCGGCACTAAAATATTCAATTTTCATTTCCATATCAAAATGAAAAATCAATGCATGATCAATCAGAATTTCGTCTATAATTTCTGAAAGATATTTTCGGGAAATGAATTTCTCCAAACCAAAAGTTTCATTCACTGGTGAGTTTAAGAACTTTCTGTTAAGCACTTTCTCCAATCCGAATGATTGGGGAAGCCTCAGGTTACCGTCTAAGTCCTTTATCGATGTAATACACATGACCGTAAATATTCCATGCACGCGAAACTGCCTATGACGTCATTTATTTCCGAACTCTATTTCAAACATGACTGAA
The DNA here is from genome assembly GCA_951213105.1 of Amaurobius ferox. Classification (NCBI taxonomy): domain Eukaryota; kingdom Metazoa; phylum Arthropoda; class Arachnida; order Araneae; family Amaurobiidae; genus Amaurobius; species Amaurobius ferox. Next base: position 29,553,687 of record OX578145.1, read on the forward strand.
ATATACTCTGTTTTGCTTTTATTTCGTCTGTTACTGTAAACTATACAATAATAGGTATGTTGTTCACCATCTCCATAACTAATACGTAAGTAATGCGTCTTGAATAATCCAGGTGTTTGATAATGTTCATCACAAAATTGCTCCAATTTTATATCAAAGGACTCACAATGTGAACTTTTGTAATTCATGTTGTTATGCTGCGATCTAAATCTCAAGATCAATTGTTAAAAAGATTTCCTCCAGGTAACAGCATTTTATAAAAGATTCTTTTATGAACTCTATGAAAAAGAGATTTAAAAGTCCATAATATCAGTGATTACACGCAGTGATCCAATTACTAGATTTGGAACTTTCAACCCTATTGAAAGGAAATAAATGCTAGAAATTCAACTTGTGGCATAATTTTAATTATCGGTACACGTTCCTTATCACACGTTCTCAGCAACGGATAAATGATATCACGGTAAGAGGACTTCATTCTTTCACGCCGCAACTGTCTAGGGATGTCAGAGTTCCACCTTAAAATTGAAGGGCAATGATTAGGAAATTCAAAATATCAACAAATCTCTTTTAAAGATGCATTGGCACTGCTTCAGTAACTAAAAAAAGTCTTTAAACTTTGAGCCTTGAAGCGCGTAGGACCCCTTTTATAAAGTGAAATATTTAAATACAACTGAGTCTCTTTGCAGGATAGTTCTGAGCATGCGTCTATTTTGATTAAAATTTGTAAATTTCAGCGACCATGGCGACGTCTATTTTTTACTTTCCCTGCAATACATGGTAATGAATAGGAAAGTATTGGAATCATGTCGAAAATCGCAACTCGAGTTTTCGACGGATCTACACATTTCGAGACCTCTAGAATACGAAAAAACCATTTTTAGCGTGACGTCTGTGTGTGTGTCTGTGTGTCTGTCTGTCTGTCTGTGCAGATTTTGTATCCGCTCTAACTAAAAAACTAATCTACCGAATTTCACAAAATTTGGTAGGTAAGTCACTTGTGGGCGAGTCTGGTGCTGATTAGTTTTGGGTACGATTTGGAATAAATGAACCCACCGATTTTTGCGAAATGGCCCGCAAAAGTTTGTATCCACTCTAACTGAAAAACTACTGGATCGAATTTCACAAAATTCGATACATAAGTCACTTGTGGTTTACCCTGGTGCTGATTAGATTTTGGTACGATTCGGAAAAAAATAACCTGCCTTTTGTTGCAAAATGGCCCTCAAAAATCGTCAAAATCTAAACTAAAGAACTAGGTATACTCAAATATATCCATTAAATGGTCGTTTAATACGTAATTTTTAACGACGAAAAGAATAAGACCAACCCCATTACATTAGGACTAGCCGTTCTGGAGATATTTTAGTTTTTCGTATTTTCTCTACGCCACCTAAGTCCGGTTACCGAATGAGAACGAAAATTGAATTAAAAGTGAAATAAATTTAATTAAAATAAAGAGAACGTTAATATAAGTCTGCAGGGAAAGTCATGTGCTGCCCACATCAGATTTTTTACTTTCTCTGCAATACATGGTAATGTATAGGGAAAGTATTGGAATCATACCTAAAATCATAACTCGAGTTTTCACCGGATCTGCACGTTTCAAAACCTTTAGAATACGAAAAAACTATTTTTAGCATGACGTCTGTGTGTGTGTCTCTGTGTCTGTGTGTATGTCTGTGTGTCTGTTTGTCTGTCCACTCTATCTGTCCACGCTGTCTGCTTTGTCTGTCCACGCTATTAAATACAGCAACAGATCATATATAATAATGCCACAATCACGGAAACGTACTTGGACTTGAACTCGAAGACAAGGCTGCAGTCCTCAGTGATGTACATTCAGATCCCCTTATCAAATCTATAGAATGAGAAATTACCTTTCTGTGATTGTAGCATTATTATATATGATCTGTTGTTGTATTTAATACTGTATTAGAAGGAATAAATATTTGAAAATGTTCATTAAAAAATAAAAATAATCGGTATGAATTAAATTAAGACAACAGATGGCAGCACCAAAAATATTTTGGATTAAAATAAAAGAATATATTCTATGTTTTATTGGGTATTAAATTTAGTTTAATATAATCTAAGCATTGCATTTTATCTTTCAGAAAATATTTCGCAACTGTTTGAGCAGAATTTCGCCCAAAAATGTGTGCCGCAAAAGTTAACAGAGCGCTGATAGGGCTTGATTTACTGACGCTCACCCTTAAATAACCTTTCGATTATTATTTCCCTCAGTTTGCATTAGAATTTATGTTTCTTTAAACTAAACATTCTAACTGGTTAGGTTGTTAGACCAATCGCAAAGCTGATCAACATAAGTTTCTGCGTTCCGGAAGTGAAACAGGATAACATTTCGATTCACGAGTAAAAGGATTCTAGTAAGATTTTCGACGTGAGTGAGTTGGAGGGAAGGAGAAGACACGAGAATAGATTTGGATGAGTTTGGAATTTGACCTTTAGTCTAGTGGAAAGAAACCCACTTAGATATAACTATGACTGGAAAAGTCTAGTATCGGGGTTTGACCGCAATACGAAGCAAAGTAAAAGGAATGCCATTGATAAGTATAAAAGTTTTGTATATCATCTATGGAGTAACAATTATCACCAGGTCCGTCAAGGTAGTATCTTGTATAATTGTAATTCATTCTGGGCATATGCAATAACAGTCATTGCCTGTGTTAGCAGTTGCTTTAAACAACCAGCTGCTGTACTTACTGTGAAGTTCACAATAAAAATAGTTTGATTTAAATCAGTATAGTCCTTTATTATTGCCCTGGACCGAAAGGTCTGTAGATCAAGTACTTTAAGTTAGAATAAGTTTACTTTTGACATATCGAAGATCAATCCTGGGGAACAGCATCTAAAGGGGATAAAGAAACAAACAGATCTTTACAAAGTATCAATTGTGGGGCTTTTATATCAGTATCGAAATTTTTTACGTCAATTGCTACATTCATGTTTCATACACGGTATTTATAAAAAACCGTGTTGTGGCAAAAATGTTTTTGGTTGCTTTGTTTTCTAATAATGCCAGGTTGAGAAATATACAAATTACAGTATTTCAATTTGTATTTCTTAAATGAAGCTATTAAAGAGTGAACCAATATTTAAACGGTTTTGAAATTTTCAAAATATTTCACATCAAATATGTACCTGACATGATAATATATATATATATATATATATATATATATATATTTGGAATATAAATAATGAAACATTATTTTCGCCTCTTTAACATTGGCAGGTTTACGTAAAAAACAACTACGACCTTTGTTAATATCCAACTTATTATACCTAAACTAGTATTTTATATCGTGTTTACATTTTTTATTTTTAGTACATCAGTCAAATAATAACACGAAGTTGCAATATACGAAGCAAAAGTTAATGTAAAACAACCACAATAATACATAACTTTGGACACACAATATTTTGACGAAACTTGTCAAATATATAACCAACCAATAAAATAAAATACATATTCATCCCAATGAAGATTATGAAAACTAAACATATAAAATTATAAAGTATATGTAATGATCTTATCTGCCTTATTTTATTAGCTTCTATACATTTTTAAGTCAACGTACTTCAATTTGCATATTTTACTTAAATAATTCCTTGATGCATTAAAATATGCATTAAAAGAAATCATGCTGAACGATCGGCCTATAACTAAAAGCTGAAAAATAAAAGAAACTTGCAAAAAAAGAAACGAAGCTGGAGCGAGCCCATGTAAAACTCTATTTTTAAACCGAGCATCGTACAAACATGAAACAAACTTATTTCGATAGAGTTTTGCGAGAGTTTTGCATTGCGACTTAAACGAATTTTCTAAGTTAAAAATCAAAAAAGATTATAACGTTAGGAAATTTGCGTAATGTTAGTGATTCTGACATATTCGTAATTCTTCTCCTTCAAGATAAAATTTCCAATCATGCTCCAGAGCCATGTATGTATTTGACGGATTTGTTTGAGATTTGATTTATTTAACAGATATATAGCTAACTTAAAATCCTTTGCAAATTGTAATTAAAAGAATTAAAATTTCTAACTTAAATTTTTAGCTGATATAGATAGCCTAGAATCCTTAGTTTAAATTTCAAACAATTACATTTTTTATTTTTAATTACCAAAAAACCGGTTATTTAATACGATATTTCCAAAATAACCCGTTATTTAATACAATATTTCCGAAGAAACCGGTTATTTAATGCAATATTTTAGAAGATCCATTTTTACTTTTCTTTGAGTCACGGGGTGGAATCCGAAAACCCATTCACAGAGTTGAAAATAATTATTGGATCACTAGATTAAAATATTTGTCAACATTTAAAAGTTGTCCCACAGAACTAGCAGTAAGGCTTATGATCGTCAAAAAACATAGACAATGCTTAGACAAAAGTGAACTAGATATTTAAAAATGGGGCGTGAACCGCATAGACGGCTCTCAAAGGTGCCTAATACAATAATGAGATCATGTAGATATGTAAGCATTTTAACTTCTGGTAACCAACTACGGAACTGATTGATTAAACGAAGGTAGTAGGAGTATCTGGTAGTCCAAATGGCATCCTTTTAAGCCCGGATTCCCAATCAAGATGTAAATGCAGTTTGATCTCTGCATTAGCTTCTAACAGGTATCTGCTAATATCCGGATCCGGGGTTTTCCTTTTGGAAAACCCAGTGTCGTCATAAATTCAGCTCACTTGGCAGAATGTAACAACTTCTCAAGAAGTAGAAGTGGATATCTATCTGCCTTACGTACAGCAATTAACTGCATAAAATCCACACATAGTCTTATTTGCCCAATTTTCTTTGGTACTAAGATAAGTGGGACTGCCCAAAGACTTTTCCATACTTCGATAATTCCGTTAGTAATTATGTCACCGAGTTGTTGACGTATAGTATCATTAAGTGTTATTGATTTGGCAAAATAGTAATTGGATCAGCGCATCTTCGGTTTCCATTTTATGTTCAGCCACAGGGGTTGGTTTACAATTTTTGTCAAAAGTATCACTATGAACTATCAACAAGGATTCAAGTTGACTGCGTTGATCAAATATTAGAGGCACTTCTTCATATGGTCATAAAACAATATTAGCAATTATAACAGTAAGTTTACTTATAGTAGATATATAATACTTATCCAAATGGTAAATGACCTCCGGATAATCTCTGAAACACCAAACAATGGTAATAGGATGGCAATCTAAGTTAGTGGCAGCTAAATGTCCTAAAATTATTTCTTTATATAACTCATTATGCAAGCGCAACAATTCTATTGGAACTTGTCTTCCTCCAAGATGTACATTTACAGTTGTACATAACACTGCCGTATTTTGGGGAACTCCATCAACTAATGTTACTGAAACTTGATGTTCTGTAAAAGGCCAATTCCCTCCAATAAGTATTTTATACAGCGCTGTGCAAAGATTTACGTCTGCATCAGTCAATGCAGTTTCTTCAGCATCCAAAATTATGATTAGCAAATATGGCCTTTCCACTGTAACTATGTATTCCATAATTTAGATATTCCATAATTTAGATATTTCATAATGTATAGAAACAAGTTTAAGATCTGTTAAAGAAAATTGCACTGAAGAGGTTGATGTATGTATGAGATGGTATATTTTCTGAACAATTTGGACAAATGGATCTAACAAATCCAGGCATACAAGTATCCAAGACAAGTATTTTGCGTATAAAGACTAGTTTCAATAATGGCTTCCGATGATGAAGGATTTGTAATTGTGTTAAGAGTAGCATTGGGAGTAGCATTGCAACTTGGCTACTATTTTCTGAACTTCGGGTTCTACACTTGGAATAACGTGCCCAAATCTGTGGCATAATTGGCAACGTTTTCATTCGAATTGGCAACGTTTTCATTCGAATTGGCAACGTTCTCATTCGAATTTCGGTTAAAATCGCCCTCTTTGGCATCAAATTTGCGCTTGCTAGCAGCCATCAAATTTTTTCTTAGACTTTAATAGATTTACTAGAATAGGAAACTTCAACCAACATATTTTCGATGCTTCTAGCGAGAACAATGAGATCGCCGTGGGTGCATTTAGGGGGATCAGGTAATACAAGAGGGTGCCAAGGTTTTCCAAGGTTTCAGGTTGCCAAGGTTTCAGGTTTTCCAAGAGGGTGCCAAAGCACCCCTCTTGGAAAATTGTTAGTTTAATTAAAAGCCAATATGAGAGAAAAAATATAAGAAAAATGCTTTTTGGAATTTGAACATTTAATCACAACAGTGTGTATTCTCCCACATGTTTATTAATAAAAACAATTATGGATTATTGTATTTGGTATGTTTACGAATGTCCAATTTGTTAATTTAGTTGCTTTGTCTCCAGGAAGGTTAGAATTAAACTTAATGCTTTAGCAAACAAAAATCTTATTAATATTCGTTGGGTTAAGGCCCACTCTGATATCTCGGGAAATGAGACTGCGGATAAGTACGCCAAACTTGCTACCTCCTCGGGTTCTCCCTTTTCCCTTCCCTTCCCGTTTTCCCTCCTTAAAAAATTTTGTAAACAAAATATTTCTCATCATTGGCAAATCTTTCTTAACTCTTATATTTCCCCCCGGACTCATGATCTGGCCCGGATTTCTTCCTTCCTCCCTCTGGTCAATCCCTCCCTCCAAATTACTAACAAATATTTAATATATTTTTTAACTGGGCATGGCCCATTTCTAGATTATCTCCATTATTTTAAACATAAATCCACCTCTTGTTGCACCTGCGGTTCTTTCGGCGATGCCGACCATTTTGTTTTTTCTTGTCCCCATACAAAAAATTTTCATCTTACAAAACCCTCCCCTGCCAATTGCGCAGCCTGGTTCTCGAGAGTCAGTTCAAATAAATCTTCTATAGATAAAATTAAAAACTGTGTTCTCATTGCTAGAGACATCTCTAATCAAATTTCCTGATCAGCTTGTGAGCCTCTCCCTTTTCCCCCTTTTGGTCGGTGGTCCCCTGTTGTCCTTTTCCCTGGAGGTGTTACCCTCTCTTTGTATGGTTGCCTTGTTTTGTCTGTGTTTTGTTTTTGTCTTTGTTTTGTCTGTGTTTTGCTGTGTTTTGATTGTGCCCCGTTTGTTGCTGTTTGTCTTGGTTTAGTTTTTGTTTTTGTCTTCGTTGTTGTTTTTGTTGTATTATTTCTCATTGTGCACCAGTTGAAGTAACCATTGTTCAAGAATTATTGTAATCCGTTTTAATGTGTCTTTCACTGTTTAAACTTTATATTGTTTCAAAATGTGAAACATATTATGTAAACTCTCCTGTAAATTTTTGATTCTCAAAATAAACGCTGCTGGACCGTCGGACGAAAGCCATGGAAGTTGGGAGTTGGTTTCGGCTAACTCCTTCCCGGCCGTCCAAATGGATGCTCAAGTCCTTGTTGACGAGCCGGACGGCCTGGGTTTTCAACACCTTTCTGGTATTACACCCTCCCTTAAATGTGGCTAGTATCTATTTCCCTCCCCATGATCATCTACCTACTTTACTTAGTGAAATTGAAAATTTTAATTTCTTCAACTCTAACTTCCTCCTCCTCGGAGATTTTAATGCCAGAGCTCGGTTGTGGGGATATGGTTTCACTGACCAGAGGGGATTGGACATGATAGATTTTTGCTTAAATAACAATTTAATCATCTGTAACGATGTTAACTGCGGTCCAACATTCGTTTCTCATTTAGGTAATGGTTTTCCCGACTTATCCCTTATTAACTTTTCTCTTTTCGACTCTATTCAGTGCTGGGAGGTCCTCTCGAGTGACACCCTCAGTGACCACAAATATATTAAAATTACCCTTAACCTCGATCCCCCTTCAGACAATACATTTTTCTTAAAAACTCAATATGGCATTGGCAAATTTATTTTTAACTTCAGAAAAAATCTAAATTCCCCCTCCTCCCATTTAGAAAACATCCAGGATACGGCCTCCCTAGACTCTTTTTTTAAAACCTTTATAGATACTATTCAAAATTGTGCAATCAAATTTATCAGAAAGAAAAAATCCAAAACCATAAATAATTTTTCCTGGTGGAACACTGACTTATCCAAACAGAGAAACTATGTCACTGCTCTCTACAAAAAAATTAAGTCACTTGAGAGAAACTCTGCCTCCCCAGCCGAAATCTCTTCAGTCAAAATTCTATATAAACAAAATAGAGCAAAGTATAAAATACTAATCAAAAAACAAGACAAGATTCCTGGAGATCTTATTGTACAAAATGCAATGAAACCTTTGGCTCCCATTTTAAATTCACTTTTAAAAAACACAAAAAATTTAATGACATTAATCTTCACTTCCCTGATTCCCCCTCTCTTAATCACACTGATAGATTGAAACGTTTGTTGGACCATCACTTAAAAGAAAATAGTAACTTTTCTGCTTTCCCATCTTTTACTTTGCCTTCTGAAGGAATGGGGGTGATATCTGATGAAGAGCTTCATGTAGTATTTAAAAATTTAAAAAATGGCAAGGTTCCTGGCCTAGACAACATTGACTTTACCATTTGGAAACATCTATTTAAATTTTTCCCCTCTTTCCTTTCCAAAATCATAAACCTTTGCTTCAAATTTTGTCATTTTCCCTCATGTTTAAAAAATGCAAATATCCTTTTTTTCAACAAACCCGGAAAAGATCCTTCTCTCTGTTCCTCTTACCGACCAATCTGTCTTTTACCCACTTTTGGAAAAATTCTGGAAAAAATCTTTATAAACAAGCTCAATTTTTGGTTATCCTCTACCGGAGCTCTTCATCCCCTTCAGTTCGGCTTCAAAGAACTGACGAGCTGTGAGGATGCTGCTCTCAGGCTGATTGAGAACATCTCTAGTCATAAATCCAAACATTTTGTGTCCCTGACCACCGTGGACATCTGCGGGGCATTTGACAGCCTCAATTGGACAGTACTACCTTCCTCATTCTCCAATATTAACCTTCCAGAAATCTACCAAAATTTTATTTTTCCGTACTTGAACAACAGACAAATCACACTTTCAAACGGTTCTTTTCAAATTACAAAAACATTTCTTCGGGCGCTTCCCAGGGTTCGGTTTTATCACCCTCCCTGTGGAGCATTTACTTTAATAACATTCTTAAACTAAATAATATGATATTTACTATCTTAAGGCCTTCGCAGATGATCTTGCGGTGGTCATCTTCGCTTCCAACCTAAAATCGCTCCGTCTAAACACAAACAGTCTTCTTAATCTGATCTCTTCCTCTCTCTCGGACCTTAAACTCTCTATTGCCACCGAAAAATGTAAATCAATCGTATTTAATAAAAACCGCACCAAAATCAGACAACGTCCCTCCTTCAAAACTTTAAATTTTAGAATTCAAACTACAAGACAACTTATATATTTAGGCATTACGATTGATGACAATCTTAAATGGAGCTCCCATACTTTCAACCTTAGAGAGAAATGCTTCAAGTTTGCCAGCACCTTTGGGAGGATGACTGGTAATAACTGGGGTGTTGATAAATCCTTTCTTAAAATTTGGTATCTTTCGGTAATCGAAAAGATCATCACTTTTGGTGCGGGAGTTTGGGGAAAAGCATTGACTGGGGCCCAGGTCAAAAAACTTTTATCTCTTCAAAGGATTTTTCTTCTAAAAATTTCTTGTGGTTTTCGGACTACTTCTAACATTTCTCTCTACTCCTTAACTGGCATCCCCCCTATTCACCTTGTAATAAATTCTCTTTACAAGAAATTCACTTTTTGGAAACTCCGCCTTAACCTTTTTGCTAATCCCGCTCTCCCTCCCCCCGAAAAATTTGATAATAACTGTCCCCTTTCCAATATCCCTCCCTCCCAACGTATGGTTAATCTTGTCCCCCGTGATGCCCTTAATTTTTCAAATATTAACATTTACACTGATGGCTCTGCCATGGATGATAACACAGGCTACGCCATCTGCATCTTCAAAAATGATTCTTTAGACAATACTTTCACCTTTAAACTCGAGCATGGGAACACAGTTTTCCAGGCAGAAATTGCTGCAATCCACTATGCCATAAACTGGGCTTCTTCAAATAATTCAAAAATTAATATATTTACTGACAGTCAATCCTCTATTTCGGCACTTCAATCTATCAAAAACAAATCTAATTACTTATCTAAAATTAAAATTAACGCAAATTATAATAAACACCTAATAAACCTTTGTTGGGTCAAAGCACACTCCGACATCTCGGGTAACGAGGTCGCCGATAAATATGCCAAACTTGCTACCTCCTCCGGTACCCCCACCTCCCTACCTTTTCCATACTCTCTCTTAAAAAAACATTATAAAAATTAAAAATGATATTTTAAATTTATGGCAAATCTACCTTAATAATTATATTTCGCCCCGCACCCATGATCCGGCTAGAATCTCAACTTTTCTCCCAAAGGTGAACTTTAACACCCAAATTACTAATAAATACCTCATATACTTTATTACGGGCCACGGCCCCTTCCCCGACTATTTATACTCCTTTAAATGTAAAACTTCTTCCAGATGTACCTGTGGTTCCTTCGGCGATGCCGATCATTATGTATTTTCCTGTCCCCTTACTAAACCTTATCATCTCTCAAAACCTTCTCCCCAAAACTCTGCGACCTGGTTCTCGAGTGTTTGCTCCAACAAATCTTCCATTAATAAAATCAAAAACTGTGTTCTCATAGCGAGAGAAATCTCAAACAAAATCTCTTAATCAGCCTGCGGACTTAAATGCTTTTCTGCTTTCAATTTTGTCTCTGGTCGGTGTCTCTCCCTTTTACTTTAACTGTTTTACCTGTTTTTTGCTCGGTGGTGTCGTTCTTTTTTTGTCCTTTTGTTTTTTTTTTGTTTTTTTGCCTCGTCTTTGTCCCGTTTTTGTTGACCTTGTTTGTCCTGTTTTGGCTGTTGGTTGCTTATGCAATGTTTTTCTTCGTATTTAATTTTTTTGTATTATATTCTTGTAATTTTCCCCTGTCTTCATCAAATTATATATCACTTTTTCAGCATATCATTGTCAACATATCACTAAATATCATATATTATATAATTACACTCACATATTTTAATACTGTCATCAAACATCATGTTTTATATCAAGTCATCTTGCTAAATATCATGTCATCTATATTTAATCATGTCATCTAATCATCAAAATGTTAACTCATCTCATCACCTCTTTGTACAACTCCTTGTAACCTCAATGTATATTTTTTGAAACTTAAATAAACTTTGCCCCAGACCGTTGGACCTTGGCCGCCCCGGGAGTTGGCTTCTGCTAACTCTTTTCCCGGCCGTCCAATTAGATACTCAAGTCCTCAGGATGAGTCGGACGGTCTGGGTCTTTTACACCTTTCTAGTAGTCCGCGACCTTCGAAAGCGAAAGTACGTATGTTTTCGTTCTCTTGCTTTTTCGCGCCTTGGGCGCGTGGTTCTGCTTTGTGTTATATGGTGTTTAGCATTTTTTTGTTCCCTGTGTCGTGAGCTTTATCGTGGTGTCTTTGCTTTTCCTCTCCGACCCTCGGGTGGTGAGCAATCTCTGTTTATATTTTATAATTTTTCCATTTATTGTCCATCGCTTCACTATGCCATTGTATTGGGAGATTTTCTTCCAAAAGTACAAATTTAGGTACTTTTGTACATCTGTAAACCAGTATTTCATTGCTTAAAACTGTATAAATCTTGTATATTATCTATCCTTATAGTGTATATAATGCAATTTGTCTTATATTTTTTTCCCGGGGAACAGTGTATATATGTACATATGTATTTTGATGTTTAGTAAAAGTTGTTTTCATATTTTCGCCAGTTTTGATTCTACGGTTCTCCCCTTTGCTCAAAATGGTTTGTCCCTCCTTGGCTCCCAGTTCAAGTTTTTCCACTTAAACTTTTACCTCTGCCTTGGCATCCGTCCCTTGTCCTCTTCTACCCATTTTGTCTCTCATTGCCCCCCCTTACCCGTGTGATTTCCTTTGTCCCGTTTTAACGTAGAAATTCCATTTTCATTTTCTAAAAAAAAAAAAAAAAAAAAAATTAAATTAAAATTCAGCTTTTCCCTTCGGCAACTCGTGCCCGCTTAACCTTTTTCACCTTTTTAAAAAGTTTGGACAGCCTCGACCAGTGTTTTCCATTTAAAAATTGTTTTTACCGCACCGTTGTTATAAATTCCTCTTTTGCCCCGCCCTGCGTCTTCTCGGCATCCCTTTTTGCTTTCATTGTTTTTTAATTGCTTTTTGCCCCGTTCCCTTGCCTTTTTGTTTTTTAGGTCTTTTTTCCTCCCCCCTGGCCCTTTTAACTTGCCCCTCAACGCTGTTTTTTTGGGTTTATTTATTGTTCCTTGCTTTTTTCTCTTTTGTTGTTTGTTTTATATAAACTTGTTTTCCTTGTCCTTGGTTTATTATGGAATATTTCTCCCCCCCCCGGATTTCCCCCCTCCCCCCTGTAACTTTGTCTTCGCCCCTGTTTCCTTCCGGCCCTCTTTCTCCTGCCTCTGTAGGTATCGTAAAAACTCTAGCTCTCCAGCAGACAATCCCTATCTTAGCTCCACGAGCTCTCAACCTACAGTAAAACTGACTGATTTGAAGTCATCATCGTCTACTCCTTCTGTGTCTCAATACTCTTCATACTCCAGTGCTGCTGCTTCTCGCTCTCCTCCGCTTCTTCCTCTTCCTCGTCGAACATCTTCATTTGCCTCTCCCCGGCCACAATTTAATGTGTTTTCAAAGACTGTCCTAAAGCCTTTCAAGCAATCAGTACCTTTCTCCAGTCTTCCATCGACTCCTGCCACTAAAAAAATAGGAAACTCCTAAACCTTCCACTACGGCCAAAACCCAGTGTGTCTCAGTGTCCATCTTCGAAGATTCCTCTCCACTTAACTCCTCTCAGCCACCTATTGGTACTTCCACATCGACTTCTCTGCAGCCTTCCTCTCCTCCTCTAATGTCTTCTGCACCTGCGGAGATCTCGTCTTTTTCCCATGGTATCTCCTCATCCTCTCCTCCGGTTTCATCATTACCTAGAACTCCTCTTCTCTCCAACGCTGATTCCGATCCCGTTGACGATGCAGCCTCAATCTCCAATACTGTCGAGTCTTCCGATGTCTGCTGCTCAGATCTTAACGGGGATTTCCTGGCGCAAATTAACAAAAATGTGGAGAGGCTCCACAACTACCTCTTCAAATATGTAAAGATCACTGCAACCCAGAGAGCCTATGTCGATAAAAGAATTGCTGACATCAAGAACTCCTGCAGCTCCCTGGAAAATCAGCTCATCTCAGCTCCTCAACCCTCTTCTCCTCCCCCTGATCAATTCCTAAATCTGGCTAAGGCCTTCAACGAAGAGCTAACTCAATTCAAAAACACGCTGACCGACGACTTCAAATCCTTCTCAACGGACCTCCAGAAAAACCTACCAGCCTTAATTGACAAAACTGTAAGGCAAAACCTGGAAAAAACCTTTCTAACCTCGGTGCCTCAACTTCTACAAGCTCCTCAGGGAAAGCATCTAATTCCTCTTCCTCTTCCTCTTCCTCTGTTGGCCCAAAACAGAGAACATATTCTAGCGTGCTGCTACAAGGTCACGACCGTACGAAAAATTAACTCTGAACTACAACGTGATCTTCAATCTTTCCGGTGCCCACGTGACGTCAATATAAAAAACATTACCGCACTCCAAAACGGGACACTGAAAATAACATGCCGGGAGAGCAATCCTGAAAAACTTGTTCCAATCTTCCAAAAATCCGGCCTGGCTGAAAAATTCTCTATTCGTATGCAGGAGGATAGGAGGAGAGCGCTTATAATTTTCAACATCCCCCCGAACTATACGGAGGAGAACGTGAAGGCGTTAATATGTCTCAATCACAAAAACTTAACTCCATCTGATATCAAGATCATAAAAAACTTTAAGACCAGAAACAATCTAATAAACTGGGTGTTCCAGGTTAGTGTATTTGTGGCAGGAAAAATTATTGATGCAAAGAAACTTTTTTATAATTTCAACAGATTCTTTGTTAAAAGATATATTGCTTTCAAATGGTGCTTCAAGTGTCAAGGGTTTGGACATATGGCGAACTTCTGCCCGCATCCCCTGGTCAACTGTAGTTTCTGCACCAAAAGTGACCACACACACAGGACCTGTAAAGCCAGGAACCCTGTGTGTGTGAATTGCTGCACTGCCAATGATAATAACCCTCTTCTCGGTTATCGTACGGACCACAACGCTCACAACAAGGCAGCCTGCCGTGCTTTCCAGGCTGAGGTTAAACGAATTCGTGATCTTCAGCGGGAAGCATAATGCTCCCTTTTCTTCTTATGTTATCATTATATCTTTATCTGATGTTGTCTTTATATTATAATTACATTTGTATATTAATGTATTTTGCTTGTTGTACCCCGTATGTAATGTATTCTTTTTCGCTTCGCATTCGTGCCTGGACCATTCCCTTTCTCCGGAATAATGACTATAAAATGTATTCAATTTAATACAAATCATTCTCTCGCCTCGCACAATAACTTAATCCAATTTGCCCTCGACAACTCCATAGATTTTGCCTGTATACAGGAGCCTTATGTCAACAAGGGCAAAATCCTTTCTCCCCCTCCTGGTATACATCAATTTTCATCAGCCTCTCAAAAAGCAGCCATAATAGTATTTAACCCCGATATTTCAGTTCATTTAAAATGTATTACTCTTTCTTCGGTCTTCATAGAAGTCTGTCTCTCTCCGAACAAAACGTTAATCCTTTCAAGCATTTACTTTCCCCCTCATGATCATTTCCAGTCCCTTCTGTCCGAACTCTCTCTGGACTTTTTTAATTCCGATTTCCTTCTACTAGGAGACTTTAATGCCCAGGCACGGATGTGGGGCTATAGCTTCACAGACCAACGGGGACTAAATTTGATTGACTTTTGCCTGGCAAACAACCTGGTAATTTGCAACGATCCCAGCAATGGTCCAACCTTCGAATCCCATTCCGGAATTGGTTTTCCCGACCTCACATTAACTAACTTCTCTTTTTTCGCTGTTCTTCGCTGCTGGGAGATTCTCTCCGATGACTCCCTCAGTGATCATCATATGATTCAAATTACTCTAATTCTTGATTCTCCCCCCTCTCAGGACTTTTATCTTAAAACTCAATACAATTTGGGAAAATTCATTTTTAACTTTAAATCTCATATTAATCATCTAAATTCATTAATAAAAAATATATCTAATACCGCTGCTCTTGATGAATTTTATTCTACTTCTTCTTCTCTTTTAGTCCAAAATTGTGCTCTTTCCAACATCAAGAAAAAGAGATCCCCTCGTGTCAAGGGTTTCACTTGGTGGAACAAAATTTTATCTAAATTCCGCAACTTTGTCTCGGCCTTCTTCAAAAGGATCAAATCCTTGGAGAGAATCTCCGCTTCTCCCGACCTTATTTCGGCCGCAAAAATAAAATATAAACTCAATAAGGCAAAATACAAAAAATTACTAAATAAAACAAAACTAGACTCCTGAAAAGCCTTTTGCTTAAGCTGTACTCTTCTTTTAATACACACTTCAAATTTGCCTTCCAGAAACATCGAAAAATAAATAGTCTTGAACTCCAATTTCCTGAAAATCTCAACCTCTCTCATCAAGAAAAAATTGATCGGCTTATGGACCATTGTTTTAGGGATGATGCAGATTTTGCAGGTTTTCCCTCTGTCACTCTGCCAACTCACGGACTGGGAAGTGTTTCCTCAGAGGAACTCTTTATTGTTTTTAATAATTTAAAAAGTGGTAGGGCCCCTGGCCCCGACAAAATTGACTTTTATATTTGGAAAAAGCTCTTTAAATATTTCCCCTCCCTAGTCTCAAAAATTCTTAATCTTTGTTTTAAATTTAGTTACTTCCCCTCTTGTTTAAAAACTGCTAACGTTCTTTTTTTCAATAAACCAGGCAAAGACCCTGCACTTTGTTCGCCCTACCGCCCTATATGCCTTCTCCCAACCCTTGGGAAGATAATAGAAAAAATCTTTATTAACAAGCTTAACTTCTGGTTCTCCTCTGAGGAAGTCCTTCACCCCCTTCAGTTTGGCTTTCGGGAATTGCGCAGCTGTGAAGATGCGACTCACGGGTTGATTAATTCCATTGGTAAATTTCGGCCAGGACACTATGTCTCCCTTACCACCGTAGACATCCGCGGGGCTTTCGATTACTTGAACTGGGATATTCTTCCCAGCACCCTCAACCAAATAAACCTTCCTCCATCCTACCAAAACTTCATCTTCTCATATCTTCAAAACAGAAGTGTCTCTTTCATCGATGGCTCTTCTGTTTTCTCAAAACATATTTCTTGTGGCGCCCCACAGGGTTCAGTAATCTCTCCAACCCTGTGGAGTATCTACTTCAACAAAATACTTCTTCTAAATAACGACCACCACTATTTACAGGCCTTCGCGGATGATCTCGCGGTGGTAACTTTTGGTCCTACCCTCCGCTCCCTTTCAACAAATACCAACCATCTTTTAAAGACAGTTTCAGATTCTCTCGCTAGTCTGAAACTTGAAATATCTCATGGAAAATGTAACGCAATCATCTTTAACAAGTCTAAATCCAAAATCAAGAAAAACCCCACTTTCAAAATTAATGGTAAAAAAATTAAAATCTTCAGAAATCTGAAATTTTTAGGATTAATCTTAGACGATAACTTTAAATGGAGCGCTCATGTTTTTTTCCTTAAAGAGAGATGTTGTAAGATCGCTTCTACCTTTGGTAAACTTGCGGGCTGTAACTGGGGAGTAAATAAATCATTTTTAAAGGTCTGGTACCTGTCGGTTATTGAAAAGATTCTTTCCTATGGGGCAGGTATCTGGGGTAGAAACCTTACTGGGGCTCAAATTAAAAACTTACTTTCTCTTCAAAGGGTCTTCTTACTTAAAATTTCCACCGGCTTTAGAACGTCTTCTAACATCTCTCTTTTCTCCCTGACCGGCATTCCCCCCATTCATCTAGTAATAAAAATTCAACATTCGAAATACATATTCTGGAAACATCACTTAAATTCCTTAACTGATACAAACATCCCGGACCCTTCTCTTTTTGATTTTAATTCACCCCTTTTAAATTATCATCCTTCAAACAGCATCGCTCTTTTTCAGCCTCATGATCCTCTTTCTTTTTCCAATATTAATATCTACACAGACGGCTCCTCAATTGACGGAAACACCGGATTCGCCGTTTGCATATTTAAACAAGATGTCCTGGACGGGGTTTATTCCTTTAAACTTAGCGGCGAGAATACTGTATTTCAGGCTGAAATTGCAGCTATCGACTTTGCCATTTCTTGGGCTAAAGAAAACAATTTAAAAGTCAACATTTTTTCAGACAGCCTCTCCTCTATTTCGGCACTGAACTCAATCAAAGACAAATCAAACTTTCTTATTAACATTAAAACCAAAGCCAATTCTTCAAAAAATCTCATCAATCTTTCATGGGTTAAAGCCCACGACAACAACCTAGGCAACGAGATCGCAGACCTTCATGCTAAATTAGCCACCATCTCTGGAACCCCCCTCCATATCCCATTTCCCTATTCTCTTCTCAAAAAATATTGTAAAAACCTTCTTCTTAAAAATTGGCAGACTTATCTGAATGAATACATTTCTCCCCGTTCCCATGACCCAGCAAGAATCTCAAAATTCCTCCCCATTGTTGATACAAACCTTCTAATTTCCAACAAATTTTTAACATACTTTCTTACGGGCCACGACCCCTTCTTGGACTACTTCCACTTTTTCAATCATAAATCTTCGTCAAACTGTGTCTGCAACAGCTATGGTGATGCCGACCATTTTATTTTTTCCTGCCCGGTTACCAAACCCTTCCACCTTTCCCGTCCCTCTGACGCTAACGCTGCGGCTTGGTTCGCCAACGTTTGCAAAAATAAATCCTCGATTCTTAGAATTAAAAATTGTATTCTCGCCGGTCGGGAAATCTCTAACAAAGTCTCTTGATCGACCTGTGAGTTCTCCGGTTCTCCTTGGTCTGTGTTTCTCACACTGTTCCCCTCTCTGTATATAATTGTATATTACTGTATATTCCTGTTCACTTTTTGTACATAATTGCATTCCTACGGTTTTAACCTGCCCACCTTCTCCCTTGGAGTCTACGGTGTACATACATTTGTATATTCCTACCGTACTATCTTTCCGCTCCCTGGGAGTTCACGTGGTATT
Organism: Amaurobius ferox; assembly: GCA_951213105.1. Classification (NCBI taxonomy): domain Eukaryota; kingdom Metazoa; phylum Arthropoda; class Arachnida; order Araneae; family Amaurobiidae; genus Amaurobius; species Amaurobius ferox. The sequence continues at coordinate 29,571,898 of OX578145.1, forward strand.
TACCCTGCGTTTTGTGTTTCGTGTATTGTGTTTGTTTCGTGTAATGTTTGTTTCGTGTTTTTTGTTATGTCTTTTATGTTTGCGTACTTCTTTGTATTTTATGCTAGGGTTTTTTCCCTTCGGGGTTTTCCCCTGTTTTCTTTTTTCTGTCTTATGTCTCTCTTGTATTGTATTGTATTGTTTTGTTTTGTTTTGTTTTGTCATGGCCATTCTTTTGCTTGTCTTGTTGTAACTGTGTTGGGATTCAATTTTAACCTGTTTTGTAATGTTTTGAAAAATAAAGTTCCCGGCCACACACATAGCAACAGTAAGCCTTCGGGTCTGTCGTGTGGTCTGGGTTTTCAACACTTCAACACCTTTCTGGTAGGTCGGACGGTCTGGGTCTCAACAACAACAACAGTAATTTTTAAAATTTGGTGCATACTCATTTTTAAAAGTGCTATGTACACTAATTTTTCAAATGTAATGCTCATAGTATCTATTCAAATTTACTTCGTAACAATCGATGCTTTTGAATAGGCTGATTGAATCCCGCATACGCCCACAGAGATCGCCATATATTTTAAAAGCATCACGAGTAAGATGCTTTCCAATATGCCGATTGAATCTCGCATACGCCCATGGATATCGCTATATCTTTTAAAAGCATCATAAGTATGATGCTTTCGAATAGGCCGAATGAATCCCCCATGAAGCATATTCAGTTAAGATTCTGTGTCTTATGGTTTTACCAACTGAGAAAAGGATTCGCGAGACTGGGATATAAATATTTTCGCTAATACGTTGTCATCTTGCTTCATAGTAAATATTTCATAATACAATTTATATGGATGCATTCGGACCAAATGTGATTTGAGAAGCCTTTCTGCTTCGTCCTATGTTTGCACATGAACTTCTTGACCACCAATTAGCATCTTCCTGTGTTAACAACATAGTAAGTTCAATGAATGCTTTAGCATTGCTTACTGCTGTACACAAACGAAATGCATTTACATTAAGGAAAGTTTCAACAGACATTCTTTCTTTCTTTCGTCCGACTTACCCGAAGGTGTAAGACATCTATCTGTTTGGATGGCAGAAACAGTGCCACTCAATTTAGTCCGGAACTGCAGTGGGGGCAGTATCTACAAGAACCTACCTCCCTTCCCCTACTACCAACTTCTCGGATGGAATTTCGGACTCAAAATTTAACCTGCCAATATTCCGATTTACCACGGGGATAGTTTAGGAAGATCCAGGAATCGAACTCGAGTCCTGCGAAAGCGATCCCCGCGACTTAACCACTGGGTTATCCTACCTTTCTTCAGAAGAATGCATATACATGTATTATTCTGTTTTTAATTATTCATCTGTTTAAAATTAACGAATTTATAAAGTCTAAAATCAGCTACTCCCCATCTACCGATTGATCTAAATCTACTGGTGCGATCTAAAATCTACTATCATGAGCTAACAGCTACTGATATTTAGGCCTAGCATATAAATAACATAACTGTATATGACAAGAAATATGACAAAATAAAATAATCGTATAAATAAAAATAATTCAATGAATACAGGAAAATAAAATTGAAACCGGAAACATAGGACATTAATCATTTATTTCGACCGTTCATACACTTAATTCTAGCTTGAACTTTTTACAAGAATACTTGTCGTTTTTAATTTTTTCACAAAAGTTTGATCATTTTAGATATATCTTTATTTCATAGTTATTTCATTATCCTACCTGACGACTTAAATGGACTCGTATTGAGATCTCGTATTTGACCTTTGTACAACGAAATGTCACAAATTGCACAAGCATCAGTTTTTCTATGTTGCAACTAAAATATGAAAATTTATCCTACCTGAAAACGTGAATGATTGACTTGTAACTAAGAGAAATAGTTTGTGGGATGAAAAATAGATGATAGAAAAAACTCTTGTCTATAGTATGTGGTGCTGCCATCTAGTTTCGTTTGTAACATTTATCTCTATTTCAATATCATCATTTTTTATTAATAGCAAAAATAAACATAAATGGCGACAAATCATAGAATAATTTTGTAAATGATAGCAGTTAGCAATTACATTACCTATTTTCCACGTAGAATAAATAATGCTATGGATTTATTCTGAAAGAGAAAAATGAATAGATTTTATATTTTCATGATTTAGAAGAAGAAATGCATAAATACTTTAGAAAAAAAAAATACGAAATTTCTTGTAATTACAGTTTCAAACGCAGGTAAATCAGAAAGATAAACCACAATAAATTAATTAGTTAATAATATTTTGCAGGATTCTTTTTACACTATTTTAGTCTAAAATTATTGCAAGACAAGTCACCAAATTCTAATGCATAGCTTTTATCAAAGAAACAGATTTAAAAAAAAAAAAAAATTCAATTTCAAATGTTTATTTGAGTGATTTGAACTTTAAATTTTACGTCAGTTTTTATTACCTGAAAGTAATTGCATTTCAGAAACGTAACTTGCATCTAAATATGCTTCATCAAAATATGGTGCTGTTATCTAGGAATTCATTAATGAATGTATATATTTTACTAGAATGATTTTGAAATTCCTCTAAAAAACGCAAAATGCAAGGACGGATAAAATTTTCAAAAATGCCTTCTTTATATTCATTTTATAGTTATTAAAAGCCTTAATGAAATATTTTTTCTTCGTTTTCAATAGAATATAAATGAAATGTTCGTAAATAATGTTCGTTACTTTCAATGTTAGCCAAATTAAATTGTTTCCCATAAAATATCTTCATAACTCGTTTAAAATCAGATTAATTTTTATTACAATAATTTTGCCTTAAATATTTTCAAATATAAATAATAAATACGTATAGTATAACACACGCACACACATGCACACACACACACACAAATATATATATGAAATAAAAATAATTATGGACCAACATTAATTAAAAAAAAATGCTTCTTTTATTATATGGAGTTGATTTGTCGTCCAAATATGGTGCTGCCTTATTAATCCAAAATTATACCAAATTAATCAACAATAATCGTTGCATGTATTTTCAATAAAACCGGACAAACTTAATAGAGACATAAAATGAATTACAATATGGAGGAAGGGATGACGGAGCAGCAAGTGTCTATCCCCCCCCCCCCCCAAGTCGAAATATTTGTGCATATGTGTCGTTTTGATATGTAAATAAAATTCCTTCTTTCTTTCGATCAGACTGTCCGACTTACCCGAAGATGTAAGACATCTATCTGTTTGGACTGCAGGGACAGTGCCACCCAATTTAGTCCGGAGCTGCAGTGGGGACAGTATCTACAAGAACTTGCTTCCTTCCCCTACTACCAACTTCTCAGATGGAATTTCGGACCCCTAATGTAACGTGTCAGTATTCCGATTTACCACGGGGATAGTTTAGGAAGATCCAGGAATCGAATTCGAGTCCTGCGAAAGCGATCCCCGCATATTAACCACTGGGTTATCCTCCCCTTCTACAGAAAAATATACATACATATATTATTATGTTTTTAATTATTCGTCTGTTTAAAATTAACGAATTTATAAAGTCTAAAATCAGCTGCTCCCCATCTACCGATTGATCTAAATCTACTGGTGCGATCTAAAATCTACTATCACGATCTAACAACTACTGATATTTATGCCTACCATATAACAACAAATTAAATTAGGCCAACATAACTGTATATTACAAGAAAGTATGACAAAATAAAATAATCGTATAAATAAAATTATTCATTGAATACAGGAAAATAAAATTGAAACCGGAAACATAGGACATTAATCATTTATTTCGACCGTTCATATACTTAATTCTAGCTTGAACTTTTTAAAAGAATACTTGTCGTTTTTAATTATTTCACAAAAGTTTGAACAGTCTAGATATATGTTTATTTCATAGTTATTTCATATAAAATTTATTCTACCTGAAGACTTATATGGAGTCGTATTGAGATCTCGTATTTGATCATTGTACAACGGAATGTCACAAATTGCACAAGTATCAGGTTTTCTATGTTGCAACTAAAATACGGAAATTTATCCTACCCGAAGACGTGAATGATTGATTTGTAACAAAGAGAAAGTTTGCGGGATGAGGAATAGATGATATAAGAAACTCTAGTCTATAGTATGTGGTGCTGCCATCTAGTTTCGTTTGTATCATTTATCTCTATTTAAATATCATCAGTTTTCATAATAGTAAAAATAAACATAAATTACGACAAAGTATAGAATAATTTTGTAAATGATAGTAGTTAGCAGTTACACTACCTATTTTCCACGTAGAATAGATAATGCTATGGATTTATTCTGAACGAGAAAAATTAATAGATTTTATATTTTCATCAATCAGAAGAAGAAATGCATAAATACTTTAGAAAAAAAAATACGAAATTGCGAAATTTCTTGTAATTACAATTTCAAACGCAGGTAAATCACAAAGATAAACCACAATAAATTAATTAGTTAATAAAATTTTGCAGAATTCATTTTACACTATTTTAGTCTAAAATTATTGCAAGACAAGGCGCCAAATTCTAATGCATAGCTTTTATCAAAGAAACAGATTTTTTTAAAAAGAAATTCAATTTCAAATGTTTATTTGAGTGATTTGAACTTTAAATTTTACGTCAGTTTTTATTACCTGAAAGTAATTGCATTTCAGAAACGTAACTTACATCTAAATATGCTTCATCAAAATATGGTGCTGTTATCTAGGAATTCATTAATGAATGTATATATTTTACTAGAATAATTTTGAAATTCCTCTGAGAAAACGCAAAATGCATGGATGAATAAACATTTTTAGAAATACATTCTTTATATTCATTTTATAGTTATTAAAAGCCTTAATGAAGTATTTTTTCTTCGTTTTCAATGGAATATAAATGAAATGTTCGTAAATAATGTTCGTTACTTACAATGTTAGACAAATTAAATTGTTTCCCATAAAAAATCTTCATAACTCGTTTGAAATCAGATTAATTTTTATTACAATAATTTTGCCTTAAACATTTTCAAATATAAATAATAAATACGTATAGTACAACACACACACACATATATATGAAATAAAAATAACTATGGAACAGCATTAATTAGGAAAAAAAAATGCTTTTTCTATTATATGGAGTTGATTTGTCGTCCAAATACGGTGCTGCTATATTAATCCAAAATTATACTAAATTAATCAACAATAATCGTTGCTTGTATTTTCAATTAAACCGGACAAACTTAATAGAGACATAAAATGTATTACAATACGGAGGAAGGCCCAGGACGGGCTACCTCCGATAAAGTTCAAATCCGAAGAAACTTAAATATACCACAAAAGCCAACGACATGTTAAACTGGAATTTTTAGCTATTGCAGTTCTCGAGTTATTCTTAAAAAACGAATGCATTCTTCAGCGAACCCAAAACGGGCTAGCCCGATAAGGTTCAAAATCTAAGTTAAAATCCATCCAAAAGGAAATGATATAATGACGGGCCAAGACGGGCTAATCCGATAATGTTTAAAATGCGATGAAATATAATATACCACAGAGGACAATGGTATATTAAATTTAGACATTCTAGATGCTCCGAATTTTGAATTATTTTCAAAAAACTATATATATTCCTCTTGTTGGGCTCAGGACGGGCTAGCCCGATAAGATTTTTAATCCAAAGTGTTAAAATATATACAGCAAATGACAAGGATATGCTAAACTTCGAATTTTTAGATACACCTGCTCTCGAATTATACCAAAAAACAAGTAAAGTCATATGGCGGGTCCAGGACGGGCTGACCCGATAAGCTTCAAAATCAAAAGAACTGAAATGTACCACAAGAGAAAACGTCATACCGAATTTCACGTTACTGTGATGAATGAACTTGGTTATTTTGGATCTCAAATGTTTGAACGACCACAGAAAAAGTTAAATAACATTTTTAAAATACGAATATATCCCTAGGTCAATCTCTCTGAAAATTAAGTGAGTTTTTACGTATACCACTTGCAATAATTACACCAAATTTCAGACAAATTCTTCAATTATTTCCAAAGATATCGGCCATTTCATTTGCATTAAATTCCCATTAGTTTCAATGCTAACTCCTCTGCTTTTAATCGCTTATTCGAGACCAACGCCGTCTGGCGGAGGCGGTGTCTAGGGAAGCTATTTTTCGCCTCGGTCGGCACACTATCACTTCTAGGCACTGTATTGAAAACTGAAGTAGGTAGAGACTCTGAAATTAGTACGTCATTGTCTTCTATTTTGGGGCCAATTCCGGCCAATTTTGGGGTTTAACTCGAGAACTGTCGTTGTCTTTTGAGTATATATTAATTCTTTGAATTTTGAACCTTTTCGAGCTACCCCGTTTTGGGGCTGCCATAGGAATGTTCTAATTTTAGGGGAATAACAGGAGAACCCCAGCAACCATATAAAGTGCGAATTGGTATGCCGTTGTCTTTTATACGTTTAAGTTACATACAAATAATGAAAGGGTGGAACTTTAAAAAATTGATTCATTTATTATTTTTATTTGTTTTTATTTATTTATTTATTTATTTGTTTTTACTTTGACTTGTTTGAAAATATATTGTGAGAATAATATGCAACTAAATATTCATAAAAAAATATTTTTTGCATTCTTGTTATGGTTACAAGTCGATCTGAACAATGAGAGATTTGAATATATGAAAAAAAATGAGTGTATCAAAAATTGAGCGCGAAAATTCTCCACGCTCGTATTAAAATTTGTTAATTTGCAGGAAAAGTCATGTGTAGGACACATCCCGTATTTCATTTTTGTAAAGAAAAAATCAGTGGTTTAAGATAAATAAATTTTCATTTTGTTATAATTAATGACCAATTTTTCCTTGATATGTTTCGAGTCGCGTTTCTGATTTATGTCGCGGAAACAAAAAGACATAAAAATAACCTCGTCATAAAAAAAAAAAAATACCACACAATCAAAATTTTAACAAGAAATGTTTAGGATGTAAGACCTTTTTAAAAAGGCTCTTGGGGGTTGGTTCTCTTTTAACTTGTGACAATAGAATGGGAATGCTTTCATCCCCCGTTTTATTTAAGGATAAAAATTTATCTTCTTAATTCGGTTATTTTATTTTCAATTTCTCGGTATTGAAAAGAATTCAAATTAATTATTATTTTCAGAAGAACCATATCTCTTCCCTAGAGAACATTTCACAAATGAAACACCGCGATGCTATTAAGCTAATTTGAGATAGCTCTTATTTAAAGCTTTCAAAGCTCGAGTTTAATGTATTTGCATTTCTTTTGAGCCCAGATGCAGATATTTTTTATGCTTGCCTTTATTCGTTTTTTTTGTTTGTTTTTTGTAAACAACTGTTTTTATTTTCTAGACGAAGAATATTTTTCAATGCCTCACTCTTAGTTTGCATAAATAAATTATTTATCATTTAGAAAAAAGTGATTTTATTTCCCAATTTATTAGTGATTTTCTAATTTTAATATCAACCTGAATGGGGAGGACTTAGATTTGATTCGTATATAATTTTTTAGCTGTGTTAGGGACACCTCAATGATATACATGAATTCATCCCCTACACAATAAGACAACCATAATTTAAAAAAAATTGTTAGTGATAGGTTCAAGGGATTCTAAAAACGTGCATTATTAGCAAAAATTCGATTTGATATTAGACTGAGTACGTTGCTACTTTATAGACTGCACAAATTTAAGTTGATTCGAGTATTATTTTTTAGCTGTGTTAGGGGCACCTGGATGATAAACAAGAATTCATACCCCTACACAATAAGATGACCATAATTAAAGAAATATGTTAGAAATAGGTTCAGGTGATTCTTAAAACTTGCATTATTAACAAAGCATTCGATTCCATATTAGGCTGAGTACGCTGGTACTTTGTAGATGCACCACAAATTTAAGTTGATTCGTGTATAATTTTTTAGTTGTGTTAGGGACACCTCAATGATATACAAGAATTCATCCCCATGCACAATAAAAAGAAAATAATTAAAAAAAAATGTTCGAAACATGTTTAGGGGATGCTTAAAACGTGCATCATTAACAAAATATTCGATTCGATATTAGGCTGTGTACGCTGCTACATTGTAGACAGCACAAGTTTGAGTTGATTCGTGTATTATTTTTTAGTTGTGTTAGGGGCACCTCATTAATATACAAGAATTCATCCCCCTACACAATAAGATGACCATAATGAAAAAAAAATGTTTAAAACAGGTTCAGGGGATTCTTAAAACGTGCATTATTAACAAAATTTTCGATGCTGCTACTTTGAAGGCTGCATAAATTTAAAGTCACAATTTAAAATAAAAATTGGCGGTGAAATTGAAGGCAATACTCGATAAAATATAATATATATGGTAGCGGAATGATCCACTATTTCGTTGTTCACAGAAAACTACTTTTCGAAAATGCCTTGTTATAAAAGGACTGGTCACCTTTGGTGACCAGTTCGGTCGCTTTTTATGCTAGGGGTACGATTCAACTCCAGTTTAAAATATAATTATCTGTATGGGTCTCGCCCAATGGCAGAATAAAGTGCTAATTGCGGAAATCAATTGAAGTAAATATTAGGTTAAACCCCAGATCTGCAAATGCCAATTTTTACTTTCTCTGCAATACATGGTAATGTATTGGGAAAGTATTGGAATCGTATCGAAAATCGGAACTCGAGTTTTCGACAGATCTGCACGTTTTGGGACCTGTGGAATACGAAAAACCTCTTTTTAGCATGACGTCTGTCTGTGAAGATTTCGTATCCACTCTAACTGAAAAACTTATTGGCATAATTTCATAAAATTTGGTAGGCAAGTCCCTGACCTTGGTGCTGATTAGATTTCGGTACGGCTCGGGATAAAAGAACTTACTTCTTTTGTGAAATGGCCTCAAACTGTATCCATTCTAGCTGAAAAAACTCATCGAGCCAATTTCACAAAATTTGGTAGATAAATCGCTTGTAGGTTAACCTGGTGCTGATTAATTTTTATCACGATTCGGAAAAAACGAACTTGCCTTTTTTTGCGAAATGGTCCGCAAAAATCGTTAAATCTAAAAATAAAAGTGTACGTATGCTCAAATATACCAATTAACGGCTTATTTTATACGTAACTTTTGACGGCGAAAATAATAAGACCAGCCCCATTACTCTAGATCTAGCCATTCTCGAGATATTTTAGTTTTTTTCGCGTTTTCGCTACTCCACCTTTGAAAATAAGTCCAGTTACCAAATGAAAACGAAACTTGAATTAAAAGTGAAAATTTAATGTAATTTAAAATAATTATGGCTGTTACTTTGTGCAAGTAAACTCAAAGAATTATTGAAGAAATAAAGATAACGTGAATTAGTCTGCAGGGAAAGTCATATTCTGCTAATACTAATCTCCCAAGGAAGATTTGTCTAGAGCAGCGTCACCAATCCTTTAGTCTCCGGAGTTTCCCCTGATTTTTCAGTTCTTTCAATCGTACCCCTTGGCAGTTTATTTCCTTCAATTGTAATCCATAATTTTTTACATTTTTTATTTGTACCCTAAAACGTTTAACCCCTTAATTGTATATTACTTCCAATTCTAATCCATAATTCCAATTACTTCTCTTGTCCCTCCTAATTTTTTTCATTTCTTACTGTGCCTTTGATTATTCGTTATTTTAAATTCTACTCCATAATTCCATTTACTTCAATTGCACCTCCTAAATTTTACCATTTCTTTCTGTGCCTTTGATTATTCATTACTTTCAATTCTACTCCAGAATTCCATTTACTTCAATTGCTCCTCCTAAATTTTGCCATTTCTTTTTGTGCTTTTGAATATGCGTTACTTTCAATTCTGCTTAATTCCATTTACTTCAATTGCCCCTCCTAAATTTTTCCATTTCTTTCTACTGTGCTTTTGATTATTCGTTACTTTCAATTCTACTCCATAATTCCATTTACTTCAATTGCCCATCTTAAATTTTTCCATTTATTTCTACTGTGCCTTTGATTATTCGTTACTTTTAAAACTGTCCCCGATTGTCCATTACTTTACATTGTACCCTCTGTATTTGTAACCTCTGATTAAACTTGCCATATATTTTAATACTAGAACGCCTGTATTGTTTTACTAACTATAAGGTCCAAAGTCGTCATTTTGACAGGTGGAATTGAAATCAGAAAATGTAATGTATTTAGCATTTATGTTTAAAAAAATTGTAGTATATTTTAAATTTCGAACTATCTCTCACTGATAAACATTTACATTTGCATATAATATTATTTTATGTCCATATATAATGAAATGCAAATAGAAAACATTTTAAGTAATAGTAAAGTAATGTTGACATTGTTTGCTTAACCAAATACTTGAAAAAATATTCATGCACTTCTCTATAAGTAAAATACATTTTGTGCGAAGGATAAGAAAAACTTGAGCAATTAATATGAGAACAAATAACACAAAGTGATGCAGCATACAGCTGTTTCAAGGATACGCTGGATCCCCTTCGTCAGTGCAAGAGAACCAACAAACCCTATGTCAAAAAAACAAAATAAAAAAGAATCAACAAAGCATTCGCGGCCCTTTTGGACTTCGGGTTTATTGGTTATCTTTCATCGACGAAAAGGATACAGCGTGTCCTCGAAAAAGCTGTAAGCTGTATTAATTTGTGCTTTTATTTCTTGCTCAAGTTTTTCTTATTCTTCAGACAAATAGTACAAAAATGAAAATTCTTAAGTAATTTTTTTAAAAATGTCAATAGAACTTATTACCGCAACTACAATTTATATGCGATTGTATTCATTAATTCTGTTCGTTTTCTTTACTTCCGTCAAAATTACGGTATCTTTCACGTAAAATTAGGAAAATTCATAAAATGTCAGTGGCCTAAGGCCATAAATAAAGTCATATTGCTCGAATGTAAATCTGAAACCGTCAAAATGACTGAAGTTGTCGTTCTAGTGTTAATCGTATTCCTTCTTTCAATTGGAAAGTAACTGAATTGTGCGATTTATAAAAGATTTGTTCTTGAAAAGCCTATTGTTGTAAATGTTCCAAGTACCCCCAACGATAATTTTCTGAACTGTTGGTTAAGACACGCTGGCCTAGTGTATATACATCTATGACATACCATCTACGTGGAAAAGTGATCTTCCCACACTACCCTGGATATTTCTTAAAGCTCATAACTGAAATACACAATCTACACACAATATTCATGATCTTAGTGCTTAATTAGATACAGTTTACCTGTATCCCAAAATGGTCAATTAAGACAATGAAAACGTGAGATTTTTCTAAACAGCTGGGAGATAAAACAAACTTTAGAATAAAGTTGTATTTTCATAACTGTAACTCGTAAAAGTTTCATGATTTTCTGCCTCAGGAATTGCTGTCCCCTCCCATAGATAACTTTAAAATTTAGAAATATAAAAATTCGTTTACTGTCTTAATAATATGTAAAGCAAAACTTACATATTATTAGTGTAAGTTTTGCTTTACAAAACTTACATATTATTAGTGCATATTTTCAGTGTTTGTATGTTAGACAACATACAAACACTGAAAATAGGTATAAACCGGTTTTAGAGACAGGTGATACGAAAGGCATCACATGCCTTTAAAATCGGAACTCCAGTGTAAATCTTCATGATTATCATGACGCTAAGTTTCCAGCAGGATAATGCTCGCCCACATGTGGCACAAAATACCCAAGAGATCTTCCATGCAGGACAGATATCGCTTTTTTCCTGTTCTGAACGCCTCTGTTCGCCAGCTATATCTCTTATCAAACATGCCTGGCGTATGGTAACTAAGCAACTGATCTGTTAAATGCCTTCACCATTAGTTTCAAATGATCTTTGAACTTTTATAGAAGCAGTCTGGCAGGCTATTCACCAGCGAGTTTAATTCACAACTCAGTCCAAACTGTCCCCGTGTTCACACGAAGTATGGGCACGTTAAAGATGTTAATCCGTTAGTCCTTTCGAGAGGTTAGCGGTAATGAAAGGATAGTACAGTCCCTGTGGATGCGTCCCCTCTGTGTTTCGGTCTAAATTGGGTGGTACTTCCCGGCCACCTAAACAGATACCTTACACCTTCTGGTAGATCGGACTGTCTGGGTCAAAAGCAAAGGGAGCTATTCCCCAGGAATGGGCAGCCCAGTGGTTAAGCCACGGGGATTGCACTCGGAAGACCCGAGTTAAATTCCCTGTTCTACCAAAACTACGGGCACGTTAAATGTGTGGAACTAAAAGTCCTGAGAGGTGGGTGGTAGAGGAAGGGGGTACGGTGCCTGAGTATGTCGTCACCACTGGGTTCTGGTCTAAATTGGTTAGCACTGTCCGGGTCGTCCAAACATGCATCTTCGGGTATATCAAGCGGTCGGAGTCGGGAAAAAGGAAATGCCATTCTCCTGGATAATATTAAAAACATCTCCTATTTAATTCCGCATTGTGTAGAAGCTGTTATTGTTGCTTAAGATGGGTTTAGACAATACAGAATTCATTAATTGAAAAATCTTGTCCGACGTAACTCTGTAAACATAAGTTATCCATTATAGATATCTATCGCAATATGAGTGATTTGTGAGAAATTTTTTCATTTGAATGGAATGCTACTTTTATGCTATTACGTTTTTTTCACAAGCAATAGTGTCTATTAAAACTAAAGAATCATATCGCAGTCAGTATTTACTACTAATACATTTTACAACAACTTTTCTTTACCGACGATCAGTGTAGCAATTTCAAATCTTAGAAAATTTGCAACAAACGGTTCATAATAAAGAAATAATCTTCAAAAGAAACAACTCAAAAATACGTTTATAAATAAGAAATCCGAAAATTGCGATAAAATGGTTCAATTTCAGGTTATGATAGAAAATAAATTCACGTGATATGACTCCGTCTTAATAGACGTCCTGAAAAGATAATGTCAAAAATAGATTCCGCACAATAGCGACGGGGAGCGCTTATTTTATTACAGATTCTGCTGACATGTCTGCTATCAAGCACAATTTTTCTTTCTGGTGTTATTTCCTGCCGATAAAAATTAGATTAACGCGAAAAAAGAATTTTTGTTATTTGATTTCATTAGCCTGGTAAGCAAAAAATAGAAAGTATTAATGCTTTTTTTGTGTTATGTTTTTTTTAATATTCAAGGATTGCGATAGAATAAATGTGTAATCTGGGTTTATGTTTGAAATGCGGAAAACGGTTGACTGTGCCAGTTATGCTTAGAATTTATTTAGAATATATTCCCTTATTTATATAATAAAAATTGTATTGCATTCCAGAGAAGTGTAAATTTTGAATTTGTGCTTTTGACACCTTTTGTATATGTTTAGGGTACGGTAATTAGTACAAGCAATCAGCATGTTAGTATAACTAGTTTTGCCTAGAAGGAATTAGTACAATATTTAAACAAAGTGCGCGTGTGTTGTTAGAACTAGTTGAAGCAAGCAAACAAGTGAATAAGCATTTTAATCCTGAGTTGGACTAAATTCACTTTTGTCTGTCTGTTTGCGACACACACACACACACACACATATATAACAAAATAAATAACTTTCTAAGAATAGTTAATGTTCCACAGCCTATATATATTTAATAATTCATTTCCCAACGAAGTTCCATGCTTAATTGCCTCCCACTACATAGATAAATTCCTTCGTTAGAAACCATCACGTAATTGTATCTGAATACGTGACCGGTTCTAAACGACATTTCAGTGCCACTGCATCGTGTTCACTAGAGTTCCTCCTTCTATTATAATGTGTGACTACGTTTCGATATATGCTAAAGTGTTTGTTCTCTGCAACAAAGAATGTGATGAAGTTAGAAGGTTATACGTACATTAAGTTTTATAGGGATAATTATGTATCAAAATTGGGATGCAGCACCTTACATGTCTAAATTAAAAGTTAAGCAGACAAATTATACAGGGTGTTCCATAAATTCCGAATTAGTTTAAAAATTCCCAAAAATTGAAGTAATTGGTATATTTGAATGCGGTTTGCGACAAAGTTAGTCTCATGAAGGGGGATTTTTTTTGGTAGAGAAAAAAAAATAGTTCAAAATTTTGTCAATAGAGGGCGCTGCACGCAAGCAATCACAGAATTCCGTGGGAAAACTACGTTTATTTGCATGCAGGCAAATGTTTACAAGCACATCACAGCACTAGAGTACTTGTTCTTTGTGTCCACCATCACCACAAATGATAGTTTGCAAGCGAGTGACAACACCGTTAACTGCAGCATGTAGCATATCCGGATGGATGCAGGAGATTTTGTGGCAAATGGCATCCTTTAACAGCACTAAAGAAGATGGGCTGTTGCGGTACACTCGGGACTTAACGTAACCCCAGAGCCAAAAATCTAGGGGTGTTAAGTCTGGTGAGCGAGGGGGCTATTCAATTATACAGTGACGGCAGTTTCATCGTTCTTCAGTAAAGGTTCTGCTCAGGAACTACTTCACTTTGTTAGGTGCCCCGTCTTGCATGAATGTCACTGTGTCAAGAACATTATGTTCCAATAAGCACGGTATTACTTTCTCCGTTAGCATTTGCAAGTAGCGTGCTCCGTTAATTGAGCACGTCGGCCAGCCTGCTTTTGCACAGGGCTGTTCAAAGAAAAAAAGGGCCCACAATAATGGACGCAGTGAATCCACACCAAACAGTAACACATAGGGAATGTACGGGCTCCTCATTGTAGGCATGTGGGTTTTCCTTTGCCCAGATTCTACAGTTGTGGGTATTGACTGTTCCACATGCAATGGAAAATGAGCCTCGTCTGTCCACAAGATATTGAGCAGCCATTGGGGATCTTCGTCGATTTTTGACAAAGTCCAATTTGCGAATTGCACTCGCTTAGCTGTGTCATTTGGTAAGAGCTGGTGCAGTGATTTCAACTTGTAGGGATACAATTTTAATACAACATAAAGGATGCGGAATACCGATGTCTTCGGTATACCACTTATTCGTGCCAGTTCTCGTGCGCTACTTGCTGCACTCGTTGACTGTTCCCTTAGAGTGTGCATTTGCGAAGCCAAACCGGAGGTACGGACCTCTGACAAACGTGGTCTACCACTGCGAGGGCGATAACACAAACTTCCCGTTTCTTCGAAACGTCGTACCAGGGAAACCAGTCTGGCAGGAGCGATTGGACCAGAACCTTTCTTCAATCTCTTCTGTGTCCGAAACCTTCGTAAAGTTTCAGCCGGCGATTCGTGGCTGAGGTAAAACAACTTAACCAATAGTGCTTTATCCACCAATGTCAACATAACAATGAAAGTCAGTAACAGGAAAATTCAGAAATGAGCTTTAAATCATACACCCAGCATTTTATAGGTCTCTGATTTGTATATTTCCTGTGATTGCTTGCGTGCAGCGCCCTCTATTGACAAAATTTTGAACTAATTTTTTTTTTCTCTAGCAAAAAAATTGCCCTTCATGAGACTAACTTTATCGCAAACAGCATTCAAATATACCAATTCCTTCAATTTTTAGGAATTTTTAAACTAATTCGGAATTTATGGAACACCCTGTATATATATATATATATATATATATATATATATATCCTGTATATACACAGATAACATTTCAAAATCTTGTTTATGGTGAAATTTGAAATGACAGCTGGGTGCATATTTTTCACAATGTATACTATTTTTTACAATGCATATAAAAATTGGAGTCCTATTTTGATTTTATTTTACTGAAAATTTAGAGAATACTATTATTCCCTAATTGAGACGGTATAACTGAATCTGAAATACGTGTTAACATACTATTACCACATAATCAATAAAATTCTGTAAGAAAATTTTATAGTTTCGTATTATGTTTATCAAAATGTATTTAAAACGTTGCGACAGATAATTTCTTAAATATTCTCCTGGAAAAATGCAGGGTACTTGTAAAAATAATAATTAATTTGAGGTATTTTTAGTATCAGACCATTGAAACCAAAATAATTAGTTAAAAAAAATATGAACACTTTAAAAATAAAGACAAAAAAAATGGGCCCCAATTAAAAGTATTTTATTAAAATCTCCTTTTTACGACGTACAAAAATCCCACGGCCATAGCGCTTTCTGACATTACTATGTCCTTCATCAGTGGCGAAGTGAAAATGAGGAGCAAGCCTGTGCTTAAATATAGGCCATAACGCCAGACAAAATTCAGATATTAATTTTACATTTCTACATTAAATACAAGGCATTTAAAATATAATTTAACTTCCTCGTATTTAAAAACGTAAAAATGTAAAATTAATATGTGAATTTTGTCTGGAGGTTATGGCCTATATTTAAGCACATGTTCGCGGCTTATTTTCACTTTGCCTCCGATGAAGGCCATAGTAATGCTCGAAAGCGCTATGGCCGTGTCATTTTTGTACGTCGTAAAATGGAGATTTTAATAAAAAAACTTTTAATTATGGCCAAATATTGTTTTTTGGGTTGCCTTTATTTTTAAAGTAATAATTATTTTGACGTATTTCCATACTATTTTATTAAACTATTATTTATTGATAAATACCTTTGTGTAGAGTGGAGAGGCTCAGAATTTGCATTGCTCGATCTTTTATTTGAAAAATACTTTTAAACACTTGAAAAAAATATCTGATGTGGACAACACATGACTTTCCTTATATAATGCAATGAATTTACTACTTTTACAGTTAATAAAAATGTTGTTCTTATAGTAGATACTTATATTCTTTTCCCAGATATTGAATTTTCTTCAATTAGTCGTCATTTTCATAGATTTAGCGTTATTTTTATCTATTTGGCGAGATTTTCGTTAATTTGACAACATTTAAAAAGTCGCCAAGTTGGCGACATTCTGCCAAATTTGTCGCCAAAATCTCGCCAAGCGTTATGGACGGAGAAATAAGATATTCTTATACCAGATAAATGACTATTGGCGTTCAAATATAAAAGTATTACTCAAAGTATCTTTTCTCATGAATGCAACGAGCTAGATCCACGAGAATGATGTTTATCGCAGGATATCACATATGAAAAGTCAACATGTTTCTCAACAGTTAATATATTTTTTTAATTTATGGGATTTTTTGATAAATTTATTTGAAAAATGTGCAATATTTCAAGAACAGATCATGCTAGCGTTCTAAAGTTTATGTCAATCATTTTCTAAGGAAAAATTGCATAAGAAATGTCTATTTGCGTAACTTTAATAAAAGTTTTGACTTTCTGATGATTTTTTCAAAATTTCACTCGAAAATTTAGGGGGGTTCTGAGCATTCGATTGCGTTTAAAAACAATGGGCTTCCAGTATTTACGGATTGTGATTTTTGTACCAAATTTCATTCGAATCGCTCCATTCGTTCGTGAGACATCGTCTCCACAGGCTCACTTGACACACCCCCCCCCACACACACAGACATCACCTCAAATATGTTTGATTCGTGATCAGGGATGCTTGAAACGTGCTCTCCCGTCGAAAATTCGAATTCGAATTTTCGACCCCGTCGGAATACTTTCCTTATACATTATGTATATAAGGAAAGTAATAGTCCGATATCTCACTTTAGGATTATGGGGCATAAAATTTATGAAAATATTATTATTGAACTGGTATTTAAGTCTTTCAACGTCAAGGAAACTACATTAAGCTCTAACTTTTTTAAATAAGTTTTATTTTGTTTAACAATGTACGGTTCTTTGAGTCAAAGCGAGTTGTCTTATAATTACTTTATGGCAGCAGGCCTAAAATTATAAAATACACATCAGCTTAAAAAATAAAAGTATTAATTTTAACTCAAAGACGTAAATACATGTTTTTACGCCCTTGAGTGAAAATAAAGACTTTTGTGATTATTCAAATGGTGGGGGAGAGCTTCCGAAGATGTTCTCAGCGACTTTAATCTTCCACTCCCACCATTTTGTCCACTCTAAGAGAAATTGATAATTCACCTGCGTTAAGTTTGGTTCAATGGTTGATACTATAAGTGTGATAGTAATTAGTATCCTATGTCACAGGGGGTCAGGGGTGTCAGAAATCTCAAGACCGGAATGCTGCTGTTGACAATATTCTAGAAAGTGGACTTTATCGCCATTTGTGACGTTACTGAGTTACAAAGATAAGTAACCAGTTTCAGTCAGTAGCATTCAGTTCTATGAATATCCTGACAGGTTACGTTTATAGTACCTTGACAGGGGGTGTCTTCTGAAGGATCTGAAATATTTAAAATTCCCCATTTACTGCGCCTCGAGTGTGTGGGTGTGGGGGAGGGGGGAATTGAAAATCCGACTTAAGTTATGTCCCTTAGTTAATACTATTTGTGTGCAAACATTCTGCCTTCTAGGTCAGCGGGAGACTTCTGGTGAATTTGAAATATTTTTTAAATTCTCTGTTTTCTCCGTCATGGAGGGGGTGGGGGGCGAAATTGAAAATTCAGATCGGTTAGATTTTTTACCGTAGTCTATACTATGTACGCAAAGTACTAGTCTATACTATGTACTTCACCTGGTACTGGTCACCGAGGGGCGGGGGCTTCTGGAGGTTTTGGAATATTTTTGAAAACATCCGTTCCCTCCTCCTCCAGGAGGAGGGATTGTGAAATTTAGTTTAGGTTCTGTACCGTAGTTGATACTATATGTGCAAAGATTCTGCCTCCTATGTCACCGGGGAGCTTCGGGAGAGTTTGGGAAGACAAAAGCGTTTAAATCACTTTAGACAATTCTATAAAGTGCTGTATTTTCATTTTTCAAAAATTTTACAGAGTTATGTTTGTAAATTTATAAAAAAAAAGATATAAAGTGCAGTATTTCTAAAATGGTTCATACCCGATGTTTAAAATTACTGTTATTCATTTTCTAAAGACAAGTCACGTCTACGATTGTTGTTTATCAGCCTTGATCGTTACCAGTATGTATTAAAAATATATCAAAACATATTGAAATTTAAAAATATTTTATGTGCTTTATTGGTCTAAAATGCAATAAGAAAAAAAATTGCTAGTTCTTGAGATATCAAGAAAGGTCTCAAAAACAAAATTTGAGAGCAGGAGTACTTTAAACTTCAAATTTATTTAAACAATCCATTAATAAAATAAATCTAATTTGGTTTTAAAAGGTTAGATATGAAATAATGTGTGCACAAAGAACCGTAAGATTTAATGCTATATTAAAACAGAAAGTATTTAGATATTTTCCTACCTTCTGCAAAGTCCATTTCGACGTTATGAGCTTGCAATTTCGACCCAGTAGCTCAACGGTAGAGCGTCGGCTGGCTAGTTTGGAGATCCAGGGTTAGATTCCCTGTTGGGGTAATAAGTGTCTTTACAATGCCGCCCGTACATATCAAACTTGTTAGTACAAATATGTCGGAGATCTGAAAGTGATACTAGTACGACTAGTACAGATGCAGTAGTCTCTGGAAAATTGAGCGCCGATTTCAAGTTAAGAAGATGATGACTCCGCAGGACACTAACCTGGGTAAAAATAGTAGTAGCAGGAAGCTAACTTGAGAAAAATAAGCAGGGGGTGGTCAGTCAGATTGTCAGTTGCCCGCCAATCTGACATTCGAGAGAGGAGAATGCAGAGTACATTTCGACGATAAGAGTTTGCAATTTTGTCCCAGTAGATCAACGGTAGAGCGTCGGCTGACCAGTTCGGAGATCCAGGGTTTGATTCCCAGTTGGGGCAGCAAGGCTCTTTACACTTTATATAAGTGAATCCCATAAGCAAACTTAACCGTCGAACACGTGTTGCCAGTAGTGTGCATATTACGCAAATCCATTGCTAAAAATTATTGTACAATATATCATACGGCTGCTTTGGAAGTACGCTGGATCTTATTTGTCAGTGTTGAACATACTACCGACAATCCCGATATCAAAAAGACGAAGTGGCCTGCAGCTGCGTCGAAGATGCATTGGATACCTAAGTTTTGATATCGGAGTTGATGGTTTGTTTAACACTTTGAGACCAAATTACTGTGAGACAGCTTTATGTACGTTATTTATTGTGTCTGAAACGTCAGACAATACCTTCAGTCTCAATGACGTCAGATTTTACAACACTTTGACCCGAGAGGTCAAATTAGGTCATAAACAGACTGAGGTGCAGCCATGAGAGTGGCTTAAAATAATAATCAATTATGCAAGATGTCTGGCCGAAGTGTCCAAGGTTGGCCAATCAGAGCAAAAAAGAGGTGTCGAAAGCCCAGGCCGACCGACTCGTCCGAAGATATGGAGCAGCGGAATGGGCGGTCGGACAAAAAAGAGGTGTTGAGACCGAGACCGTCCAACCTACCAGAAAGGAGTAAGGTAAAAAAGAGGTGTGTCAGATCACAGGTAAAAAGGAGGCGGCAACTAAGAGATGAAAATATACAACTTCTACGAGAAGTGAGAGAGTTCCACTACAGATAGGGTTAGAATGGAATATAGAATAAGAGAGCAGTGAAGGAGATTAAATTAAGAGCTGCAGAGCGAAAGTGCCACAGAGCCACAGATCCAGCCAGTACTCAGAATACCAGGATGATCTGTTAAGAGCGTGTGTCACAGAGTATTCCGGAGATAGCCCACAAAAGATGTCCTAATATGCAATTCTACGGCAGTCAGAGTCCAAGGAGACTTCAACAAAATGAGCAAAAATAGTACAATATACAAGGATGCAAGCGTTGTGGTCAGCTGTGTGCTTATTAAATAGATAGCAGGTCTTAAATTATGTCGATAACAAATGGTGATCTGGTCTCACAAGAGAAATCACTCACATTTTGCTCTCTCCCCGCAAATAAATATGCAAATTCTGTAATGAATTGAGTAATTATGTGATCTATGTTGTTAATAAATGATTTATTGTTAAAGTTAAAATGATGCTATTAATGGAGTAGTAGTATGTTAATTAATATTCCTGTACAGAACTCGCTCTAAAGATAAAAATTGGAGGGTTTTCAGCGGCACAACGCATAATTTAATGAGTTCCACGAGTACGATAATTTACGGCCATGTCAATTATGTAGAATTTAATAATTTATAAGCCAACTAAGTTCTTTTTGTTTTGCGCACCACAAATACTGTCACAGATATTCAATGTATCTTTGAAACATATGTATGCTGCGTGTTACAATATTTTTGTTCATAATTTCGATGTTTAATTTTTACTTATTCAGTGCGCAAATAATTTTAACTTCTTGACACGTGTATATTACATTTATCTCACACTTATATCCACATGCATTCCTTCAAAAACGTTCGATTTTGATCCATGTAACCTCAAAACGCGTAAACTCGTCAAGAACCAATAATTCGAACCTTCTCTCTTACATACTTTCCCTATACATTATGCTATGCGTCGAGAACATTTTGTACATTAACTACTGTAGAGCAAAAACACACTTTATACTTATTTATTCAAGTGCGCAAAAATGTTCTATAGAACATTATTTCTAAACAAAACAAACAAAAAGATAAAAAATAAAAGGACTAGAAAATAACAGAACTGTTTACCATAAAAACAGATAAATTAAAGCGTAAAAATATTCAGATCTGAGCTGAATAGAAATGTGAAAGCATTCAAATCGAGCCATTGAAAGCACCAAATAAGAACTATCTCAAAATGTTTTTATTGCCTCACGGTTCTCTCATTTGTAAATGGTTTTCATAGAGAAAAATACGGTTGTTTTGAAAAGAATAATTAATCTAATTCCCTTTCCAATACTGCATACAATTGAAAGTAAAATGAGTTACTGGAGATAAATGCTTATTCTTAAATAACGAAGAAGAATGAAAATATCCAGATGCTTATTTTTTTTCCATGTCAAGGAACATATCATGGGTCTTTTTGAACTGGTCCTCCATACGGAGTTTAAAAGAAAATAAATAATCTCCCCTTAAAACTTTTGATTGCATTTTGTTAAATATATAAAAATATTGTTTGGATATTTAATTTTCTTTGTTGCATTATCCGTCACATTAGAGAAAAACAATAAATTTGTTTAAGGGCCTTGGTACGGTGGTAAATCATCTTTAAACTGTATTCTTGATGGAACTATTAAGAATTTTTATTCAATTTTGCGTACTTATTTCGAACAGTGAAATAAAACAACAGGAAGTTGCATTTCCGGAACCGGAACTGACATTTCCAGAACTGGAAGTGGAAATCTTCCGTGAATTTCAATACTCCCTTTAAAATACGATACTGAATCTATATTAGTCATCATCTGAGTTCTACCTATAGATAATGCTGGGAAACAGATGTGTCAAGAAAATATTAAAACAAGAAAGATCAATCACGCGTAAAGCATTGATTATGAAACACTTTCCAACGGAAATGCAATTTTATTTAAATATTTCTAAAATACGATACATTCAGCACTGATATCATTTAAAATATCACAGTAGTACAATAACTTTTGAAAACTTAAAACTTCATTAAAAAAAGTAAATGCTATAAATCGTCTTCTTCTCTATGTAAAATAAATGATATTTCACTCATATCACTTATATTTCAGACTTCAGAGCTGAATAATTTTGCGTGAGAAAAAATTCAGCCATTCTTATACAACTTATCTTACAATCGCTTGATTTGTTTACATTCTGCAGACTGAAAAATTACGCTTTTAGTACTGATAACCAAAGTTTACTGTTAATTTAAAATCAAATATATTGTAATTGGCGCAGAATTTAGATACACAGATTAAATGCGCAGATAATATGCAAAAATAAAGCGGTTTTATGAGGTATGCAACACTAAATATAAATTTAAACGGTCGTTGAGCATCACAATTTTTATTGCCATATTTTCTTTTAAATGAGTCACGTGATCTCTTCACATAATATGTGTGTAATTATTATTTCAATTTTTATTTAAAAAACTATCTAATATATTTCGCTGGAATTTTTTTAACACATTTTACGGGGTAATTTGAATATTTTCTAAAATTTTCGAAGCAATTTGGTGATTTTAACTCCGCTTATGAAATGCTTGAAAAATTAGGTTCGATAGGGTTCAATGAATTTCATTTTTTCAACCCGAGTTAAATCCAATTTAGACCGGAGCCCAGTGGGGGAGGCATCCACAGGGACCGTACCCTCTTTCCCCTACCACCAACCTCTCGGAAGGACTTACCGACCCACATGTTTAACGTGATCGTACTCCGCATGAACACGGCGACAGTTGTGGCACCGTGCAAATCCAGAGCGCAAACCACCGGGTTACCGCGACCTAAATGTACCAACAGCACGCGATGTTCCCAGGTGGTCACCCACCCAAGTACTAATCGCGCCGGAAGTGTTGAAGTGTTGAACCCGGAAGTGTTGAAGACCCAGACCACACGACCAACCCTAGGGTTTACGGTAGCAATATGTGTGGCCGTCTGAATTCGGAAGTGAAAATCCTTAGTAAACCACTTTATTTTCTTCAGAATTTGATGCGAAATTCCTATCAATTATCATCTAAGCTCCATCTATTTATAGTCAATCTTGAGAAATAGATGTTTCAAGTAGCATGAACATTTTTGAAATGAAGTTGTAAAAATAACCGGAGATAAATTTAGAGTGAAACCTTTTGCTTCCTCCGGAAATTGATGCTGAATCTATATCAGCCATTATTTAATTTCTACATATATTAGATCTCTCGAAAATAGATGTTTGATGGAAATATAGCTAAATAATATTATGGCAAAATTAGTAGCTCAATAAAAGCAATAGTGTGGCAAATTTCTTCCCACCAATTATGTTTGGGTAATAAATGTAGAAAATAAAATCTTGCTCTTTCCTACTCTCATTTTCATTTTAGTTAAAAATATTTTAACTACTACGAGTAGTGCAGTCCAAACCGTGTGTTTGCGTACTAATAATAAATAAACCTTGCACAGCCTAAATCGCTACATAAATAAAAAATCTGATGTGGTCAACACATGAGTTTCCTTATATAATGCAATGAATTTACTACCTTTACAGTAAAAAATAGGTTTTCCTTATAGTAGATACTTATATTATTTCCAAGATATTGAATTTTTGACAATTAGTTGTCATTCTCATTGATTTAGCGTCATTTTAATCCAGTTGGCGAAATTTTCGTTAATTTGACAACATTTCAAAAAGTCGCCAAGTTGGCGACATTCCGCCCAATTCGTCGCCAAAATCTCGCCAAGCTTTACTGACGGAGAAATAAGTTATTCTTACAGCAGATAAATGACTATTGGCGTTCAAATACAAAAGTATTACTTAAAGTATCTTTTTTCATGAATTGAACGAGCTAGATCCACGAGAATGATGTCACCAAATTGATCGCATGGTACTACATATGAAGAGTGAACATGTTTCTCAATAGGAAATATATATTTTTTATTTTATATGACTTTTTGATAATTTTTTTGAAAAATGTGCAATATCTCGAGAACGGTTCATGTTAGCGTTCTAAAATTGATGTTAATCGTTTTCTAATAAAAAATTACATAAGAAATGTCTATTTGCGTAACTTTATCAGCGGTTTTGATTTTTTGACGATTTTTTCAAAATTTCACTCGAAAATTTAGGGGCGGTTCTGAACATTCGATTACGTTTAAAAACAATATACTTCCAGGGTTTATGGATTGTGATTTTTGTACCAAATTTCGTTCGAATCGGCCCATTCGTTCGTCAGTTATCGTCTCCACAGACTCACTAACACACACACACACACACACACACACACACACACACACACACACACACACACACACACACACACACAGACATCACTTCAAAAATGTTTGATTCGTGATCAGAGATGCTTGAGACGTGCTTTCCCGTCGAAAACTTGATTTCGAATTTTCGACCCCGTCACAATACTTTCTTTATACATTATGTATATAAGGAAAGTAATAAAATGGTTTTAGGATGGATACAGCACTCAATATGAATTAAAAAGAACTTTAAAAATCACGATTTTGAGACAAGATGGATGCCATATATCATTTTGAAGTGGGTCACGTGATCTTTTCATATCATGCTCACGTGATCGCTTCATATAAGAGGTGCTATTATTATTTTAATTTTTATTTAAAAACTACTGAATATATTTCGCTGAATTTTTTTTATATATATTATGGAACAATTTGAATATTACCTAAAATTTTCGAAGCAATTTGTGAATTTTAAATCCGCTTAAAAAATGTTTGAAAAATTAGGTACCATAGGTCTCAATGTATTTCATTTTTCCAACCCGGGTTCAAACCAAAACTAATTAGGTGATATTATTCATTTATATTCCCATAGTCCTACAGACCGTCTGAAAAACATACTAAAATTTCATTTTGATGAAGTCATTTTTACGGCAGTTATCGTGCTAATGGACAGATAGACAGACAGATAGACAGAATCAACAAAGTCATAAACACTTTTCAACTTTGTTGTAAAGTGTTAATAAAAGAGAAAAAACCCCGATGAGGAACGAAAACTTAAGCCAGGACATTGCGAATGAACGGTAATATCCTCGAAGGAAAGAAATAATAGCAGAAAATAAAGAATAACCGAAGATAAGATAATATGGTAAGACACCGGATAGAAGAAACAACTGAATATTGAGAAATCCTGCTAAAACAGTAATGCAAGAACATTAGACGGTCAGTTGGTTTAAACTCGTTATAACCGGGTCCTCTTGCAATTCATTCATTAATTTCAGAGATATTGTAATGCAGTTCAAGCGCGCATGTGCATGATACTAGATAACTTTTAAAGTTACAATTGTAGCTTTATTTCATACTCATATAGCAGCTCTCTTTAGTATCAAATATTGTTTCAGTCGGTTGAATTATTTTGGAGAAAACCCGTTTTCCTAAGTTCTCCCACAGAAGGACAGTCGATAGAAATTATGTATAATCAGCATAATATATTAAAACGTATAATCAGCATCCCCTTCAGATTTTCAAATTTGCCGAAAAATGCTTTCAACCTGAAAACAGTACTTTTCTAGCGAGGAAAGTAGAATTAAACTATATTTTATATCACAAAGGAAAATTTGTAAATTGCCTGGCAAAAGTATGCAACATTTATTTCATTCGGAGAAAATTAAACTAGCACTTTTGTATGAGAAAAACCAATAAAGTGAAATATCCAGATTCGGATTCAAAAGAAATGCGAATAAGTGAAGCTTTTGAAAGTTTTGAATAAGAGTTATCACAAATTAACTTTATGGCTGTACGGTATTTCATTTGTAAAATATTATCGGGGGAAAAAATACGGTTTATTTTAAAAGAATAATTAATTTGAGTTTTTCTCAATACTCAGCAATTCAAACCAGAATAACTGAATTGAGAAGATAAATTTTTATATTTATTTAATGAAGAAGAAAATATTATTTCAAAAATTTATTCAACGTTCTGAAAATATAATAGTGTTGAGAAAAAATAAATATTGGACACGAACTTTATGAAGCAGCCATCATATCGTAGCAATTAGTGTGTACACTTTATTTTCAATTGGACTGTTAATAATTTTTATACTGTTTTGTACACTTATTTCGTACAGTCATACACATTTTCGGAAAAACTGAAGATAACATCTCTTGATAGGGAATTTGGTATTTCTTAGTAAACCTCATTACCTCTTCCAAAATGCGACGCTAAATCTATATCAGTCATCACCTGAAATTTATTTATAGCCAATGCAGATAAATAGATGTTTCAGGATACTTTTTTAAGATGTAAGTGGAAAAATCAGAAAGTGGAACTCATTATTGAATCTTTATTCCTTTTGGAATATGTTGCTGATTTTATATCAGTCGTCACTGCTATATTTATAACCGATCGTAAAAAATATAAGTTTAAAGAAAAATGCACAGTTTTGAATCGGAAGAGACATTTGCACAATCGGAAAGGGAAATCCTGAGTGAGTTCATAAAAGACAGCAAAATAAGGTAGTAAAAATGTAAAAAGACAGCAAAAGAAAAGTAAAAATAACAGCAAAAAATAAAAAAGACAGCAAAAGTAAAGTAAAGACAGTACATACTGTCTGCGCTCTATTTAACATTTCTTAAAATTTAAAAACACCGAAGTCTTTCATGTCTACGGAAGGACTGTAATAGTAGGAGCAGCTACTGCTGATGTTTAATTTGCTGAAGAACAGCTATCCGGGGGCACCACGTGGAGGAATCAGCATTACCCCCTAGAAATGCTTATGATCCCCCTGATCACAATGCTCTTTTTAAGATTTACGCCGTTGTGTCTTATGACCTTGGCAAATCCATTGCTGGAGCAAATTATTTTATCGAAGAAAGAGTAGTTTTTCTTGTTTCAGTGGCCCTGTCTTCAAGTTTTGATTCAGAGCTTTTGGTAATCAATGCAGATTTAATGCACCCCCTCTCCTTAAAGGGCCGGCCTATATGTATTTTAATTCATTCTTTGGCCGCTTTTCAGTGTATTTGCTAACATAGACCAATTAAGTGTTACCTTAGAATTTGAAGAAATTAGACATTTTCTTGTTAAATTAAATGGCAAATATATTATATTGCTATGGCTTCCAGCACATTGCTGTGTACCCAGTAATGAAATCGCATATAGTTCGGCTAAATTGTCACTCCCAATGGGACCAATCCCACTGCCAAAAGTCACCCACCCTATGTGTTTCAGTAAGATCAAAAGAGAGGATCGTCTGCTCTGGTGTGATTCTTGAAATAAAGCTGGAATTAATCGTCACCTTTTTCGTTTCCAAAGGGATCCAAATGATATTAATTATTTCAGAAAAATTCCTAGAATGTTTCCACTTTTGCTACTAAGACTGGGATAGATCACACAGTCACCCAGGCCTACTTGGATAAACTTCACCTAGCTGATTCCAACAAGTGCCTTCCTTGATCTGTGGAAGAGGAGAACCTGGAACACATCCTGTTCTTCTGCGCTGGAGAGAACTTTTTTAGAAGGGTTTTAACAAAAATTGTGTTCCTTTGTTTATTTTATATATTTTGTTCAATACACATTTTATGTGTATTGCTTTTTTAGTCTATAGAAGATATCGTGAAATCGGTCACTGATGATCCGAGCTCACGTATCAAGTTGTATTAAAATACAAAAACTCTTCTCTCAGAGATATTTACAAACGCCATGTAATCTCGTCTCTCATCGTGTCCGTTGTCACAGAATTAAAAGAGGAACACCATGTCGTGGTGAACTAAAAGCGTAATTTATTTTCAATATCTCAGATTTTTATTCTCTCTGTCCCGTAACAACTCTGCTCCCTACCGTTTTGAGGCCATTGAGCACCTGATTCCAGGCCATTATGACCAGGTTATACACACAGTTCTATACTGTTCATGCGGAGTACGATCACGTTAAACATGTGGGTCCGTAAGTCCTTCCGAGAGGTTGGTGGTAGGGGAAGGAGGGTACGATCCCTGTGGATGGCTCCCCCACTGGGTTCCGGTCTAAATTGGGTGGCACCTCCCGGCCGTCCAAACAGTTACCTTACACCGTTCTGGTAGGTCGGACGGTCTGGGTCTCAACAACAACAAGACAGTTCTATACTTATTCCCAATATTTTAACCCTGTTTCACGAAATCAGTTGGCTGGACCAGTGGGCCTTACAGCTCGCAGAAAGTTCCATATGGGTACAGTTGTTGAGATCCAGACCGTACGACCTACCAGAAAGGTGTAAGATAACTGTTTGGACGGCCGGAAGAGCCACCCAATTTAGACCGGAACCCAGCGGGGGAGGCATCCACAGGAACAGTTCCCTTCTTTCCCTACCACCAACCTCTCGGATGTACTTATGGACCCACATGTTTAACGTGATCGTACTCCGGGTGAACACGGCCGCAGTTTTGCCAGCGGAGAGAATCGAAACCGGGCCTACCGAATGCAATTTCCGCTCGCTAACCACTGGGTTATCGCGCCCTCATATGGGTACAGTGTATGTGTATGTTGTTGTTGAGACCCAGACCGTCCGACCTACCAGAAAGGTGTAAGGTAACTGTATGGACGGCCGGGAAGTGCCACCCAATTTAGACCGGAACCCAGTGGGGGAGGCATCCACAGGGACCGTACCCTCCTTCCCCTACCACCAACCTCTCGGAAGGACTTACGGACCCACATGTTTAACGTGATAATGTATGTGTATGTGTATGTGGAATGTGTATGTGTATGTGTATGTGTATGTGTATGTATGTGTATGTATGTGTATGTATGTGTATGTGTATGTGTATGTGTATGTATATGTGTAGTGTATGTGTATGTGGAAATCACAAGACTACGCCAGAAAGAGGCATCCCCACCAAACAAGAATACACTCTCATTTCAGATATCCATTAGCTGGTTTCGCGCTCATTATGCACTCATCAGTATGGGATGAGCGTCGTTAACTGCAATGGCAGCAATTGCTAACTCCTTTGAGAACTGAAAATTTTAGTCTTTAGTATCTTATTAGGACGATTTTTAGGTCGAAATCTTTGCTTTTACTGAAAAGAAAACGTAATGTACCTAATTCTCTTTCTAGTAAAGAAATATAAAGAATATTTTTAGAGTAACATACAAAAAGTAATATAGTAATTTTAATGTAGTTAATGTTGTTGTTGAAACCCAGACCCATGTAATTTGTGTTAAAGCTCAGAAAAATATTTATTTATTAGAATAAATGACACAAAATTATCTAGAAAAAATTATTAATTGGGGCTGTTTTCAATAGAAAGAAAATTAAAAAAGATAATTGACTTAAAATGATAATTTTTTTACTTAAATAAATTCGCTGAAAATGAGATTATTTTGATTATTTTTATATCGTTTTTTTACATTCGGAAAAAAACCCCTCAAGAGGCTTTTTAAAATGGTCTTTAAAACTCCAATATTCCTTTTCAAAATTTTTGTTTATGCTGTATTACACTTATATACATATTAATTTTACATTTTTGTTTAAAAAGAAGGAGAAGGGTAATCTGATAGCACGTGGATTCTGCGTGAAAACGTCGCCTTTGAAGTAAAGAAGGAATGCTTATTAATTACCTCAAAGTGCTTTTCTGCTTAAAAGAATATAATGGAAAATATAAAATTATAAGAAAACAACATGCAAATGCTCAAAAATATAGTATTGTTAATAATATTAAAGTGTCACAGATGAATTGAATGTATAATGAATGTGAAGGGATAAATCGAAAGTTATCTTGAAATGCATATATGGAATTTAATTACTACTACTGCTACTACTACTACTACTAATAATAATTGTGAGGATAAATATTGCATGATTTATCATTTTGAATTGTAGCATCCTGTTGAACATTTTGTGATACAAAATGACAAGTAGCACAGTTTTAAACAATAAACTTTGGATCAAGTGATTTTTTTAAATGACATAAAACTAGTTTTGCTTCATCAACAAATCAGCTGCTATTGATAAGAGTTACCATTCAGAAGATGGAAAATATCAAAAGAATTCATAGAATGTTCATTCGTGGTCGAATTTAGGAATAATTCACAACAGAATAACCTATTTCTTAGTCTATCCGTCCTTAAGGCTTGGTAAAAATTTGGCGACAAATTTGGCAGGATATCGCCAACTTGGTGACTTTATTTAAATGTTGCCAAGTTGATAAAAATGTCGCCTAGTTTATAAAAATGATTTCTATTTGAAGAATGATAAATATTTTGGAAAAAATATAAGAATAACCTATGTCTCTGTCTGTCAATATAAAAGATTTGGCGACAAATTTGGTTGAATATTGCCAACTTGGCGCTTTCTAAATGTTGCCAAATTGAAAAAAATAGCTCTAAATCAATGTAATTAATTGGATTTTATGAGAGGATAGATTGTAATGCTGTTTTGGTAGGGTCTGTCAATCCAACTGTCTAACTTAGCAATTTGGCGACTTTTTAAACTGTCACCAAATTGATCAAAATATCACCAAATTATTGAAAATGTTGCCAAATTGATAAATTGACTCTAAATTAATCATAATAACGCCTAAATGACGAAAATTCAATATGTTAAAATAAAGTTTAATATAAATCAACCCATAATTGCTGAATCAACCGATAAAAATCAACCCAGTTAAAAATATTAAAATATCGAAATTACAACCACCTTTTAAATTAAATTGAAAATATTAAAGTATCAAAATTGTAACCACCATATTTCAAGAACCAAGAACCTGGATCCGAAATCCAATTATATATTCTTGTAGGAATTTCAAAGTGCTACAATTTACTTCTTATAGTTCACATTTATAATTTTTGAGATATAATTGAGATATAATCATTAAAATCTTGAAAGAAAAAATTTGTTAAGTGGATTCCTTAAAAAATATAACAGTTTTATAAAGACAAATGATTAATCTAGAAACTGAATTTCTTACCGAACATTTTCGTCACTTGCTGTTTATGTCGTATAGTTTAGAAGATACTTCGGGCGAAAATAAGTAAAGTGAGAAAAACTCGCTCGGACGAAAATTTTTAAGTTTTTCGCAAAAGAAATTGTTCAAAATAGTGAAATAATGAAATTATTTTTATATATTCACAAATAGAACCATATTTCTCACAAAATAAGAACAAATTGTTTACATTTTTATCTATTAGGTTCGAAGTTATAAGTGTCCAAATTGTTTATATTTATTTTAACGCTCTGATTACAGTCAGAGATATGTCAACCATAGATGTCATTCACATCTAAATTGCTATCCCAACCGCCTCCGTTATTGATAAGATCCCTTATATTAATATAAAATATCACCGTCATATAAATGCAAATCTTTACTTAAAATGAGCGTAAAAATGAAGTAGAATAAATATCTTTTATGGATATAGGATTTTTTTTCGATTTATAAATTTGACATTCTGCGTCCACTTCATGTGACAGTATAACAGCGATTTAATTGGATATGACATTGTATGATAGAAACAGAATAAAATTACAATACATTCATAAAAATTTTGTATTCTGAAAAGTACTTAAATATATTTTTCTCTTTCTTTATTTATCGTATTTTTGAATAACGTAAGTAATTTCTTTAAGAAAGCATGACATTTTGTGCAAACATCGATGTTGTTTATATTATTTTGAAGCATGATTTTTAAAGTTTAACAATTTTCTTTATTGAGCCAATCGTTGTGTAAAGCCTTATTTTAAGTAATAGTAGCACGGTTTATCCAGCGTTGCCCGGGTCATAAATAAGAGTCTGCTACTTAAATAATACATTTATAGAATTGCCTCTTTAAACCGCCTCAATGTATAAGTGTGTACTATGTGCTTCGCAATCGTTAAAAGAAAAAAAAATAATAGATAAATAAATAAATAAATAAATGGAATAAAATAAAATAAACTAATAAATAAGTAAAATAAACGATCTTTTCTGTAGGAGAGAAAGCGTGAGTTAAACATGTGTAATTGATCGGGGAGAAAAATTCACTGGACTTCATTTACGATATTTATTAAATTAACTTCTTTACTTTATAAATTAATTTAGCTGCTTGATAAATCCCATAAAATAAAATGTGTAGTAATTTTAAAACATTTTTTTTTTGAGTTATAATATTAAGAAATACATAAAAGTTTTTGCTAAACTATAGAATTGTGCTAATCATTTTACTTTCCTTATATGTATATATACAGGGTGTCCCAAAAAGATTGAAACGCGCTTCACTTTTTTACCTGTTGGAGATAAGTGGGCAATGTAAACTGCAAAAATGTTGAAAGTAAGGTATGAAATAAGACTGCGTTAATGAAATAGTACTCCCATTAATTTTCAAAAAGTTATACTTTTTAAATTTTTATACGACCCCCTTACACAAATTTGGTCAATCTGAAAATTTTTATTTTTAATGCAACAAGATCATTAAAGAAACCTGCATATCTGCATCTTTAAAATCAACTGAATTAGCATAAAGGAAAAAATATGACTTATGCCACTTTTCGTAACATGTGAAAGACTGTTTCATCAGTGAAAATAGGGATCATAAACAAATTGAC
The DNA here is from genome assembly GCA_951213105.1 of Amaurobius ferox. Lineage (NCBI taxonomy): Eukaryota > Metazoa > Arthropoda > Arachnida > Araneae > Amaurobiidae > Amaurobius > Amaurobius ferox. Next base: position 29,604,792 of record OX578145.1, read on the forward strand.
GATGGAAATTGTTTAGATAAAAAAAAGTACTTAAAAGTACTTAATTATTGAAAAGTATTTAGGTATTGAAAATAACTTAGGAATCCGTGATTGCATCGCGAGCCTACGAGGAATTCGCAAAAATGTCTCCTATGTATTATTATCCTGTTTTATCTTTTTTGTGATATGCCACAAATTTATTACTGATTTGATATATGGTCCCCAATCACAATGTTCAATATTCAATTAAATATAACTCGCCCAATTTTAAAGATATAGATATGCGGGTTTTTTTAATGATCTTGTTTCATGAAAAATAAAAATTTTCTGATTGACCAAATTTGTCTAAGAGGGTCATATAAAAATTAAAAAGTGTTAGTTTTTGAAAATGAATGGGAGGACTATTTCATTAACGTAGTCTTATTTCCTACCTTACTTTCAACATTTTTGCAATTTACATTGTCCACTTATCTCCAACAGGTAAAGAATTAAAGCGCGTTTCAATCTTTTTGGGACACCCTGTATAATATAATGTATAAAGAAAGTATTGTGACGAAGTCGAAAATTCGAATTCGAGTTTTCAACGGGAGAGTACGTTTCAAGCATTCCTGAACACGATTTAGACGTTTTGAGGTGATGTCTGTGTGTGTGTGTGTGTGTGTGTGTGTGAGAGAGAGAGAGAGTCTGTGTAGACGATATCTCACGAACTAATGAAGCTGTTCGAACATAATTTGGTACAATAATCACAATCAGTAAATACTGTAAACCTATTGTTTTTATACACAATCTAATATTCAGAACCCTCCCAAATTTGGAAATGAAATTTTGAAAAAATCATCAAAAATTCAAAACCTTCAACAAAGTTACGTAAATAATCATTTCCTATGTAATTTTCCCCTAGAAAACAATTGACATAAACTTTAGATTGTTAGCATAAACCATTCTCGAGATATTGCACATTTTTCAAATAAATGAATCAAAAAATCGCGTGAAATTAAAAAAAAAGTATTACCTATTGTGAAATATGTTCGCTTTTCATATGTACTATTATGCGATAAATTTGTTATCATTATTCTCGTGGATCTAGATCGTTCGATTTACGAGAAAAGATATTTTAAGAAATAGTTTTCTATTTGAACGTCATTAGCCGTTTATATACTATAAGAATAACTCTCCGTTCACATAACGCTTGGGGAAATTTTGGCGACGAATTTGCGGAGTATCGCCAATTTGGCGAGTTTTCTAAATGTGTTAAATTGACGAAAATGTCGCCAAATTGATAAAAATGACTCCAAAATTGATAAAAATGACTCCAAAATTGATAAAAATGACGCTAAATCAATGAAAATGACGACTAATGAAAATTCAATATCTTGAAAATGATACAAGAATCTAGTATAAAAACAACACATTTCTCCGTGTGTAACGCTTGGCGAAATTCTGGTGACGCATTTTGGCGGCGTATCGCCAATTTGACGAGTTTTTAAATATTACTAAATTGACTTAAATGTTGCTAAATTGATAAAAATGTCGTTAAATTGATAAAAATGACATTTATCAATAACAGTGATGACTACTTGATAAAAATTAAATATCTTGGAAAAAACATAAGGAACGACCCGATATAAGAATAACCAACTTCTCCGTCTGTTCGTAATGCTTGACGAAAAATTTGTTGGGATGTCGCAAACCTGGCGATTTTTTTAAATACTGCTAGATTGACGAGAATGTCACCATATTAATAAAAAGGTCACCAAATTGATAAATATGGCTTTAAATAGGAGACAATGCTTTGCAAATTCTTAATTCCGTCATAAGATGGTCATACCTTATATAGTATATAAGAAATGCGCTTCTCTCCATTTGTTTGCAACACTGAACGACACATACAGCGAACTTGGTGAACATTTTAGCAACTTGGCGAATCGTCAAGTTCTAAATTTCGTCAATCTGGGGCTAAATATCGCCAATGGTGATATTTAGCTCCAGATTGACGAAAATATCGTTGAAATTGCAAATATGACTTTAAGTTAATGAGAATGACTCCTAATTAATGGATTTTGTGAGACCAGAATATGTTCTCACATGTAGTGAGACAAGTTTATGTGTAGATTTATGGTGTCCTTAAAGGCAAACAGAGCATTAGTCTGTCTGGTGAGGGATGGCCAATCAGTGCCATGGAAGAAGTAAGGCGGAGTCCCCCCCCCCCCCCCCCCCCCCATCGAGTGGACCTCAGGTTTGGATCCGAGAATCGACAGTTTTATCAGTGTTAAGATTATCAATAGTATTAGTATTATCGGCAGTATAAGTAGAGTATTAGTATTATCGGCAGTATAAGTAGAGTATTAGTATTATCGGCAGTATCAGTATGAATATTTTGTAATAGATAGTAGTAGAACATGAACAAGTAAGATGACTTAGAAGCAGTTATAGAAAGATTTGAGTATTAGAGAAATCATGACTTAGAGGCATCAGCATTCTGTCTTAGCAACATGAGCAAGTAAGATGATGACAAGTATCATCGTAAGAGTAGCAGATTTCAAGTAGTGAGAGTATCATCATGACATGGAGAGAACAACTACAGACGAATTTGACCACGGTTCCCAACAAGGCCCCAAACTCAAGGTATGTGTCATCAACAATCCAACGGTTAATGAATATTTAGATATTGGTTCAAATAGTCTCACATGTCTCCATCCCAGTCTATTTTAAGAGTAATATTATGTATTGGAAGTTAATAAGTAGTTATTTGAATTAATAAATGTTATTGTTAAGTTTAAACAGTCTAAACTTTTAATAATGATTAATGAATTCCTTTACAGGACTCACACTTAGTTAAAATAAGTGGAGGGTTATTGCTTAAACACAACGCACTTATAATCACTAAGTTTAAAGATAAAAAATTAATATTAATATAATTTAAACTTATAAATTAATAAATGATAAAATTTCGGTTGCCACAGATTTATTATTGAAATATTTTAATATATGGGCTTTATTGCTTATTGGGAATGCTATCAACTGTTAATTTAGATTTGCGTGAAATATAAGTTAATTGGGGACGAAATAGCTTTAGATGTTGTCATCCGGAAAAACGCCCAATGTACAATTCAACGTTAAAATCACTATGCCCTGGATTTTTCATCACTTTCTCACTGTTAAAGAAGTAAATTCATTGTATTATATAAGGAAAGTCATGTGCTGCCCACATCAGATTTTTGCTAATTGGACGCGGCGAAATAAGTATCAGAAAATCTAAAAAATGCAAATTTCTGTTTGCGCTAAAAATAGATATGAAGGAACTGTCATACGAATTCAATTCAAATATTGTTAGAAAGAGCGCTATTTAAATTCTCCAATGGTGTCAAGATGGAAACTCCGCGGTAATATTTGTGTAAAAATTGATTTGTCTGAAAGATAAAATACCCAAAGGAACTAATAGAAATTTAAAAAATCCATCGCAGAAGGATATTATCGTGGACTTAAGGTACTTTTGTAAAAAAGTCGTTGCTATCCGACGCTTAGAATTCCCGCTATATCTACACACCCACACGTACACACTCCTATTTTTGCACTAAGCGTTTCTACTTTGTGAACATTTGCGCTATTGATCACTTGTATCTAGGTGTGAAACATCATTGGTGGCAAAATTTTGACATACCAATATTGTTACTAAATATGTTTTCCGAGGCATTTATTGCTCAGGATATGTTATAAATATACTTTAGATAATGACCGATATGGATTCAGCATCAAGTTCCAGAGGAGGAGAGGGCTTACTAAGAATCTTATCTTCCGATTATTTTTCAAAAACATTAATTTTCCTTAAAACACCTCTTCCTTTCCTTAAAACCTTCTTCTCTCTTAGCTATAACTACCCCTTAGATAGTAATTGATATGGTTTCAGTAACAACAGAAAATATGGCATTTCATAAACACATATTCCGTTTTTGTTTGCTTGCAGAGTCCACTTGGATAAGAGCTTGCAATTTCGTCCCAGTATCTCAACGGTAGAGTATCAGCTGGCCAGTTCGGAGATTTAGGGTCCGATTCCCGGTTTGGGCAGCAGGGATCTTTACAATGGCGCCCGAACAAATCAACCCTGTAGGTCAGTGAAAAGATGTCGGAGGTTTGAAAGTGACCTTAGTACAACTACTAAGAATTCAGTGCACTCTGGAATATTGAGGACCGATTTTAAATTGAGAGGATAACGACCACACATGATACTAACCTGGGTAAAAACAGTAGCAGCAGGAGGGTAACCTAAGGTAAATATAGCAGGAGGTGGTCAATCTAAATGCCAGTTGTCCGTCATTCTGACATTAGAGGGTGGAGAATCCAGAGTTCACTTCGACGGTAAGAGTTTGCAATTTCGTACCAGTAGCTCAAAGGTAGAGCGTCGGCTGGACAGTTTGGAGATCCATTGTTCTATTCCCGGTTGAGATAGCAAGGATTTTTACATGCTTATGGTTTAAAATTATTCCTTGAAATACCATTTTCTCACTATAGGGAACAGATAAATCTCAGATAATGATTGCTATTGATTCAGCATTGCATTTTGGATGAGGTAGGAAAAATTATTAAGTACTTCCTCTTCTGGTTCTGGAGTTATTTCCAATTCAAAAATGTACATTTTCCTTGCAACATCTAATTTTCAGAATCATCTATAGATAGAATTTAAATGATTACTGATATGTATTGAGCATCAAATTCTAGAAATGTTCTCCAACATCATAAAGAATTTCTACTTCCAGTAATGAAGGTGCTTGTTGTTTCTTTGAAAATGTGTATGAGTGTGTGATACACAAAGCAAAGAAACTTCAAGCTAGGATTTTAAATTATTAAATTCTACATAATTAACATGGCCGTAAATTATCGCATTCGTGGAACATTATTACACATTGCATTGTGTGCCTCTGATAACTCTCAGATTTTATCTTTTAGCAAGTTCTGTAAAAGAATATTAATTAACATAATAATACTCCATTGATTGCACCATTGTTAACTTTACAATAAAATCATTTATTAACAACATAACATCAATTATTAAATTCATAACACAATTTGTATATTTATTTGCGGAGGAGCAAGCAACATGTGAGAGATTTGCCGTGTGAGACCAGGTCACATATTGCTGTCGATATAATCTAAGACCTGCTACCATATTTAATAAGTACATAACTGAGTACAACTCTTGCACTTTGTATATTATACTGGTTTTGCTCATTTTCTTGAAGTCTCCTTAGACTCTGATTGTCGTAGAATTGCATATTAGGACACCTTTTGTGGACTATCTCCAGACTACTCTGTGGCACACACTGTTAAGAGATCCTCCTGACATTCTTATCACTGGCTGGAACTGTGGCTCTGTGATACTTTCGCTCTGCAGCTCTTAATTCAACCTCTTACACTGCTCTATTCTGTATTCCTATCTGAATCTCTAGTACGACTCTCTCACTTCTCGTAGGAGTTGTATATTTTCATCTCTTGGTCGCCGCCTCCTTTTTGCCTGAGGTCTGACACACACCTTTTTTGCTTAGTGCAACAACAACACACCTTTTTTGCTTAGTGCACCTACCAGAAAGGTGCACTAAGCAAAAAAGGTGTGTTGTTGTTGATGAAACTCGGACGGTCTGGGTTTCATCAACAACAACACACCTTTTTTGCTTAGTGCACCTTTCTGGTAGGTCGGACGGCCTGGGTTTCAACAACAACACACCTTTTTTGCTTGGGTGGGTGACCACCTGGGAACACCGCGTGCTGTTGGCACCTTTCGGGTGCGGTAGTCTGGTGGTTTGCGCTCTGGATTTGCACGCTGCCACAACTGCCGCCGTGTTCATGCGGAGTACGATCACGTTAAACATGTGGATCCGTAAGTCCTTCCGAGAGGTTGGTGGTAGGGGAAGGAGGGTACGGTCCTTGTATATGCCTCCCCCACTGGGTTCCGGTCTAAATTGGGTGGCACTTCTCGGCCTTCCAAACGGTTACCTTACACCTTTCTGGTAGGTCGGACGGTCTAGGTCTCAACAACAACAACAACAACACACCTTTTTCGTTTGTACCAGCCGTCCAAATTTTTGCTCAAGTCCTAGGACGAGTAAGGCGGGCTGGGATTTCGACATCTTTTTTGCTCTGATTGGCCGACCTTGGGCATTGCACCCATACATCTTCCATAATTGGTTATTCTTTTTAACCACTCTCATGGCTACACCTTCAGTCTGTAGGCTTTATGGTGTAATTTGACCTCTCGGGTCAAGGAGCAATAAAACAGGCTTCTTTTCGTCTGAAGCATTGTTTGCTATTGCAGCAAATCATAAATACTGAATATAAAACTTTCTCACCCAAAACTGGTCTGAGATTTATTTCTGCACATATTCTACTCTCATAGAGTGCACAAAATAATTGTGCAAAAATGTATGAAAATGCTTAATAGTTCCGTCAAGAAAGTATATACATTGTTTGCCACCATCTGCCGGCTCCTTCATAAATTTATTGTTTACATTTTTTAGTGTTTGCTGTTTTTCGACTTTTTTATTTTTAGCTAAGAAGCTTCTAAAAATAAAAAATACAATGCTCAATAAATATTTCTGGAATTGAATTTTTTAGAGTCATGAATTTGATATTATAGTATTCTTTACCATCATTCTACTCTAAACTCCACCTGAAGCATAAACGATAGTATGTATACGGCAGAAATAACATAAAGGAGTAAAAAATATATCCTTTCAAATCTGAAATATCTTTTACGCTTTCTTAAAACTCTCGTCACATTTCGAAATAAAATGAAAGCAATTTCCCCAAGAAAATATAACACTTCGTACATTTATCATATCATTTATTTTCTTTATTGGATGTCTTTTTATGTGAGCAATTTCTTCTATTTTTAGCAATATGTGTGTAAATACCCTTTTTATTTTCCTTACACTCTTGAAGAATGTATTGTAACGAAGTCCAAGTCAAATCCGCGTTTTTGGCGGATTTATACGGTTTAAACATTCTTAAATGTGAATTGAATGTACTCAAGCCCATCTTATTGTGTGTTGTTATGTATACCTCAGTTGCCTTCATGGCACATCTGTCTCCAAGGGAAAACGATACATACAGGCAAACACTGTTATAATTTAAAGGTCCGAGTTGGTATAATTTAACAACTGATTTGGTGGCCTTGTCTAAAATTTGGCGCCATTTGGCGAGTTTTGGAAATTTCTCGAATTTTGTAGATCGGCTGAGAATTTCCGAGTAACGTAGTTTTCTCGAGAACTTTCCAGAGGGTTTCCTTAGTGAGTCGCACGGTCTGGGGTCTTCAGAGGGTTTCCTTGAGCGGCGCGAAGGCCCAGTGGTTAGCGAGCGGGATTGTACTCTTCCGACATGGATTAGATTTCCGCCTCTGCCCTAAACTGTCACCGTGTTCACGCGGAGAACGATCACGCTAAACACGTGGATCCATAAGTCCTTCCGAGAGGTTGGTAGTAGGTGATGGAGGATACGGTCCCTGTGGATGCCTCCCCCAATGGGTTCTGGTCTAAATTGGGTGAAACTTCCCGGTAGCCCAAACAGGTATCTTATACCTTCGGGTACGTCAGACGGTCTGGGTCTACGTCAACTCATTTGCTCACTTGGAATGACTTGACGTTATATGAGTAAAAGTGAATTGTGAACATGCAATTGTTTTGAGAATATAATCTTTTTTAATAAGTTGAACATTTAATTGCTGTTTTATTGCGCTCGGTTAGCTGAATGGTAGACATACAGCCGCAAATTTTATTAGTAAACTTTAATGATGTCTAATTGTGATGACATAATGGAATGAAATAAAATATTGCTTTATTGTATCTGAAGGTCTAAGTTATTAGCTGTATATTGTTTATGTTTATTGGTGCTTTTAATAAGCTATTAGTTATCCAGAAATTCAGACGCCTTCTTGCATCTTTTTTGTAGTCCAAAATACCAAAGGTACGCTACAACAGTATGTATGTCACACGATTATTGTAAAACAAGTATGTGTAAAAATCCAATGTTTCTTGTATACCTGATCTCTTTAGGGTATTACCTATATCATCTATCCTCCTTAGGATTATACCTATCCTTTTTAGAGTATATCTATCCTCTTAAGGAAATATGCAAATGCTAAATTTTCTGTAGATTTACTGCATAAATATTCCTCTATAAAATTTATTCCTCCATAGATAGTATGGAAATATCTGTAAACAATTAATTATGCGGTATATTGATGTTTCCTTGACATCTCTCGCCTGATATCTACTTTATGGACAACGTCCATTATTGAGCAGCTTATATCGCATAAAAACTAGGAGTAAGCATAAAAAACTAGGAGTAAGCATAAAAAACTAGGAGTAAGCATAAGACACCAGGAGTTAAAAACGCAATCAGACGAAGTGGAAATAAAAATTCTCTAATAACAATAAAAATATAAGTAAAATAACAAAATACATAATTATGCTCTAGGTACATGATCTTGTAAAGAAATGAAACCTCCTAGAATATTTTGATAACAAGAAAGATCAATAATGCATAAGCATTGATTATGAAACACTTTCCAACTGAAATGCAATTTCATTTAAAAATTTCTAAAATGTGATACATTCAGTGGCGATATCTTTTACATTATCACAGTACTACAGTAATTTTTTATACTTAAATATTTAAAACTGTATCGAAATATAAATCATCTGATTCTCTATGCAAAATCAATGAATATTTCATTCATATAATTTGTATTCCAGACTCCAGAGTTAAATAATTTTGTGTGAAAAAAATTCAGCAATTCTTATGTAACTCCCCTTACAATCGCTTGAGATATTTGCATTCTGCATATATTAAAATTAGGCTTCGTTGAAGAAATAATAAAAGTTTAGAGATCATTTAAAATCACAACTATTGTAATTGCATAGGTACGGAATTCAGATACACAGATAATACACAGATACACAGATAATATACGTGTGTGTGTGTGTATGTACTCAAAATTTTGGCATCGTGGCGAAGATTGGAACTCGCATTTTCAAAGGATCTACACGTTTTGGGACTTCTAGAACACGAAAAAACTATTTTTAGGAAGACGTCTGTGTGTGTAAGGGTGTATCTGTATGTTTTTGTGTGTCTGTGAGGATATTACATCCACTCTAATTGAAAAACTAATGGACTGAATTTCATAAAATTTGGTAGGTATGTTTTTTGTGGGAAATCCTGATGTTCATTAGATTATAGTACGATTCGTAATAAAATAATCTGCTTTCTTTGCGAAATGGTCGCAGAAATAACCTTCATCCACTCTAGCTAAAAACTAATGAAACAACTTTAACAAAATTTGGTGTATAATATTTCAATAGCCTACAAGTGATTTATATACCAAATGTAACAAAATTTGGTATATAAATCATTTGTAGGTTATTCTAGTACGATTCAGGAAAAAGTAACGGGCTATTTTTGCGAAATAGCCCGCAAAAATCGTTAAATATAAAAATAAAAGATTATGTGTTCTCAATTATATCAATTAAATTCCTATTTTATACGTGATTTTTGACAACAAAAATAATAAGTCTAACCCCATTACTCAAGGACTAGCCGTTTTTGAGATATTCTAGTTTTTTCGGGTTATCTCTACGCCACCTTTAACAATAAGTCCAGCTATCAAATGAGAACCAAATATAAGTTTAACGTGCAAATTCAATGTCATTTAAAATACTTATGGCTGTTATTTTGTGCAGATAAACTCAAATTATTATTGAAGAAATGAAGAGAACGTGAATATGAGTCTGCAGGGAAAGACATGTGCTGCCCACATCAGAATTTCTAACAATATTAGAACTTCAATATTACAGTATTACAATATTGTATATTACAATATTACAATTATTAATTTTTTTCCAGGGAATGTTTTCCTTACAAAAAGTCTTCCACAACTGAACTTGTATTTAATCCTGTTATTTATCAAACTTGAATTTAATCCTGTTATAGATCGGAAAACTAACACTGTTAAAAAATAATCTGTGAACATTTTTTCAACATGTTTTACACTGTTTAACAACTTAAATAGTTTTGCGTTGAAAATAATCAACTTTGTATAAAATTGGACAAATTAGATTCTGCTTCGTGAACTATATTATATGTATACAAAGTAGCAGCTTACTAGTTCACAGAGGGCTGTGTGGCTTAGTTAGTCTATTGACACACAGTGAACTAACAATAATGATTTAATGAAATTAAATACAGAAGTTTAATTATAGCATAGCGAGAATGCATGGAAGAAGCAATACACGTGACCACTTCAGCTAGCATGGTCGCCTCTACACAAGTACTGCACTAGCAGAGTGTGGTAAAGTTGCAGTAGATGCATTAAAAACATTTTAGCAGATGCATCAAAAATTTTCATTTTACTCGAAACATATATTTTTCACTTTTGGCTATAAATAGAACTTAGATAACATTGCAGAGTCCATTTTCCCGATAAGATCTTGCAATGTCTTCCCAGTAAGCTCAACGATAGAACATCGGCTGGCCAGTTCGGAGATCCAGGGTTCTATTAGGGCAACAAGGCTCTTTACAATGGCACCCGACCAAATCAACTCTGTAGGTTAGAGCAAAGATGTCGGAGGTCTTAAAGCGACCCTAGTACGACTACCACGGATTCAGTGGACTCTAGAAGATTGAACGCCGATTTCAAATTGAGAGGACGACCACGCAGGATACTAACCTGTGTAAAATAGTAGTATCAGGAGGCCTACCTAAGGTACCTTAGGTAAATTAACCTAAGGTATATATGGTAGGAGGCTAACCTGAGGTACAAATAGCAGGAGGCTAACCTGAGGTGCAAATAGCAGGAGGTGGTCAGTCAGATTGCTAGTTGCCCGCCAATCTGACATTAGAGTGTGGAGAATGCAGAGTCCACTTCGACGATGAGAGCTTGATTCCGTCCCAGTAGCTCAACGGTAGAGCGTCGACTGGCCAGTTTGGAGATCCAAGATTCGATTCTCGGTTGGGGCAGCAAGGCTCTTTGCAACATTTGATACGGATTCAAAATTAAACTCTACAGGAGGTAAGGTGAATCAGTAGAATTTTTATTTCTGGTTTATTTTACACTTCAGGTTCAAACATTTTCACTGAAACCTCTATTTCCCATAATTAGTTATAGATAGAGCTTAGATGAGGGAACGCACGGAATCAACATCAATTCCAGAGAAGGCAGGGTAACTAAAGATTTCCACTTCCAGAGATGTCATTTTCGGTTTTTCCGAAATTTTGTATGACTGTAAGAAATCAATATTCAATAAAAAATTTAAATGCTTAATAGTTATGTCAAAAATAAAATGTGCACTCAGTTTTATATCCTATCAAGTCTCCTTCATAACTTTCTTATGCTAAAGATATATCCATGGACGAATGGTACGCATTTTATACAATCAAGAAATTACACTTATAATTTTTATAGAATTCATTTTAAGCTTTATACACTTGACATTTTAATACTCTACATAAACTGCATATGACAGGATAATGCGTATTTAATTGGAAATGATATTATATGATGAAAATAAAATATAAACATATCCGGCTCTTAAAACTGGTGGGCTGCCAAATCCTGAAATACATATTCGGCTTTCTTAAAATTCCCCTTGCATTTCAAAATAAGATGAAAGTAATTTCCTCAAGAGAATATGACACTTCATATACTCATCATGTCATCTATTTCTTTCATTGAGTGTCTTTTATTGAAACAATTTATTCTGCCTTTGTCAATGTGTCTAAAAAACACTTTTTAATATTTTAAAATGGGAATTTGGAAGTAAATAAAATTATACAGCTTACTCTCTTAAGTCTTTACGCACGTCTTTAACTTCGATTGAAGTGTTCTAGAGCGACAAAAACAGGGTTTACTGATTGGAAGGCGAATATGCGCTACTGATTGAGACAAAAATTTCCAATCACAAAGTTATAGAGTGTTTTCTATTTAATATTGTTACGAACGTATCCTCAGGCATCATGGGTGTACGCGCAGGATACAAGAACGAGTCCAAGTTTCTGGATAACCTACTTTTATTCACAAGCACAAAGCAAACAGGAGCAATATACAACCAAACAGCACCTAAATTCTCCACTAATTTCACAGAATTGACAAAACATTTTCAAAAAACAGTATTTACTATTCTCAAAACATTCACAAAAATCACAGTCCAGTGTAGCTCGTATCACGTCAATTCGTCAACTCAACTCCCGCTGAGTGATGACTCCTTTCAATGGCTCTCTCCGTAGAAATTTCGGGAAATCTTTATATCTCAAAGAATAATAGTTCTATCGAAAAGTTTCTGAAACATTCTGGAAGTCGCCAAATTGACGATACATCGACAAATATGGCAACCCTTTTTCTAACTGAGAAATTCTAGGAAACCTGGGCTCACGTCATGCTGACGTCATGGACTGTGTTTTCTTCGCCTGGCCTTCGAGACAGACGAAAGAAGACGCGTCACAGGGAATATTGCGTGTTCGTAACAATATTGCTACGACATATCCTTTTAAATTATCTGAGTACTCTCAGGATACAAAAATGAGTCAAAATTTCTAGATTACAAACGATTTTATTTCTAAGCTCTAACAAGGGTAAACAGAAATAAATACAGGGATTAGGTCGATAACTATAGTACAAGATCACTAAACGAATTTTAGTTACATTAAAACAGCAAATAAATGCGCAACTAATTCCCAACTGACGCCGTGTTCACGCGGAGAACCATCACGTTAAACATGTGGGTTCGTAAGGCTTCCCGAGAGATTGATGGTAGGGGAAGGAGGGTGCGGTCCCTGTGCAGGCCTCCCCCCATGGTTTCCGGTCTAAATTGGGTGGCTCTTCCCGTCCGTCCAAACTGTTACCGTACACCTTTCTGGTAGGTGGGACGGTCTGGGTCTCAACAACAACACAATGACTAATATTCTCAAAACACTGACGTACCTCACATTTCAATTTAGCTCCTATCATGTTTACTCTTTGCAACTGAGAAGTGACTTCTTTATACAGTACCAAAGAGATTGAAAAGCGCTTTAATTCTTTACCTGTTGGAGATAAGTGGGCAATATAAATTGCAAAAATGTTGAAAGTAGGGTAGGAAATAAGACTAATGAAATAGTCCTCCGATTCATTTTCAAAAAGATACACATTTTAAATTTTTGTACGACCCCCTTAGACAAATTTGGTCAATCAGAAAATTTTTATGTTTCATGCAACAAGATCATTAAAAAACAAGAAAGTTCAATCATGCATAAAGCATTGATTATGAAACCTTTTCGAACTTCAATGCAATTTTATATAAACATCTCTAAAATGCGATACATTCCTCGGTTATATTTAAAAAAACATCACAATACTACATTAATTTATTATATTTGAAAATTTAAACCTTCATCGAAAAAAATGAACTTCCTTCAGATGACGGCATTGAAATATAAATTGCCTGGTTTAAACATCTCTAGAATGCGATACATTCCTCTGTAATATTTTAAAAATTATCACAATACTACATTTATTTATTATATTTGAAAACTTATAACTTCATGGAAAAAAATGAACTTGAATGGCGGACAGAATTTGAATGGTTTATAAATTTAAGTATTAGTTTAAAAAAAATGTAATATAATACTTAGTTAAGTAGTAGTAACTTCTATTACTGTTTCATAACTGGTAGATTTTTTACTTTCCCTGCAATACATTGCAATGTATAGGGAAAGTATCAGAATCATGCCGAAAATCGCAACTCGAGTTTTCGACGGATCTACACGTTTCGAGACCTCTAGAATACGAAAAAACTATTTTTAGCGTGACGTCTGTGTGTGTGTGTCTGTCTGTCTGTCTGTCAGTCTGTGTGTCTATCTGTGCAGAATTTGTATCCACTCTAACTAAAAAAGTAATTGACCGAATTTCATAAAATTCGGTAGATAAGTCAGTTCTGGGCTAATCTGGTGCTGATTAGTTTTGGTTACGATTCGGGATAAAGACACCCACCTTTTTTTGCGAAATGGCCCCCAAAAGTTTGTATCCACTCTAGTTGAAAAACTAATGGACCGAATTCCACAAAATTAGGTAGGAAAATTACTTGTGGGACACCCTGGTGCTGATTAAATTTTGGTATGATTCGGAAAAAAATAATCTGCCTTTTTTGCAAAATGGCCCGCAAAAATCGCCAAAATCTAAAATAAAGAACTACGTATGCTCAAATATATCCATAAAATGCTTGTTTAATACGTAATTTTTAACGAAGAAAAGAATAAGACCAACCCCATTACACTAGGACTAGCCGTTCTCGAGATATATTAGTTTTTTCGTATTTTCTCTACGCCACCTTTGAAAATAAGTCCAGTTATCAAATGAGAACGAAAATTGAATTAAAAGTGAATTAAATGTAATTAAAATAAAGAGAATGTGAATATAAGTCTGCAGGGGAAGTCATGTGCTGCCCACATCAGATTTTTTTAATGTTAGTGTAAATCCTCGGCCTCAAATTTTTCACGAAAACCGTCCGTCCGCGAATTTTGCCTTTTTTCCTGCAATAAAACTACAGCTGTAGTTATAAGCCAAGTCTTGCGTGCATGCAAAATTTTCAACAGTAGTTTTGGACTGTGTAATCCATCACTCAGTTAATCAGTGAGTGTCTCTCAGCTGCATGATTTAGATCAGTGATCTTCAACCTTTATTCAACCACAGGGCATATTTGAGTCAGAGGCTTGTGGCCAAAAACGTGTATCTTCTTAAAAAAAAGGGTAAAAAACACAATCCAACGTATTCCCTAACCAGCTGTATGTTGTATTTTTATGTATTTGTTCAAGTTTTTACGTATTGAGATCGAGATTATTTTTCTGTTCATTTCAATTAGCTGCGCCCTCTATTTGGTGCAGCGTTCTGGAAGAATGTGTGTATGTACTGTCACCATTTATTATATAACATTATATAAACGGAAACATTTATTATATAACATATATTAATAAGATATTATTGACACATATTAACGGTCCGCATAAATATTTTATTTTATCCTTTCATCAATTTCATGCTCTGTGGAGCAATAGAATATACTGTTATATGTTTAGGGGTAATTCTTCTTGGACTCAGACCATCCGACCTATCCAATTAAGACCGGAACACAATGGGGGCGGCATCTACAGGGACCGTACCCACCTTCCCCTACCACCAACATCGCAGAGGGATCGACGATCCACATATTTAACGTACCTGTACTCAGCGTGAACATGGGTACACTTCTGGAAGAGACGGGAAGTGAACTCGGGCCGTCCAAGTGCAATATCTGCGCGCTAACCACTGGGCTGTCCCAAACCTATTTAGGGATAATGGTCCAAATGACTGCCGTGGGATTTATGACCCTTCAGACCATAAAAAAATAAAATGAAAATTTGGACTTTATATGTTAGAATTAGTGCCAATACAAAATGCACACTCAAAAGTTATTTCAATTTTCGAAATTTTTAGGGTCCCTTGCTGAATAGTGATTTGGAATGAAATAATCTGACAAAATTTTACACATACTCCCTTTATTCTCCCGGCCATCCAATTTGCTACTCTTAGTTTTCGGACGAGTCGGCTGGCCTGGGCTTTCGACATACTCCCTTTCTTCATATGTATTGAAAACCAGAAAGATCAATCATGCATAAAGCATTGATTATGAAACACTTTTCAACTTCAATGCAATTTTATTTAAACATCTCTAAAATGCGATACATTACTCGTATAATAATATACCTCGGTAATATTTTAAGAATTATCACAATATTACATTAATTTATTATATTTGAAAACTTAAAACTTCATCGAAAAAAAAATGAACTTTATTCAAATGACGGAATTGAAACATAAATTGCCTGATTTAAAAATCTCTAAAATGCGATACATTCCTCGGTAATATTTTTAAAATTATCATAATACTACAATAATTTATTATAGTTGAAGACTTCATCGGAAACGAATGAAATCTAATCAAATGACGTCATCGAAATATAACACGGCTGGTTCTCTCGATAAAATCAGCATTTCATTCATAAACATTTTTTCAACTATTTCATTCATCACAATACTATGATAATTTAATTTATTTAAAAGCTTGAGACCATGGAGGTACAAGTAATTAAACTCTACGCTTAAAACTTAGTCGAAAAAATCGTCCGTCTTTCTGTAAAATCAATGAATATTTCATTCATATCAGCTATATTGAAGACTCCATGAGCTAAATAATTTTGTGTTAAAGAAATGCAACAATTCTTATACAACTCACTTTGCATATTTTGCTGTTTACCTTTTCCATAAGTGAAAAATAGGCTTCGTTGTAGAAATAATCAAAGGTGGATGACCATTTAAACTCAAATATATTGTACTTGCGTTGTTTCAGTATGTAGATGCACAGAATTTAAGCAAAAATAAAGCGGTTTCAGGACGGATACAACAATAAATATGAACTAAAAAGAACTTTAAAAAAATCACGATTTTGAGACAAGATGGATGCCATATTTAATTTTGAAGTGGGTCACGTGATCTCTTCATGTAATGGTCACGTGATCACTTCATATAAAAGGTGTAATTATTATTTTAATTTTTATTTAAAAAACTACACTACTGAATATATTTTGCTGAATTTTTTTTTATACATTTTATGGGATAATTTGAATATTTCCTAAAACTTTCGAAGCAATTTGTGAATTTTAAATCCTCTTAAAAAAATGTTTGAAGAATTAGGTCCCATAGGGGTCAATGTATTTAATTTTTTCAACCCGGGTTCAATCCGAAACTAATTGGGTGATATTATTCATTTATATTCCCATAGGTCCCACAGACCGTCTGAACAACATACTAAAATTTCATTTTGATAAAGTCATTTTTACGGCAATTATCGTGCTAACGGACAGACAGACAGACAGACAAACAAACAGACAGATAAAATGAACACACAATGAAGTCATAAACACTTTTCAACTTTGTTGTAAAGTGTTAATAAAAACCCGCATATCTCTATCTTTAAAATCAATTAAATTATGAAAAAGAAAAAAATCTGACTTATGCCATCATCTTATGTTTCATCTGTGAAAATAGAGATCATGAACAAATTGACGATGGAAATGGTTTAGATTAAAAACACGTTAATATATATCAAAATTTTTTATCTCAAATGCATCTAAATAAAGCAGTATACAGACAGAGATCATATAAAGCAGTGATACTCACTACGCGGTTGCGTATCCTATGTATTAAAATTCAGTTTTATCTTTTTGTGATATGTCACAAATTTACATTTCTAATTTGATATATGGTCCCCATTCACAATGCTCAATTTTTAATTAAATCGCTGAATTTTAAATATACAGATATGCGGTTTTTTTAATGATCTTGTTGCATTAAAAATAAAAATTTTCTCTTTGACAAAATTTGTCTAAGGAGGTCGTATAAAAATTTAAAAAGGGTAACCATTTGAAAATTAATGGGAGGACTATTTCATTAACGTAGTCTTATTTACTACTGCTTTCAACATTTACTTTCAACATTTACTTTCAACATTTTTGCAATTTACATTGCCCACTTATCTCCAACAGCTAAAGAATTAAAGCGCGTTTCAAACTTTTTGGGACACCCTGTATACTCTCCATACAAATTTGTAACAAGTGCTCGTATATCCAAAACCCATCGACATTTCGGGAATGTTCTAGTGGATTTGGAAACTCGCCCAAAATCGCTAAGGTGACAACATTTTTTAAATCTGGTAATGCGTCGAAAAATCAAAATATGGCAACCCTACTTTCACGTAATATTAATGGTTCCATGTGAAAATTGCTTTATTTTACCTTGAAAATAAGTAAGTGACAGTGAAGGGTTTAGTATTTTCGCAACAATATAGAAAGATGGGCTTTTCGAACATAATATTCACACGGACAATAAAATATGAGGTAAATGAACAGCGATAATTATGCAAATGCCTCCTTTACTACTGAATTACTTTTGAAAGAAATGGAAAGAAATTCAAATGGGAAAATTATAATCCGTGCAATAAGCTAATTTTAATTTATTTAGAATTATCTTTTTTTTGTAGTAAACAATAAATGTTGTATAAAAATTGCAGACCAATGACGGAGAAAAATAATTATCCCTTTTTGTTAACCTCATTTTTACTTTCCCTGGAATACATGGTAATGTATAGGGAAAGTATTGGAATCATGTCGAAAATCGCAACTCGAGTTTTCGACGGATCTACACGTTTCGGGACCTCTAGAATACGAAAAAACCATTTTTAGCGTGACGTCTGTGTGTGTGTCTGTGTGTCTGTGTGTCTGTCTGTGTGTCTGTCTCTCTGTGCAGATTTTTTATCCACTCTTACTAAAAAACTAATACACCGAATTTCACAAAATTTTGTAGGTAAGTCTCTTGTGGGCGGGTCTGGTGCTGATTAGTTTTGGGTATGATTCGGGATAAAAGAACCCGCCTTTTTTTTGCGAAATGGCCCGCAAAAGCTTGTATCCACTCTAGCTGAAAACTAATGGACCGAATTTCACAAAATTCGGTAGATGAGTCATGTAATTTCACCCTGGTGCTGATTAGATTTTGGTACGATTCAGAAAAAAATAACCTGCCTTTTTTGCAGAATGGCCCGCAAAAATTGTCAAAAACTAAACCTAAAAGCTACATATACTCAGATATATCCATTAAATGCATGTTTAATACGTAATTTTTAACGAAGAAAAGACTAATACCAACCCCATTACACTAGGACTAGCCGTTCTCGAGATATATTAGTTTTTCTCGTATTTTCTCCACGCCACCTTTGAAAATAAGTCCAGTTATCAAATGAGAACGAAAATTGAATTAAAAGTGAATTAAATTTAATTGAAATAAAGAGAACGTGGATATAAGTCTGCAGGGAAAGTCATGTGCTGCTCACATCAGATTTTTACTTTCCCTGCAATACATGGTAATGTATAGGGAAAGAATTGGAATCATGTCGAAAATAGCAACTCGAGTTTTCGACGGATTTACACGTTTCAAGACCTCTAGAATACGAAAAAACCCATTTTTAACGAGATGTCTGTGTGTGTGTCTGTGTGTCTGTGTGTCTGTCTGTCTGCGCAGATTTTGTATCCACTCTAACTAAAAAACCAATAGACCGAATTTCACAAAATTTGGTAGGTAAGTCACTTGTGAGCGACTCCGGTGCTGATTAGTTCTGGGTACGATTTAGGATAAAAGAACCCGCCTTTTTTGCGAAATGGCCCGCAAAAGCTTGTATCCACTCTAATTGAAAAACTAATGGACCGAATTTCACAAAATTCGGTAGCTGAGTCACTTGTGGGTAGCCCTGGTGCTGATTAGATTTTGGTACGATTCGGAAAAAAATAACCTGCCTTTTTTTTTGCAAAATGGCCCGCAAAAATCGTCAAAATCTAAACTAAAGAACTAGGTATACTCATATATATCCATTAAATGCTCGTTTAATACGTAATTTTTAACGACGAAAAGAATAAGACCAGTCCCATTACACTAGGACTAGCCGTTCTCGAGATATTTTAGTTTTTCGTACTTTCTCTACGCCACCTTTGAAAATAAGTCCGGTTACCGAATGAGAACGAAAATTGAATTAAAAGTGAAATAAATTTAATTAAAATAAAGAGAACGTTAATATAAGTCTGCAGGGAAAGTCATGTACTGTCCACATCAGATTTTTACTTTCCCTGCAATACATGGTAATGTATAGGGAAAGTATTGGAATCATGTCCAAAATCGCAACTCGAGTTTTCGACGGATCTATACGTTGCGATACTTCTAGAATACGAAAAAACAATTTTTAGCGTGACGTCTAGTGTGTGTGTCTGTCTGTGTGTCTGTCTGTCTGTGCAATATACGTATCCACTCTAACTCAAAAACTAATGGACCGAATTTCATAAAATTAAGTAGGTAAGTCACTGTTATGTCACCCTGGTGCGGATTAGTTTTGGTACTATTCGGAATAAACCAACCCGCCTTTTTTTCCGAAATGGCTCTCAAAATTTGCCTGGATCCACTGTAACTGAAAAACTAATTGATCAAATTTTAGAAAATTTGGTACATAAGTCACTTGTAGGTCACCCTAGTATTGATTAAATTTTAATACAATTTGGAAAAGAACAACCTGCCTTTTTTTACGAAATGGCCCGCAAAAATTGTACATTTCCACTCTAACTCAACTAATCAACTAAATTTCATAAAATTTGGTAGGTAAGTCACTTATGGTCGACCCTGGTGCTGATTAGATTTTGATACGATTCGGAAAAGTACAATCTGCCTTTATTTACCAAATGGCCCGCAAAAATTTTATATTTCCACTCAAACTCAACTAATCGACTAAATTTCATAAAATTTGGTAGATAAATCACTTATGGTCGACCCTGGTGCTGATTAGATTTTGGTACGATTCGGAAAAGAACAACCTGCCTTTTTTTACGAAATAACCCGCAAAAATTGTATATTTCTACTCTAACTCAACTAATGGAATAAATTTCATAAAATTTGGTAGATAAGTCACTTGTGGTCGACCCTGGTGCTGATTAGATTTTGGTACGATTCGGAAAAAACAATCTGCCCTTTTTTAGGTAATGGCCCGCAAAAATTGTATATTTCCACTCTAACTCAAGTCACTTGTGGTCGACCCTGGAGCTGATTAGATTTTGGTACGATTCGAAAAGATCAACCTGCCTTTTTTTAGGAAATGTCCCGCAAAAATTTCATGTAGCCACACTAGCTAAAATACTGATTGACCCAATTTCTCAAAAATTGGTAGATAAGTTACTTGTGGGATACTTTGGTGCTGATTAGATTTTGGTATAATTCGGAGAAGAACAACTTGCCTTTTTTTATGAAATGACTCGTAAAAATCGCAAAAATCGAAATAAAGACTATATATGCTCAAATATTTCAAATGAATTTTTGTTTTATACACAATTTTTGACGAGGACAAGAATATAACACACTCCATTATACTTTAGGACTAACCGTTCTCAAGATATTTGAGCTTTCTTGCATTTTTGTTACGCCGATTTCGGAAAATGTCCAATTACCTAATAAAAACAAAAATTGAATTCAAAATGCAAATTTAGTGTTATTTGGAGCAATAAAACTCAATCTAATGAATTATTAAAAAAATAAAGAAAATATGAATTTGAGTCTGCGGGGAAAGTCATGTGCTATCCACATCATATTTTAACTTTCCCTGCAATACATTGTAATGTATAGGGAAATTATTGGAATCATGTCGAAAATCGTAAATCGAGTTTTTGACAGATCTACACGTTTCAAGACCTCTAGAATACGAAAAAAACATTTTTAGCGTGACGTCTGTGTGTGTCTCTGTGTGTCTGTCTGTGCAGATATTGTATCCATTTTAACTAAAAAACTAAATGACCGAATTTCATAAAATTTGGTAGGTAACTCACTTGTGGGCGAAACTGGTGCTGATTAGTTTTGGGTACAATTCGAGATAAAAATCCCGCCTATTTTTGCGTAATGGCCCGCCAAAGCCTAGCTGAAAAACGAATGGACCGAATTTCACAAAATTCGGTAAAATTCGGTTTCATAAAATCGCTTGTGGGTTACTCTGGTGCTGATTAGATTTTGGTATGCTTCGAAACAAAATAACCTGCTTTTTTGCCAAAGCACCCGCAAAAATCGCCAAAATATAAAGTAAATATGCTTAAATATATCCGTTAAATGCTTGTTTTATACGTAATTTTTAACGAAGGGAATAAGACCAACCCCATTACACTTGGACTAGCCGTTCCCGAGATATTTCAGTTTTTTCGTATTTTCTCTACGCCACCTTTGAAAATAAGTCCAGTTACTAAACGAGAACGAAAATTGAATTAAAAGTGAATTTTTAATTAAAATTGAAATTTTAATTAAAATAAAAAGAACGTGGATATAAGTCTGCAGGGAAAGTCATGTGCTGCTCACATCAGATTTTTACTTTCCCTGCAATACATGGTAATGTATAGGGACAGTATTGGAATTATGTCGAAAACCGCAACTCTAGTTTTCGACAGATCTACACGTTTCGAGATATCTAGAATACGAAAAACCTATTTTTAGCGTGCCGTCTGTATGTGTGTCTGTCTGTGTGTTTGTCTGTCTGTGTGTCTGTCTGTGCAATGTCTGTGTGTCTGTGTCAATGTCTGTGTGTCTGTCTGTGTGTGTGTGTGTGTGTGTGTGTGTTTGCCTGTCTGTCTGTGCAATATATGTATCCACTCTAACTCAAAAACTAATGGACCGAATTTCAAAAAATTTGGTAGGTAAGTCACATGGATATGACCCTGGTGCTGAGTAGTTTTTGGTACGATTCTTTAAAACAGAACCTGCCTTTTTAGCGAAATGGCCCGTAAAAATTTGATTTATCCGCTTTAGCTAAAACACTAATTTACCAAAAATCATAAAATTTGACAGATAAGTTACTTATTGGATACTCTGGTGCTGATTTAGAGTTTGGTGCGATTCAGAAAAGAAATTCCGTCTTTTTTACGAAATGGCCCGCAAAAATTTCATGTATTCACCCTAGCTAAAATGCTAATTTACCAAATTTCATAATATTTGGTAGGTAAGTTACTTGTGGGACACTCTGGTGCTAATTCGATTTTGGTATGATTCGGTATATAACAACTTGCCTTTCTTACGAAAAAAAAGGCTACGTATGCGCGCGCAGAAATGTATCAATTAAATTCATGTTTTATGCGCAATTTTTGACGAGGAAAAGAATATAACACATTCTATTATACTTTAGGACTAACCGTTCTCAAGATATTTGAGATTTCTTGCATTTTTGTTACGCCGCTATCGGGAAAATGTCCAATTACCAAATAAAAATAAAAATTGAAGTAAAAATGCATATTTAGTGTTATTTGGTGCAATTAATCTCAGTCTAATGAATTATTAGAGAAATAAAGAAAATATGAATTTCAGTCTGCAGAGAAAGTCCTGTGCTGCCCAGATCAGATTTTTACTTTCCCTGCAATACATGGTAATGTATAGGGAAAGTATTGAAATCATGTCGAAAATCGCAACTTCAGTTTTCGACAGATCTACACGTTTCGAGATCTGTAGAATACAAGAAACCTATTTTTAGCGTGACGTCTGTGTGTGTGTGTGTGTGTGTGCCTGTCTGTTTGTGCAATTTATTAACCACTCTAACGCAAAAACTAATGGACCGAATTTCATAGAATTTGGTAGGTAAGTCACGTGGATGTGACCCTGGTGCTGATTTGTTTTTGGTATGATTCGTAAAAAACAAAACTCGTCTTTTTTTGCGAAATGGCCAGCAAAAGTTTCATTTATCTACTGTAGCTAATATACTAATTGACCAAATTTCACAAAATTTGGTAAATGAGTTACTGGTTGGATACTTTGATGCTGATTAGAATTTGATACGATTCGGAAAAGAATAACCCGCCTTTTTTTGCGAAATGGCCAGCAAAAGTTTCATTTATCCACTTTAGCTAAAACACTAATTGACCAAATTTTACAAAATTTGGTAGATAAGTTACTTGTGGGATACTCTGGTGCTGATTAGAGTTTGGTACAGTTCGGAAAAGCCTGCCCTTCAACCTGCCTTTTTTTACAAAATGGCCCGCAAAAATCGCCAAAATCTTAAAAAAAAAGAAAAAATGCTGAAATGTAACAATTAAGTTCTTGTTTCATACGCAATTTTTGACGAGGAAAAGAATATAACACACTGAATTATACTTAAGGACAAATCGTTCTCAACATATTTGAGATTTATTGCATTTTTGTTACGCTGTTTCGGAAAAATTTCCAATTACCAAATAAAAACAGAAATTGAATAAAAAATGCAATTTAGTGTTATTTTGTGCAATAAATCTCAATCTAACGAATTATTAAAAAAATAAAGAAAATATGAATTTGAGTCTGCAGGGAAAGTCATGTGCTGCCCACATCAGATTTTTACTTTCCTTGCAATACATGGTAAGGTATAGGGAAAGTATTGGAATCATGCCGAAAATCGCAACTTGAATTTTCGACGGATCTGCACGTTTCGAGACCTCTAGAATACTAAACATTTTTTTTTTATCGTGATGTCTGTGTATGTGTCTGTCTGTGTGCCTGTCTGTCTGTCTGTGTAATGTATGTATCCACTCTAATTCAAAATCTAACTACTTTATTACTTTTCTACTAACTACTTTATTACTTTACTATTTAACTACATTTTTACTTGGTAGGTAAGTCACATGGATGTGACCCTGGTGCTGATTAGTTTTTGGTACTATTCGGAAAAACAAAATCCGCCTTTTTTTGCGAAATGGCTCGCAAAAATTTCATACATTCACTATAGCTAAAATACTAAGTGACCGAATTTCACAAAATTTGGTGATACTTGTGAGATACTCTGGTGCTTATTAGATTTTTGTATCATTCGGAAAAGAGCAATAAGTTTTTTTTTGCGTAATGGCCCGTTAAAATTGCCAAAATCTAAAAACAAGACTACAAATGCTTAAATGCATCAATTAAATTCCTGTTTTATACTTAATTTTTGACGAGGAAAATAAGAAGGACTCATTATTTTAGGACTAAGCGTTCCCAAGATATTGGAGATTTCCTGTATTTTGTTACGCCGTTTTCGAAAAAATGTCCAATTGTCAAATAAAAGCAATAATTGAATTAAAAATGCAAATTTAGTATTATTTTGTGCAATTAAACTGAATTTAATGAATTATTAAAGAAATAAAAAAAGAATGAAATTGTGTCTGCAGAGAAAGTCTTGTGTTGCCCACATAAAATTTTACTTTCCCTGCAATACATGGTAATCTATAGAGAAAATATTGGAATCATGCCAAAAATCGCAGCTCGAGTTTTCGACGGATCTACACGTTTTGGGACCTCGAGAATGCGAAAATACTATTTTTAGCGTGACGTCTGTGTGTGTGTCTGTCTGTTTGTTCAATGAATGCATCCACTCTAACTCACAAACAAACGGATCGAATTTCATAAAATTTGGTAGGTAAGTCACTTGGGTGTGACCCTAGTGCTGATTAGTTTTTAGTACGATTCGGAAAATAAGATCCACCCTTTTTCGCGAAATAACCCACAAAAATATCATGTATGCACTCTAGCTGAAATACTAATTGACCAAATTTCACAAAATTTGGTAGATAAGGGTCTTGTGAGATACTCTAGTGCTGATTAGATTTTGGTACGATTCGGAAAAGAACAACATGCTTTTTTTACGAAATGGCCCGCAAAAATCGCTAAAATCTAAAAAAAAAACCGACTACGTATGTTCAAATGTATCAATTAAATGCTTGTTTTATACGTAATTTTGGACGAAAAAAAGAATAAGAACAGCTCTAACACTCTAGGACTAACCGTTCTCCAGATATTTGAGGTTTTTCGCATATATTTATGCTGCTTTTGGAAAAATGTCCAGTTACCAAATATAAACAGAAATTGAATTAAAAATGCAAATTTAGTGTTATTTTGTACAATTAAACTCAATTTAATGAATTATTATTAAAGAAATAAAGGAAAATTGAACATTGGTCTGCAAGGAAAGTCATGTGCTGCCCACATCCTTTCCCTACAATACATGGTAATGTATAGGAAAATTATTGGAATCATGCCGAAAATAGCAACTCGAGTTTTCGGTGGATCTACCCGTTTTGGGACCTCTAGAATACGAAAAACTATTTTTAGCGTGACGTTTGTGTGTGAAATGTATGTATCCACTCTAATTCAAAAATAAATGGTCCAAATGTCATAAAATTTAGTAGGTAAGTCACTTGTGTGTGATCCTGGGGTAGATTAGTTTTTGGTACGAATCGGAATAAAATAACCTGCCTTTTTTTGCAAAATAGATCAAAAAACTTGTCTGTATTCACTCTAGCTAAAAAACTAATTCATCAAATGTTACAAAATTTTTTAGATAAATCACTCGTGGGTTACTCTGGCGCTGATTACATTTTGGTACGATTCGGTAAAAAAGAACCTGCCTTTTTTGCGATATGGCCCGCAAAACTTGTCAAAATCTAAAATAATAAACTTCATATGCTCAAATATATCAATTAAATGCTTGTTTTACACGTAAATTTTAACGTATAAAACGTTTTATACGTAAATTTTAATGATGGAAATAATAAGATCAACCCCATTACACTAAGTTTAGCCATTTTTGAGATATTTTAGTTTAATCGCATTTTTTCTACGCCACTTTTGAAAATAAGACCAGTTACCAAATGAGAACGAAAATTGAATTAAAAATACAAATTCAGTGTAATTTTAAAATAATTATGGGTGTTATTTTGTGCAATTAAACTCAATATAACGAATTATTGAAGAAATAAAGAGAACGTAAACATGAGTCATGTGCTGCCCACAACATATTATTATATTCTTTGCACATATGGTTGCGCAAACCGAAAGTGTTTCCATACTAAATATACAACACTCTATACAGATGCATTTTTTGTAAGACAAAAACATCTGAAGCGACAGTTTTCACCTATGCCTGAGCTGCCTAATTCGTGCAACCATGGTTTCGATATTGAGTGTTTCTGTATTTTAGGAATTCTATGGGTAAAAATACAGAAATAACTATTTTCTTTACTTTTGATTTTGCTGCAGAATGCAATATGTTAATTTCTGGAAAAATTAACCGTTTTTGTTGCAATTTAAATTGTTAATTTCTTGGAATTTGTTGGATAAGTTAATGGCTTAGTTTGATTGGAAAGCTAAGTGTCGGGTGCAACTGCTGGTTCAGATATTTTTTATCAGAGGTTAGTGTTACAATAACTTTTTGAGGAATTCAGTTGTTTATGTGGGAATATTGTGTCGTATTCGTGTTGGCGATTACTACTCAAGCAATATAATTTCTACGTTTTTCTTTACTCTTATTGGGAAGAACAGAGATCCTTACCAATGAATATATTGAAGGATTTGTGGATCTTTAACTTCCGAAAGTATATTTATGAAAAATTTGAGATTGTTTCATTAAATAAAATAACAATGGAAGCAGACATAAAGATACGAGTACAAAGAAACAAGTACAATGCAATTCAAAAGAGAGAAAAAAGTTTAAAGATGTAGAGTCGTACAAAAAAAGATAAAAGTACCCGAAGTGCAAAATATACTATTTTAAACATTATATCCTTTTAATTAAATATCTATTTTGAACATTAACATTCCTTTGCTGTGATGATGAATAAATAAAAAATTAATAAATAATAAATATCATAATCTCACATATTAAATAAAATAAATAAATTGGGAAGGATACATAAAACAATATTATTATGATGACTGGAGAAAATATAATTTATTTTTTTTAAGAGAGATCACAAGAGAGTTTATTTTATTTTGAATACATATGATATTTAATGATTTATTTGTTCAATATTTATAGTTTGTTACATTTTGTTTCCTTAACTGGTGGTGCTTCGTTAGTGGTCAATTAAAAATAATGTGTATAGAGCTGTCGTCACCTTTTAGAGAGATAATTTTATTCCGTCTGTAGATCAACGAGGGAAAATGACTATGTTTAATTAAGAACTAAGTAAAATATTTAGATGGAATATAAAAGTTAATATTATTTAGCGGGCTCTGCCCGACACCAGTCATTAAATGTAGCGACCACTTTTTGTAGAAATACATTTTTATCACGTTTTGTGACTGCTATACTGGCACAAAAGTCACAAAGCAACAAAAGTGGGTTAAAGTTTAGCATAAGAAGGTCAAGTGTGTCCTTTGTAGAATAGAACATTGAACACTATTTGCGTTGCCCGCAGCTAGCGGTCATTTAATTTAGCAATAATATTTTTTAGCAATTACTTCTTTTAGCAATCACTTTTCATAAAATGCTGCAATAAATATTAAAAACAGACTTATTACACACAAACACACATGCATACATACAGACTCGCACACACACGAACGAACGTACTCGTGCATTCATGCACAAACTTACACAGATGCACACGAGCGTGCAAGCACACGGGCACATTCACTCGCAGAGATATATTTCCAGGAGATCCTAAAAGTACTTATAAGCTAAAAACTGGCTATCTGAAATCCTCTTGAAAACAATACTTTACAATACCGTAGTGTGAGAAAGTAAAAATGGCAATCCATTATATCCCAAGCCAAATAAAATACATTTAATTTTCTAAACAGTAGACAGAAAAATCATTTTCGTTCTCTTTTATTAAGACTCAGCAGATTTTTTGCTCTTAAAGAAAGAAATGCGTTCAAAAGGTTAAACGATGAACAAGATAATTGATTTCTCAAACACGAACAACACCGTTACATGGCTCCCCCCAGTTCCGTAGAGCTCAATTTTTAGCGCTTGAAAAATTGCTTTTAGAGTGATTTTCGATTATGTGGGGAGCATAAAAGGATATATATTGAACTTATTAATATTTGAAAGAAAAGAAAATTTGTTTGCAGATTGTAGAAGCTCTTAGCTTGTAGAATCTTTGAGTTTTGTATACAGGATTTAATTTATTTAGTTAAGCAACTGATAAAACTGAATGCATTAAAATATTAAAATGGCAGTTACCAGACTGCTTGAAGTCCGTGAAACTTTAAGTGTTCCGCGACTAGCACAAAAAGGATATGCCATAAATAATAGAATTTTTGTTAAATAAATTTTTCAGGATCTTTTTGTGAAATCTTATTAATGAATTTTTTGAAATTGGCATAAGAGGTTCGTAATGTATTACGTTCGGTAACAGCTGCACTGATGAATTGAAATAGGTTAAAATAGGATGTTTATATTGCTCTAGCTGCCTTTAATTGCTTTCTCGTCAGCCTGTTGATAAAGCACTGAATGTATAAGTTTTCTATGATACGTCAATGTTCTACGTTAATGTCTATACGTTAATGTTCTACCTAAGTTTTCAACGATAATTGCATGTAGCGTCCTATGCGCCTAAGTAAAAACCATATAGTGAGTTTTAAATTAGTGAAACGGATGAAATCGTTGGAAATTCGATTTCAAATAAAAGACCACCCTTCATCAAAATATTTTCAATACATATAAATTAAGCACTGTTGAATAAATAAGAAAAAATAACGTTTACATTTTATAACCCTTCTTAAAAAAACACTGGACGTAGAGCCTCCAAACTTAATAATATAATAAAGGAGGCTATGGGAATTTAGTTTCTGAAATAAAAGTTATTAGTTCACAATGTCACCACCAGGTGAAAAAATGGCGTTTTCTTGTCAGTATTGATTTTATAATAAATTTACAGTTAGCACTTAGGTTAACAAATGTTTAAAGTGGCCGCCATCATTTTCTAAAAACATGTTGAACTTGGAGTATTGCGTTTTTTTATAGTTCCTCGTAGAATATCAAATGTTACGAACATGTCGGCCTATGGCATCTTTAAGTCCCCATAAGCTTGCTATGCTATTACGAAAAGCGGTGCTTTTAAGGTATACCCAAAGTAAGATATATGATTGCGGAGATTCAGTTTTGCTGATTGCGTTGGCCACATTGCCGGAAATTGTCGGCAAATAACTTGCTGTTCGTAAAATGTTGTCGCATTAAACGCTTAATGCCTACACCAATTTGTGATGCTGTATCATAAGTGCCAAGTACTTTTCGCGAATAGCACTAGGAAAATGTTTGTTATGAATCTGGTTAGGACGTCTTTTAGACACCTGGTGGTGATTTTACGAACTAAAAATTTTTATTGCAGTAACAAAAATCCCTTGACCTCTCTTATTATATAACCGAGTTTTGAATTTCTACATCTAGTGGTTTTCTTTTTAAAAGATTTTATAATGTGAATTTTAGTTATGATAACCCTATATTTGAGATATCAATCAAACATAAATTGTTTTCATTTTGCAATGCAATACTTACTTTTCAAAATTATTTGTTTATACATCATGTATTTTTAGACTTAAAAAACGCTGAAATATTTGAATATTTCGTTACTCAACAGCATTAAAAGATTGATAAAAGTATTAATTAATTTTCAAGTAAAAAAAAAGTCTCCTCCATCCTGATAAATCATACGGAGCAGCAATACCAGCGAGTATGTCCCGACAGATAGGACAGGTGCCCTTTTATGTCTTTTAAACTTGTTGATACCCTTTAAAACCTTTTTACGCTGTCGAATAATAATTTATTAACTTTTCCGATTCTCTGTCTCAGCAATCAGAGCGAAAATCATTGTTTAAATAAGGAAAACATGCATAGGCAGATACGACATGCCCGCTTCGCCGGAGCATAATACATTCATTGTGCTGGCATGCGTGCCATAAAATAGCACTCGAAGCGCATGTAAATGCAACATGATAATACATCTGTTTTAATGAACTCCACATTCACAATAATCCTTCCGAGAGGTTAGTGGTAGGGGAAGGAGGGTACGGTCCCTGTGGATGCCTCCCCCACTGGGTTCCGGTCCAAATTTGGTGGCACTTCTCGGCCGTCCAAACAGTTACCTTACATCTTTCTGGTAGGTCGGACGGTCGGGGTCTCAACAACAACATTCACAATAATAAATAAAGCAAATTAAAATTACGAGAGAGAATTAAAAGTACCTTTAGCAAAAGAAGTAAAACGAAAAAGTTAAATCTTCGATTTTTATGTACTTTGAGAAGTTTTCCAGTGCAATACTTAATTATAAAACAATTGTATAAACTTGTACAGCAGTTGCATAAAAAATCAAAATTATACCTCTAAAAATTAGAATAAGTAAATTTAGAATTTTGCGTTTTAACTACTAGTCATGTTGTGCTTTTTGTCTAGAGTATTTAGGGCACGCGACCGATTATTTGACAGCTCTTGTCAGCTCTTGATCATCTGACGATTCTGAGAGAATCGTCTGCTGGAATAAATCAATTTATGAACTACGAAATATGGACCAAGTATCAGCGCTTTAATATTCATAACTGTTAAATTATTTTGAAAGGAATAAAATCTAGTCGTGGTGCATTGTTGCATGTGTTCAGGAACCTGTCTATGGAAATTCGCGGCTATTAATAGCTTTTATTTTCCGCTACACACACATATATATTCTTTTACAACATTAGAAGATCCCTCAAAATCATGTTTAAAATACTTTAATGTTAGGTAACCTGAGCATAAATTATTAATCGACCAGAACAAATAATTCATCCTGGGACACTTAGATTAATAAACTCAAACATTTTACCATCTACACCACTCCAGTCAAGTAAATATTTCATTCCAACTACCTCAAAGACTCTTCAGACTGGGAACATAGCTAAGTAACATTTCCGTTCATTTTCCTTCTATTTTGTCCCAGAACACTTTACGGTTTCGAAACATAGTCAAAATACAAAGCTTAACATACAGCCAGTGGGAGGTAGATGCCTCATTTAAGATTGATGACTTTATAATGACCCCATAGCGAAGAAATGTGGTCAGAAACTGTCATGGCAAAATCGTGTCAGTTAGGATGGTAATTGATAAATTTAATAGGCTACTTTTAGTGTCACGATCGATAACAAGTGCAAAAATACCCCCCCCCCCCATTCACGCCAATGTGAGTTAGGGGATTGTGTTACCTTGAAATATTACCACAGTCTGGATGGACCCCCCCCCCCCCCCAACCCCAAACATGATGGGGACGGCCCCAAAAGCAACATATTAACATTTCATTCATCTCGTGCACCAATCATTGATATTTAGAAATAATTTGAATTGCAATTAACTTTCGACTATAATGCTGCTTATAACACGGGTTTTTGAATTGCGCATGCGCATTCGATGAACACTGCAACTCCTAATACAAATCTCTAGTCTTAAGCATGATACCAGCTACATCGTCTTAATTACTTAAGGGATTTCCTTGAATTAACTTACAAAATATCTCATCAAAACTCTACCACCGTTGGCATTTTCTTTTTCAAAGAGAAATCTGTCCAAAGGGTAAAAGATGAACAAGATAATTAATTTTTTAAACACGAACAACATCATATAATTTTTCCAACCGCCTCTCCACGGAGCGTAATTTTTAATACTTGAGAAATTGCTTTTGCAGTGGTTTACAAATGCTCGGCGAGAATACATGAACTATTTTGTAATTTTTCCAAGGTAATATGGCACAATATTTTGCTTATATTAATAGCATAATATAATGTTGAAAGTAGCAAGGCATTAATTGACAATTCATTATCAACAACCTACCATACATAGTACATGTATAGAGAAACTGCTGTAATGAAATCGAATTTTCGATCAATTGAGACGTTTTGGGCATATATGAACGCGAATAAAATTCGGACGTGATGTCTGTGAATATATCATGCAACACAAAAATCTATCACTCCTTTTGTTACTTCAATCCTTTTCATCAAGATAGCCTTCAAATATTAAAAATAAATGATATAATAAATACGCCTAACGTTTTGAAATAAATACTGGCCTATGAACAATAGGAATCCTCCAAACCTCCAGCTTTCTCCAACATCAGACTTTTGTCTATATGCAGTAAAATATTGCAGTGAAGTACGGAAAGTTTTTTTTGTTTTCATTGAAGAATTGTACAACTTTTGTTGTTCAGGAGGAAAGGAGATTTATAAGGTAATCACACATGTCTCAATAGTGCTAATGAAAGAATGGATATCTTTCATGGAGAAATTCATGTGGTAATAGCTGCAATAACTGGGTGGTTTTAGCTACAATGATGGAATTTAAAGTTTCTAGTAATCTAAAAATGTTACGATGGTTTTCTTTTCAATCCGAGATATAATCATAGGCATAGTGACGTTGTGCATGTCAATAAACATTTTTCCAATAGGTCAAAAGTGGATTTATATCCAAAAATAGGTGTTGAAAAATGTAAAGAACTATAATCCATAAAAAAATATAAAACGTAACATGTTTGAAAGACATAGAGAAGTTCATACATGGAATTTGAGAAAAGCGGCAGAGAAGATGCTATTTGAGATCTGAAGCTAGATTAACTACCAGTATAGCAGTTGCAGTGTGAGCGTTGCAACCGCCTGTCCATGTTTTGTTTCATGAGGGAAAATGTACCTCCAAATGTTCATTCCCAGATAAGTTTTTTGGTAATGCAGATCTTGATAATACTTGTCTCCAGGGGCCTCAGATTTAAGATGCTCTGCCCATAAATCGGCTTTGAGAAAAACTAAACTAAAAATCACAGCCATATAACTTGCATGTCATCATATTTCTGAGGTTTCGCTGCTATTGTTGCTCCTTGAAAAGAACCAGGTGATTTTAGGTGCAATGATGGAATTTAAAGTTTCCAGTAATCTAAATATTTTACGATAGTTTTCTTTTCAATCCGAGATGTAACCATATGCATAGTGACGTTGTGCATGTCAATAAACATTTTTCTAATATGTCAGAAGTGGATTTATATCCAAAAATAGGTGTTGAAAAATGTAAAGAACTATATTCCATAAAAAACTATAGTTAATAACATTACCATTGATCAATTACGATTAGCGTTGTCTATTAGAAAGGAACAAACGATGGCTAAGGATTAAAATATTCAGTTATTCTGGAGTTAACCTGCATTTTAGGTTTTTAGTTTGGATAATTTTGTAGAATAGTAGAAGGTAGATATTTTTCCGAAGTTCTTTAAATTTTATTATGCACATTCTAATCTAAGGTATTGAATCTTCATTCCACACGCATCAAGCGCAAATGATGATGATATGATGATGATATGATAATGATAAATGATATGATGCGCAAATAAGTTTTGCGCATCATAATGAATAAACGTAAGGTATATTCATCCCGAACTAATTAAAACTTTTGTTGTCATTAATTATAACTCAACAATAAAAACGCTCATGGGAGTCTTCCATAATTGAATTTTAATTTTGCAAAATTGAATAGGACTATTGTGGATGTCATTGTTACGGCAGTTATCGTGCTAACGGACAGACAGACAGACAGACTAAACAAAGTCTTAAACACTTTTCAACTTCGTTGTAAAGTGTTAATAACTAAAAAATGAATTCGAATTTAAAAAGAGAATAACGACGAGGTGCACATTTCCAGATCATGGAGTACCTGTCTACCAAATTTCACGGCCGCACGTCGCTTAGATTTCCCACTACAGACTGCACAGACAGACAGACATACAGATAGACAAATATTTTATTTTATTAAGTAAGATAACATTATACCGTATAACACTATGCATTTATTGATACATTGAGTTTCATTTAATCCAAACAGTCCTTTTCGGTTCAGTACCATATGTGTGTGGGATTATTAGTGTAAGCTAAAATTACCTGGTTTACGGAACAAAATGCTTTAAAGCTTCTGAAAAATTACCCATATTTAAATGATAACTATAATTATATGTAGAAATTACTAAAATTTATCATTATATTGTTATGTAATCAATATGCGAGGTTTTCTCTCTTGTAAATATAGATCCATTGGTTAAGCGTTTATGTAGCCTTATTCTGGTCATCTTTATAATATATCAATCAACAACACTTCAGTGACAAATTTTATTAGTCATGGAACTAAACTCTTTTGACATTCTAATACCAATTTAATTCTTTTGAACCCACGGAATTGACGTTTATCTTCACTAATTTGTCATCATTGTTTTCATCCACATCTCAAAATTAGGTTGTGAAAGGCCCGTTAGCAAGTGGTAACTTAAAATAAGAATAATTAGCAGTATACATAATGGTAAATTTTTAAGTATCCAAATTAACTTATCATTAGCACAGGTGATCGATAAATGCAGGTCTTATCATAGACAGTTATAACTGTTGTTGTTGTTAATATACCAAAAGTGTCAAATTTAATTTTATTTCAAATATAATTAAAGTCTGTTATCTGAGATTCAGGGCATTGAGTTTGAAAACAATATCAGTAAATTCAGCGGTTAATTTTTATACATTATAATAGTTTTTAATCTTATGTAACTATAAATTAAAATTAAATTATATGAAATTGTTGTACTTTCTTGTGCTAACATGGAACTAAAATCAACAAAAATTTTAATTAATAGGCGGTAGAGAAGCATTGTGCCTCATAAATTCTCGTGTTTCAAAGGTTTAACGTAAACACGCTAATTTCATTTTGGAACAAAAATTAATTTGAATTTATCTTAATACTCTGAATTTTTTTGTTGAGTAATTTTTATGATTTTTATTGTTAGGAAATTATCTACCGCAAAATATAAAAACATCTTTAACATACAGGAATTAGTCTGAGTAAAACTAATTAAAATCATTGTTATTTGAGGCTTAATCTTGTTTAAACTAGATATTTACATGACTCCAAATGACGCAAGGGATATTACAATTCCCATAAAAATTTAGTTTTTCATGAAATTGAGATAA
Source organism: Amaurobius ferox (assembly GCA_951213105.1). NCBI lineage: Eukaryota > Metazoa > Arthropoda > Arachnida > Araneae > Amaurobiidae > Amaurobius > Amaurobius ferox. The sequence continues at coordinate 29,640,121 of OX578145.1, forward strand.
ATAATTCTGCATTTCAAAATTCTCTCTGGAATTTTAAGATTTATTGTATAAATAGAACAACTACTGGCTCGTTTCTATTTTGCAAATTTTATAAAATGCAATTGATAGTGTGTGTTAAGTTTTAAGAGAATCGTGCCAGTTCTTAACTAATCTACAAAATTCGAAAAGCTTCCAGAACTTGCCAAAAAACGACAAATTGGTGATATGTTACCAAATTCGTCGCCAATAACACCAAATCTGTCACCAAGATCCAAGCCAATAGCAACGATTTCCTATTTGGTATTCGCAGCAATTTAGTGGCATTTCTGTGCATATTTGCGTTTCATTCCCGTTACATTTCATTCAAGATTTTTTCCTTTTCTTACGCTCTAAAATATTTCACATAAAAGAAGCGTTAAGTTTTAGAGAAGTTATGATCTGACAATGCGCACAAATAAAATTGGCGCATAACGTAAAATAAATGTTTTTTATGTAAACGTTTATTTATGCGAACTCCAATTATGTTAAGATATTAATATGTACCAGATACTAAATTGTAGAAAATTTGGTTAAGGTTCTGAAAATATTTCGATGAACAATATATATCAGTAATGGAGAAGGAGTGGGGCACATCACACTCAATTTCTGCTCAATTACGCTCAGCAACGAACTAAACCTGTAAAAGATTCATCTTCACTACATGTCCAAATTGTAAAAATATCTGTTGAGTTATAGAGAAATTATCGTCGAACACACAGTAAGAGAGGCGTAGCATGTGCAATATTTATACGATCGTATTCAAGAACAAACTTGGTCTGTAAAACATTTATCTTCACCTTATATTCAAAAAATGTTGACGTTTTGCAAAATCTATTGTCAGACAATTCGCATATCATTAAAGGAGTGTAACAAGCTCAAGATTAATATGATCAAGAGTTCATTAAAGAATCCCACTCGTAAAAAAATAGTTTGAACCACATATCCACATTGTAGAAAAAAGTTTGTGTTTTCTGATTTGTTATTTTCAGAGAAAAGTTTATAAATTTGAAAAATTTTAATATTATTTTGAAAAACAAACACAAAAGATGAGCATTTGTACTTTACACACTTCCTCCATAGAACCATGGAAAATATATTACATAAATGAATAAGATATTCGTATGCCTATATGTTTGTGTCGTCTATAGCGAAAATATGGCTGACCTAGATATACAGCTGGCCGAGATACGGAAAATACGAATAGGGGAGATATTTTTAAAAACGAAATAGTTCAGAAGTAATTGAATTTTTAAAGTGGAAAATGACATGTCCAGCCATTTTATTAAATTAAATATATTCTTTCTTTGTCACCACAGATGGCAGACGAGAATTCGAGAGCTGGTGCTTTGATTTAATACTATCAAGGGAAAACAGCTTATCGCACACCAAGTGCATTTACTTTATGCCTTTAATTTTGGGCTTTAAAAATATTTCGGCTTAATTTTTTTTTAATTTGATTGTATATTTAATTATGAATATTGTAAAAAATCTTGGTTTCAGTTGGATGAAAATTCGCTTAGGTAGCAAAAAGTTTTTAGATTTTACTTTGGGAAGGGGGAGTAATAAATTTTATTCGATTTTCTGCACCTTCAAGTTTTTTACTGTGTACCAAAGATTGACGATAGAGCGCTACAAAAGTGTATCAAAGAAGCCAATTTAAGGCATATGAAATAAGATCATTTAGGTGGTATTTAGCTTGCTTATTATAATTGACATGGTTGAGCATGAAAAAAATGGAGCGTAGGAATGACTTTATTTAAAAATGGGTGATTTAAAAATTGAATGGTATTATCTGTATCTCTAATATTTGAGTATCATGCACCCTTTATATAATTTTATTTAAAAGTCAACCATTGAAAACACCGTCAACATTCACTCCAACTTAAAGTACTTCTATGAATTCGTAAACAAATATACTTCTAAATATGAATTGAAATGGCATCAAATATATAATTTACGATTTTTTTAAAGTTAGTTTATAGAACACTAAAATGAAAAGATACTTTGAATTTTTTCCCATACATAATATAAAAACGGAAGTAATAACAGGTTCCGAAATAGCAAATTTGTCAGAGTGTATTTGAATAAAGTATTTTACTTTTAAAAATTCTATTCCGACTTTGCCGGCATGAGAAGCATTGTATTTTATTGCATTTGGGAAACAGTTTCGCATTTAAGTGTGAAGTGTGGAATTGTTTTCTTTTATGTATACTTTTGTATTTTGATCCTATAATACGTTTTGAAAGGTTATTTATTGCAAGAAAAATTTATTTTGAGCTTTACTAAAATTTCTGGAAAATGTTCTAGAAATTGTATTAAATATGGGGAGATACTCCAATAAATATCTCAATCTGAAATAAATAAATTCTTGCTATTCAAATAAAAGAAACAAGAAAGATCAATCATGCTTAAAGCATTGGTTATGAAACACTTTCCAACTTCAATGCAATTTTATTTAAACAAGTCTAAAATGCAATACATTCCTCGGTAATATTTTAAAACTTATCACAATACTACATTAATTTATTATATTTGAAAACTTAAACCTTCATCGAAAAAAATGAACTTCATTCAAATGACGCCATTGGAATATAAATTGCCTGGTTTAAACATCTCTAAATTGTGATACATTCCTCGGTAATAATTTTAGAATTAACATAATGCTACGATAATTTATTATATTTGAAAACTTCATCAAAAACAGCTGAAATTCATTAAAATGACGTCATAGAAAAATAATACGCCTGGCTCTCTCTAAAAAAGCAGCATTTCATTCATAAAGATTTTCCCATTCATGTCATTCATCACAATACTATAATAATTTATTTAATTTCAAAATTAAGACCATGGAGCTACAAGTAATTAAACTCATGCGTAAAACTTAATCGGAAAAAATCGTCTTTCTTTTTGTAAAATCAATGAATATTTCATTCATATCAGCTATGCAGACTCCATGAACTAAATGATTTTGTGTTAAATACAGCAATTCTAACAACTCATTCTACATATTTTGTTATTTACATTTTACATACGTGAAAAATAGGCTTCGTTGTAGAAATAATCAAATTTGGATGAGCATTTAAACTCAAATTTTTTGTAATTGCGTTGTTTCAGTATGTAGATGCACAGAATTTAACCAAAAATAAAGTGGTTTTAGGACGGATACAACACTCAATATGAATTGAAAAGAACTTTAAAAAAATCACGATTTTGAGACAATATGGATGCCATACATCATTTTGAAGTGGGTCACGTGATCTTTTCATATCATGGCCACGTGATCGCTTCATATAAGAGGTGTTATTACTATTTTAATTTTTATTTAAAAAACTACTGAATATATTTCGCTGATTTTTTTTGATATATTTTATGGAACAATTTGAATATTACCTAACATTTTCGAAGCAATTTGTGAATTTTAAATCCGTTTAAAAAATGTTTGAAAAATTAGGTCCTATAGGGCTCAATGTATTTCATTTTTTCTACCCGGGTTCAATCCAAAACTAATTGGGTGATATTAATCATTTATATTTCCATAGGTCCTACAGACAGTCTGAACAATATACTAAAATTTCATTTTGATTAAGTCATTTTTATGGCAGTTATCGTGCTAACGGACAGACAGACAGACAGACAGAATGTACAAAGTCATAAACACTTTTCAACTTTGTTGTAAAGTGTTAACAAGGTACTTACATTTGGATAAAGAACTGGAAAATTCAACAAAGATTTAGTAACATTAGGAAATAAAATAAACACGAACTCAATATCTGTCAGCGTATATAAACCGTGAAAGACATTTTTGTTCTAGAGCCACGCAAATAAACTAGGCCAAGTAGTAAAATTAAGAAAAAATATGATAAGTGCATATTTTGAAATTAGATGTTAATATGTCAGAGAAAAATATCTGAGAAAAATGCTTAGGCACCTGCTGACATCTAGTGGATTACTCATATTTCATAAGCTGCTTGTACCACAGATAGCACTTTATGAAAATGTAATACTTTACGAAGTACGAGTAATTCACTAGATGTCAGCAGGTTCCTGAACCTTTTTTTCGGATATTTTTCTCTGACATATTGACATTTTTTTTCAAAATATGCACTTATAACATTTTCAACACTTTACAACATAGTTGAAAAGTATTTATGCCTTTGGTCATTCAATGTCTGTCCGTTTGCACGATAACTACCGTAAAAATGACTTTATCAAAATGAAAATTTGGCATATTGTTAAGGCGGTCTATGAAATATATGGGAATTTAAATTAATATCACCCAATCGTGTTTCGTAATAAATGCTTTATGCATGATTGATCTTTCTTGTTTCTTAATTTTATTACTTAGCCAAGCTAATCTGCGTGGTTCTAAAAGAGCAAATATATTTTCGATCTATATATGCTTCCAGATATTGAACTCGTATTTACTACTGTTGATAGATATACGTGTTATTTACTACTGTTTTTAAATATTTTGTTAAATTTTCCAGATCTTTATTAAAATATCGGTACCTTTCTCTTACTTAAGTGTTGTATACAACGTATTTCTTTAGCCATGAATGACCAAGAGTCAGTCTAATTTATTTGAAGATTCTTTCAGACAACTAATGATAGTTTAACAGAATTTGTAGTCATATGTGAACTATGCAGCATAAATTCAAATTCAAGAATAGATTTGCTTTATAGCACATTTTTCAATACTGATATATATTTGAAAATATAAGTTAATTTACACGCTCTTTATAAATTTAATTTTAACGTAATTAATTCATTTTTGAAATCCTTTTTGCAGAGGGAAAGCGTTTTAAATGTTTCTCAAAATAGAACGGTTAGAAAGAATGATGTGCACTTTTAATGAAATTGTCTTTCAAAATATAATACTTTACCGCAAATAAGTTTTGCGCATCATAATGAATAAACGTAGAGTATTTTCATCCCGAACTAATTAAAACTTTTGTTGACATTAATTATAACTCAAAAATAAAAATGCTCAAGGGAATCTTCCATAATTGAATTTTAATTTTGCAAAATTGAATAGGACTATTGTGGAAGAACACAATTTAAAATTTCTACGTTGTGTAAAAGCTTTTCTTTCATATCCTTTATTTTTGACAGTTGAGCTTTTATATAATTTAAAATGAGGAAGAATTATAACTTAAAATTTTAATTACTGCTAAGTGAAGTTGTTTGTCTGTAGAAACTAAGTAAAATTGCTCTAAAATGTTCTTAATAAGTGTGTTTTCTACTAAATGGTTTACGTTTCGTAGTTGTATATTTTGGGAATGTATGTATTGTTACATTCTCATAGTATTTTATCTTTATTACTTTTCCTGTAACATACATAGTTTAATGTATAGGGAAAGTATTGTGACATGGTCGAAAATTTGAATTTGATTTATGAATTAATTGCAGTTTGAAGCATCCATGAACATGAATTGAACGTTTTCAGATGATGTCTCTGTATGTGTGTGTATGTATATATATATATATATATATATATATATATATATATATATATATATATATATATATATATATATATATATATATACGTGTGTGTGTGTGTGTGTGTGTTTAGATAGTTCAAGTATTTAAATATATTTATATAGTGTGACTAAAATTTTACATAAAATTCAAGGTCAAAATCCTTAACATGCGTAAGATTTCATGCAATAAGAGATTTTATACATATACAAGATTTCATAGAAATACAAATACTTTTAATAATATGAGAATGATTACGATCTGAGCAATAATGTTTTAATTTAATCAAATAGTTATTTCTGCATTATTTAATTTTATTTGAAGATATAATTCAGAGCGAACAAGTATTATTTTTTTAAATCGTTCAAGCCGTAATGGCAATAAAACTATTAGCGCATGATTACAAACACAAAAATAATGAAAGTTGAATTCATGTAGCGTAGAAGATCACCCAATTGTTAGGAAACAGGAATTGCACTCGGAGATCCTAAGTTCGATTCCCGACTCTTTTAAAACTATTCCTGTGTTCTAACGTGTCTGAGCATGTTAAATATCTGGGACCCAAAGATCTTTCAAGATGTTGGTGGCAGGAGAAGAAGGGTTCTGTCCCCATTAATGTCGCCCCTACTGGGTTCCGGTCTAAAGTATGTGATATTGTCCTGGTTGCTCAATCAGATATATATCTTACTCTTTCGGGTAGGTCGGACGGTCTGAGTGAAAAGAAAGAAATCCACGCAGTACCATCTGTTGAAGTCTGAAGGAAAATGATATTCGTTTACCAACATAGTCGATGTGCAATGGCACTTGGAAGTTAAATAATGTGCACAATATAGTTTTTTCCCGTTATTGTCATATACTATGTCCCAAATTAAATGATGTCTTCCAAGTGCAGAATTATTTGTATGCAAACTGAGTTATTTGAAATATGACTAATCTCTTCTTAAAACAAAATATTCCCATTAAACCTAATAGACCTACATCTCACCTCCTGAACTCAACGTACTTTTTATGTAGAGCAATCTAACAAATATCGAAGCATTATCACACCGGAGAAGACAAATCCAGTGAACAATACTTGGACCACAACAGCACTAATTCGTCGGTGCAGACTTATCACAGTTAGACCAGAAATAGATCTAAGACCAGATTTTGTGAGACAGTTTCATGTGCGTTATTTATTTTGTTTGATACGTCTGATAATACCTTCAGTCTCAATGACGCTAGTTTTTACAACACCCTGACCGAGAGGTCAGCTGAAACTATAAATTTATAGACGTCAAAACAGGTGGGTCGAAAGCGCTATGGATAAGATGATGCCATAAGAGTTGTCGAAAGCCCAGGCCGACCGACTCGTCCTAAGACTAAGAGCAGCTTAATGGACCACGAGAGTGGTCAAATGGACCGGTAATGGACCGGCCGGGACACGAGAGTGGTCAAAAGTGTTGACCAATATGCAAGATGTCTTGTCTCAGTGCCCTTAGGTCACCCAGTCAGACTCAAAGAAGCGTGGAAGACCCAGGCCACCCGACTCATCTTAGGGTATGACCATCTGGTTGAGTGACCGGAGCCAAAGAGGCGTTGTTGAGACCCAGACCGTCCGACCTACCAGAAAGGTGTAAGTGACTACCAGACCTACCAGACTACGACCTACCAGAAAGGTGTGAGTGACTACCGTACGAGACGATATACCACACTGAGAGTTGGTATTGTACGGCGTACACTGATGGAACACGTACGACAGTACGAGCTGCGTATTAACATCTGAAGACACCCAGAAAGTATGTACTCCACTACTATTGTATGCAGGTCATTGAACCTTTTGATAACTACATTTTAATGGTCTCACACTTTCTAGCCACTGCACAATTAATGGTAATCATTGTTGCAATTGAGTTATTAGTTGATCCATCTTGTTAATAAATAGTTATTTTAAATTAAAATGGTGCAATCAATTTAATAGTATGTTAATTAACAATATTTTGCAGAACTCGCGCTAAAGATAAAATAGGTGGGTAATAGTGGCACAATGCAATGGATTCCACGAATTACGATAATTTCGGACATGTTCTAAGATTAATTAAATATGTTTCTTACAGGTAACTTTAAAGTCTGTCATTTTACTGCGCCACAATCAGGTACTGAACAATTCTGTGTAAGTTTCTAACGATGGAACTGTTTCATGTAGTTTGCTGCAATTAAGCATGAAATTTAAATAGAAAATACATTATTAAATAAATATATGTAGGTTGGGGAATCTTAGATTTTGTTAGAGATGTCCTGCAGACATGTATATATTTTGTTACTTAAGCACATATGGATATTTTATTGAAGCACGAAAAATATTTCTATTCAAGTTTTACATGTCTGCTTGCTCTACATACATAGCAAAATATACAAGTAAAATATTTTAATGGCGCCAAAAATAAAATTTTTGTTTTAAAAAGATATATATATATATATTTAGCAAACCTGGTCTTGAATCTAACGTTTAGAGGTAATTGCTTATGTTCCTGTATGTGGATGTGTGAATGCATGCACGTGTATTCGTATATGTGTGTATAGGAATATGTATGTAATTAAACATGTGTGATACTGGGTCATGATATTTAAAGAACAAAAATAATAAGTTTAGTAAAACTTATAGTACTGCAATCTATGAGTAATGGTATTCTATTGATTAAAGACGCGCTCAAATATTCGCAAAACCTAAATTTTTGCAATATTTTATGAAAAATCGAGATGTTAATTATAGTTAATTATGCATGCTTAAAAGTCGTTTTACACGTAATGTTGAAACATATCATCTAGAATAATGGATGCGCTTTCAGAATACAGGAATGAGTCCAAATTTCTGGATAAATAACAGGTTTATTCACAAGCATAAAGTAAACATTAACAATATACAGCAAATAGATCGATAACTATCTCACAATATTACTAAACAACTATCAGATACAGTAAAACAGCAATTAAATGCTCCTCATTTTACAAAAGAACAGATGCTATTCTTAAACATTGATGTATCTCACAATTTAACGTAATTCGTATCACGCCCAGCTCTACAACTGAGAGCTGTCTCCTTTTATATACTCTCCGTAAAAACTTCCAGAAGGGGCTCGTATCTCGAAGAATACTCGTCACTTTGAAAAGGTTCGAATACATTCAAAGAGTCGTCAACAGTCGTCAAAAGTTGTCAAAAGTCGCCATAAGACGCCATATTGGATATCTGACAATCCTGCTTTCATAGTCTAGATATGGCAACCCTAAATTTTTATAGGAATGGTTGCCTATTGAAGTGTTATCTCCTTTTGGTTCTCAAAGGTGGCACCAGTGAAGGTATTTTGCATGTTCGTTACAATAATTTATCATGAGAAAATGAATGTTATCCATTTTGGAAGAATGCCATGAACCGTTCTCAAGACATTAACACTGATGTATCTCACAATTTAACGTAATTCGTATCACGCCCAGCTCTGCAACTCAGAGCTGTCTCCTTTAATATACTCTCCGTAAAAACTTCCAGAAGGGGCTCGCATCTCGAAGAATACTCGTCACTTTGAAAAGGTTCGAATACATTTAAGAAGTCGTCAACAGTCGTCAAAAGTTGCTAAAAGTCGCCATAAGACGCCATATTGGATATCTGACAATCCTGCTTTCATAGTCTAGATATAGCAACCCTAAATTTTTATAGGAATGAATGCCTGTAGAAGTGTTATCTCCTTTTGGTTATCAAAGGTGGCACCAGTGAAGGTATTTTGCATGTTCGTTACAATAATTTATCATGAGAAAATGAATGTTATCCATTTTAGGAGAATGCCATGAACCGTTCTCAAGATTACACAAATATATTTTATTAAATGTATAAAAACGTTGCATAAAATTAAGGAAGTATTAAGTATTCTTAAATTAGTTGGATTTTCTGATATAATATTATGCGACAAGTTCGTTAACATCATTCTTGTGAGTTTAGCCTGTTTCATTCAAAAGAAAAGAAACGTTTTCTAATATGTTTATGTTTCAACATCAAATAATTCCAGAAAATGTTATTAAATTATGTAATATTAATTAAATACCAATATTTTACTTTGATATAGCTTTAGAAAAAAAATGATTCTGTTAGGTTGCTTAAGTCTATACATATAAATTTTTTGCTTTGTTTCATAACGTCGGAAAAATGAGATGAAAACTGAAAAATGTTTACCAAATATATTAAAATAATTCTTCAATGTATGCTGGAAAAATTAGTTAGCTTAATAAAAAATGCTTAAAGAATATGTTAAGAATTAAAAAAGTATTTTAAACTGAAGCATAAAAAATGCAGGGATTTTTTTTTCATTTCGATATAAATTATGTTATAAGTAGAGAGTATTAAGTATGTCATAAGTAGAATAATATAAGGAACATAAATATATGAGAAATCGAAGCGAATCTTTAGATTTTTCCAAAGACATTTATGAGATTTTATGCAATATCTTGATTTTTCACTACAAAAATTTCACTATAAAAATGTATCTTAATTTTACAAACATTTTTAATTTCCGATCCTATTTTAACAGAGAAAGTATTATTTCCTCATAATTTTTTAATTCAAGATTTTAACAGACAAAAAAGTTTCTAAGCCCATTTCAAACACTCATGGAGAGCTGTTTTTGTACATGTGTGTGTGTGTGTGTTTATGCATGGCTGTGTGTGTTTATGCATGTTTGTGTGTGTTTATACATGTATGTATGTGTGTGTGTTTGTGCATGTCTTTGTATATTTGCGTGTGTACTTTAATATGTGTGTTTTATGTATGTTTGTGTATCTGTGTATATCTATGGGGTATTATCACAATATTTCAAGACTGCGCGTGTTGCTATTTAATTATGTGTGTCTACATTGTTTTAGAAACTAGAGTTAGATAGAAATTATTGCAATTCACATGATCAGACAGTCCTAAAATTGTTCGAATTTTAGAAATTTTAAATAGAATTATTTCCTATGGAAATTCAATATAAAATGTGATCCTTATTTAAGAACACAATGATAATTACCAGAACACTGATCATAGCATATGCGGTAAATTGATATTTTGAATCAAGATATGAATGTTATTAAAGTAATTCATAATAACACATATAAATCACATACATCAAATCAACCAGCGCCACTAAATTATTCCCAACTTGAAAAAATAAATTTTCATATTTTTTTACAAAGCATTTTAAAAGAATTAATCGGACAAGAAATTTGGAAAAGATACATGCATTTTATATTCTAGAACAGATTATGTTCAAGTTGGAACTGTGGATTTTGAATGTATGATATATTTGAATAACGCAACACTCTCCCGATGTTTGTGATTCACAATTATTTTCCTTTTGAAAATAATATACATCAAACCTCCTAAACGCAACTCATTCTCTGCATAGCAAATGTTTATTTATTCCAGCAAATATTGAAATATTTTCACTCATTACACAGGAGTCGAGAAATTCAGTGAACAATACTTGAAATACAGCGGCACTAAAACGTCATGTAATATTATGTCACGTACTCGGGTGCAATTACGAGGATGTTTCAAATTAAGGAACTTCTAGATACATTTCGAGAAAATTAAGCATGTTCCGAAAATAAGGTTCATAAATACATTAATGAATATATGTAGTTGTATTTTATGAATATTATAGTTTCTTTAAATGTACCTGAAAATAACTGTGATAACGTTAGTTCGTTTTATTTTTACATTATAAATGACTTCAGCCATTTATGATCTCAAACAACAGGTATCTGAAGATTGCAAGAATCATTTTAATAGTCAAATAATGAACCCTGTCATTCAGTCGTGAGTGGTTGACATTTTGTTTAAATGAATTTATGTGAGGGCAATAAAAAATTACCACATACATCGTAAAGTTACGTAGTCCTTAGGACCTCAAGCCGTTCATCTTTGGCTGGTAACAACTTCTTCGCACAAGCACATCAACTAATTAGCTTAAGGGGGAGCCAGCAGAACAAATCAAGTTTCAGTACACAAAATGAGAGGAGAATTGAACATGCTTCCATGAAGAGTTGGTGAATGATGTAGATGTCCTTGAGTAAAAAGTCGATATAAGCTCAAAAGAGAGAAGTCTTAAAATAAAAGTTGATATAGAAACCAAAACTAAGGCAAGCCTCAAAGGTGACCTTGTCCAAGATGATATTAGCAAAGGCCCCTTAAATACGTATTGCATGCACAAATCAAAAGATGCCTTACAATACTTATAGCATCCAGAATAAGTACTCCTTTTGCTCTCAAGGAGAATTCGTGTTTGTCAAAAATCAGTTTGTTATGAATTACACTTTGTCACCACACTCGCCTCCAAGTTAAATAGAAAATGAATACAAATTGCAAAGTTATTAACTGAAAATGTTGGTGAAAAGTGTATGTTTGTTGAAGTAAATAATAATGCAAGGAAAATCAAAAGCATCTTCGATAAGTAGTCTGTAATTACTGTTTTATCTCTTTGAGCTAATGTTTTGTTATAGGTGGGCGTGGATTATATGTTGGGTGCATGATTTTCTACACACTGTTAAGATCTCAAACCTAATTTAATTTATTTAATATAATCTAAATATATATCAAATATAATCAATAATAATATTTTTCACCACAATAACTATTTACGTTTTATAACACACTACATTGTCTCTCACGATCCGAAATCGAAGTAAAACAGGGCAACCAGCTACGTCTTTAAAAATTAAAGACGTTTAGATTATAAAAGTAATAAAAGCTCAAAACGATCAAAGCGTCTTCAGACGGGGGCATGTATGGCGTATACACTTCATTTTCGACAAAAGTTAGGCGTTTTTTTACACAGTTATTTCAGTCATATGAATATTCGGAAAACCCGGAAGTATTATCTCCAGAATCGGAAGTGGAAATCTTTAATGAACCCCCATGCTCTCCAAACTTCGATGCTGAAATTATATTAGCTATTATCTAAGATTTATCTATAACCGATACTGAGAAATTGATGTTGCAAGGCACATGTAATTTTTTTAATCCTAACGGACATTCCTAGAAAAGTAAGTTTAAAATATTAGTAAGACTCCTATCCCCACTAGAATTTAACTTTGAAGTCTAACCTCACCAAATTCTTATCAATCGTCCTTCAAGCTTTATTCATAGCTGATTCTAAAACTAAATAGTTGTTTCAAGCACGATTTTTTAACTAGAAGCAGAAAAGAGCCGGAAGTTGAAAATCTCCCATATCCCCCCCCCCCCCCCAGAAACTTGATACTGAATTCTGAATTCTTATTAATCATCATCTAAATTTTATCTATAGCCAAGCCTGAGAAATAGATGTTTCAGGGAAACTTTTGAATAGGAGATATGAAAAATCAGGAGCTTAAAAATGTTTAGCGAACTCCAATCCCCCTCAAGTTTGATACTGGATTCATATTAGTTATTATCTAAGTTCTTTCTATAGAAAATCTTGAAGAAATAGATGTTACAAGGAAAATGCAAATTTTTGAATAGAAAGTGACATCTCTGGAACCGGAAGTTGAAATACTCAGTTATCCCTCTTCCAGAATTTAACGTTGAATACATATAAGCCATTATCTAAGCTCTAGCTATAGAATCAGGAAAAATATATGTTTTAAGGAAAATTTTGAAAGAGGAAGGGTTAATTCTTAGTGAAACGCCCCACCTACTCCAACATTTGATGCGGAATCCGTTATCATTAGAACCCGGATTATATGTAATTACATATTTGCACATGCAGTTGCATGATTAAGCATACAGAGAATATAAATGGATAAAAGCCTAAAAAATGCACATTTTGCGTATTTTTAATTTTTCATGCTATTGAATATAGTATAGAAAAAGTATTGTCTTCACGAAAATTTTTGATTTCGAAATTTTGATGCCAATATATGTTTTTGACCTTCTGTGCATATTTATAGATTAATATCTGTTTGTGATCGATTATATGAAGTACACGATAGTCGCACAGATATTAAAGAATTTTCACAAAACCTTGTATTTGGCTTTGTTAAAGAAAAATCTAGAACGAGATAGAATGTTTTAAAATTTCAGCGAAAACTTCGAAAATGTCCCGATAGAATATTTGTGTTCGTGACGTCATTAGACCTCTGGTAGGGTGGGGTCGGGGCAAATTGACAACCGACGAGAGGACATATTGTCAAACTTGGCATAAATCGACAGGTTGTTACTAGCTTCTTAAAATTAACGGAAACATGTTATAATTGGGACCATTAATACAGATATTTTTAAATATTTCCTGTTAAATTTGCAAATGAAAAAAGACAAAAAAATCACAAGCTACTTAAAAACTGTTTCTGGCATGTGAAGATCTAGTCCAGCCCCATTCCAGTTCATTTTTTTTGGCTTTCTTTTTTTTACAAACTTTTTTATTATTTTAAACTGAAAAATAAGTTAACATCGAAAGTAGTAAAAATAAATTCTCTAATTAATTAAGCAACGCAAACATTCCTTTCTCCAAATAAATAAGTCATTTTTTTAATACAGTGGTGGCGAACTCGTGGCAATCGCGCCACGTAGTGTCACGCGGATTTGTGCTGTGTGACCCGTAGAAAATTAATATTTATTTAGAAAGCGAATTTATTATGCTGTGACAAAAGAAATTCCAGAATCATACTAGATTTATTTTGAAACAGCCAACAGTTGTTTTTAAATGCATTGTGCATCTAGGATGAACTTTCGACATTGGACAGACCTGGGTAGGGGCTAAATGTTTGCATTTTTTCAATGATTTTTTTCAAAATAAATGCTCTCAAAATAATTTTAAATACATTCGTTTGGATAAAGAACAAGCAAAGCTATCTAAAAATTCCCCAAGTCATGAGTGATTCTTTTGCAACAAGATATTGTCACTTCGACCAAAATAAGAAACATGTTAAATTGTTACAAATAAACCACCTTTCGATTGATGTTGGAAACCTAAATCACCCTCTTCTAGAAGATAGAAATTATTAATCTTCAGAATAATATTGCATTTAAAGGAATATAATAATGAAATTATTTCTATCTCATCCTGTCCAAATCATGTTGAATTCTGGAAATTTCTCCCAGTTTCTGCCTTTTATACTTTACACGAATTAGCAGTGAGGTACTATTTTACGTCTCGCTCAATCTGCATTTTTGAACAATAGTTTCCAGTAATGATTGCGTTAAAAATTAAACAAAGTTTAAAGTTAATTGGCGTTCATTCTCCTCACCCTTCCAAAAATCAAATTCAGAAACAAAAATTATATGCTATGACTAATAGAAATTTTGTTAAACATTTTTTAAAATACTTGTTTATGAAATCTTGTTGATGAGGGGTTCATATTTTTTTTAGTTGATATAAGGGGTTCGTAATATTTTACGTTTGGTAAAAGCTGCATTAAGGAATTGAAAGAGGGAGTGCATATTGGTCTAGCTGCCCATAGTTGTTTTCTCATCAGCCTGTTGATAAATCATTTAATGGGTAAGATTTCTATGATACGTTAATGTTCTGCGTTAATATCTGTACATTAATGTTCTACTTAAATTTTCTACGATAATTTAATGTAGCGCCATTTGTACCTCAGTAGAAACCATATAATGAGTTTTAAATTAGTGAAACGGATAAAATTGCTGGAAATTCGATTGCAAATTAAAGACCCTCCACATCAGAATATTTTCAATACATATAAATTAAGCACTGTTGAATAAATAAAAGATACCGTTTTATAACCCTTTATAAAAAACCAATGGACGTAGAGCTTCCAAACTTGATAATATAATAAAGGAGGGTATGTGAATCTAGTTTCTGAAATAAAAGTTATCGGTTCACAATGTCACCACCAGATGAAAAATGGCGCTTTCTTGTCAGTATTGACTATACAATGAATTTACGGTTAGCACTTAGGCTAACAAATGTTTAACGTGGCCTCCATAATTTTCCACAACATATTGAACTTGGAGAATTACGTTTTCTATAGTTTCTTGTAGAATGCCAAACAGCATGTTACGAACATGTTGGTTTATAGTATTTTTAAGTACCCATAAGCTTGCAATGCTACTCCGAAAAGCGGTGCTTTTAATGTTTATCTAAAGCAAGATATACGATTGCGGGGATTCAGATTTGTCAGAAAATAACTTGTTGTTCGTAAAATGTTGTCGCGTTAAACGCTTAATGTCTACTCCAATATGCGATGCTGGTTCAGAAGTATCCATCACCTTTTGCGAATAGCACTAAGAAAATATTCGTTATGAATCTGGTTAAAACGTCTTTAAGACACCTGCTGGTGATTTTACGAACTAATAACTTTTATTACAGGAACAAAACTCCCTTGGCCTAAATTATTATATAACCAACTTTTCAAATTCTACGTCTAGTAGTTTTCTTTTTAAATGAGTGTATAATGTGAATTTTAGTTATGATAACCCGATATACGAAATATCAATCAAACATAAATTGTTTTCATTTTGCAACACAATACATACTTTTTAAAATTATTTCTTAATACAGCATGTATTTTCAGACTTGAAAAGTTGAAAAATTTAAATATATAGTTAATCAACAGCATCAAATGATTGATAAAAGCATTAATCGGTTTCAAACCAAAACAAAGCTTCCTCCGTCCTGATACATCAAGCGGAGCAGCAGTACCAGCGAGGATGTCCTCACAGATAGGACGAATGCTTATTTACCCTCTTTTATGTCTTTTAAACCTGTTTATACCTTTTCAAACCTTTTTATGCTATCGAATAAAGAATTATGCACTTTTCAGATTCTTTCCCTTAGCAATCAGAGCGAAAAACATTGTTTAACTAAGGAAAATTTGCATCAACCGATACGCCATGCCCAAGGGAGCATAATACACTCTACTGGTTAATTGTGATGGCGTATGTACCCTAAAATAGCACTCGGAATGCATGCAAATGGAACATAATAATAAATTTGCTTTAATGAGCGTCACACTCAGAAAAATAAATAAAAGCAAATTGCAAACACGAGAAAGACTTAAAAGTACCTTTAACAAAAGATGTAAAATGAAGAAGTTAAATCTTCGATTTTCATGTACTTCAAGATGTTTTCCAGCGCAATACATAATTATAAAACAATTGTATAAAATTCTACAACAGTTGTACAAAAATCAAAATTGTACCTCCAAAAATTAGAATTAGAATTTTGTGTTTTAATTGTTAGTAATGTTGTACGTTTCGTCTGGAGGGTTTTGGGTCATTTGACAGCTCTTGACAGGTCTTAACAGATCTTAATCATTTGACGATTCTGAGAGAATCATCTGCTGGAACAAATCGATTTGAAAACTACGACATATGGAGCGAATATTACCGCTTTAACATTTAGAACTTTCAAATGATTTCGAAAGAAATAAAATATTGACGCGGTGCTTTGCTGCATGTGCTCAGGAACTTTTCCATGAAATTTCCCGTCTGTCAGTAGCTTTAATTTACCACTACCCGTGACACACACACACTCATTTTCTTTTAGAACTTCAGAATACCTTACAAAATCATTTTTAAAATGCTTTAATGTTAAAAATTAATTATCGACCAGAACAAAGAATCCATCCTGGGACTCTTGGATTAATAAACCCAAACATTTTACCATCTACACCTCTCCAGTCAAGAAAAATATTTCATTCAAACTATCTTAAAGACTCTACAGACGGGAACATAGCTAAGTAACATTTCAGTTACTCTTTTACCTTCTATTTTGTCCTAGGACACTTTACGGTTTCTAGTTCGAAACATTTTCAATATACAAAACTTAATATACACCCAGCGAGAGGTACATGTCTCATTTAAGATTGATGACTTTATAATGACCCCATGGCGAAGAAATGTGGTTAGAAATTGTCATGGAAAAGTCTCGTCAGTGAGTAAGGTAATTGATAAATTTAATAGCTCACTTTTCAGTTTCACGATCGCTAATAAGTGGGATCCCCCCCCCCTTTTTACGCCAATGTGGGGGAGGAGATTATGTTACCTTGAAAAAATGTTACCTTGAAATATTACACCAGTCTGAATGGGCCGGTAACTTTAAACATGATGGGTACGGTCCCAACATATTACCATACATAAAGCAACATATTACCATATTATTTAGTTCGTGCACCAATCATGAATATTTAAAATTAATTTGAATTGAAATTAACTTTCGCCTATGATGGTGATCGAACACGGTTTTTTGAATTGCTCATGCGCATTCGATGAACACTACAACTCCAAGTACAGAACTCTAGTCTTTAGCATGCTAAAAGCTTCATCGGCCTAATTACTTAAGGGATTTCCCTTGAATTACCATACAGAATATTTCATCAAAACTCAACCGCCGTTGCCATTTCCTTTTTCAAAGAGAAATTTGTCCAAAGGATAAAAGATGAACAAGATAATTAATTTTTTAAATACGAAACACATCATATAAATTTTTCCAATCACCTCTCCGCGGAGCGTAATTTTTAGTGCTTGAGAAATTGCTTCTGCAGTGCCTTAAAATTACTCGGCGAGTATACTTAAAATATTTTGTAATTTTTCGAAGGTAAAATGGCACAATATTTTGTAATTTTTCCAGTGTAAAATGACACAACATTTTGCTCTTATTTGCTTATATTATAGCATAATAGCATTTTTAAAGTAGCAAGGTATTAATTGACAATTAATTATCAATAGTTTTACGGCCCCTACCATACATAATACATGTATAGAGAAACTGCTGTAATGACATCGAAATTTTTATGAATTTACAGGTTTTGGGTATATTAGCACGCGAAAAAAATTCGGACTTGATGTCTGTGCATATATAATGCCACCCAAAATCCACCACTGCTGTTGTTACTTCAACCCGTTTTATCAAGAACGACCTTCACATTTTAAAAATAAATGAAATATTAAATACGCCTAACGTTTTGAATTAAATGCCTTTTTATCTAATTTGACAACGGAACAAATAAAACTTAATGTTCTTACTACAGGGGCTTTCAACCCGCGGCCCGCTACCTGAATTTATGCGGTCCACTAATGAACAAGAATTTTTCTTTTCTATAAAAATAACTTTATATTATTTAAATTTATAAAAAATAGCATATTTTTGATTTTTAAAGAAGTATTTTATACTACATTTATTTTAGAGAATCAATGTAATGAAAATGTCCAAAGTATTTAAAAGTATAATTTACAAATATAATTTAAATATCCAAAGTATAATTACTGGTTCATGAACATTTAGAATCGACCACCTGTGTTAAACAGGTGGTCGATAAATGCAGGTTGTATCATGGACAGTTATAACTGTAGTTCGTGTTCATGTACCTAAAGTGTCAGATTTTAATATTATTTCAATTATAATTAAAGTCTGTTATATGAGATCCAGGGCATTGAGTTTGAAAACAAAACCAGCAAATTCAGCGGTTAATTTTTATACATTCTAACAGTCTTTATCTATCTTATGTAACTGTAAATTAAAATCAAAATATGCGAGATTGAATGTACTTTCTTGTGCTAACATGAAACTAAAATCAACAAAAAGTTTAATTAAGAGGCGGTAAAGTAATTGAGTGCCTTATAAAATTCTCGTGTTCAAAGGTTTAACGTAAATACGCGAAACTCATTTCGAAACATAAATTAATTTGAATTTATCTTAATAATCTGAATTTCTTTGTTAAGTAATTTTTATGATTTTTATTATTAGGATATTGTCTACCTCAAAATATAAAAATATCTTCAAGATACCGGAATTATTCTGAGTAAAATTAATTAAAATCATTCTTATTGAGGCTTAAGCTTGTTTAACCAGATATTAATATGACTCAAAATGACGCAACGGATATTACAATTCTCGTAAAAATTTAGTTTTTCATGAAATTTAGTAGAATAATTCTGTAATACAAAATTTTCCTTCAGATTACTCTGGAATTGGAAGATTTATTATAGAAATAGAACATTACTGGCTCATTTCCGTTTAGCAAATCTTGTAAAATGTAATTTATTGTACGAGTTTGGCATTGGGAGCACTCAATCGCGCTAGTACTTAGCCAGTTTACAAAATTTGAAAAGTTTCCTGAACATGCCAAAAGACGACAAATTGGCGATATATTACCAAATATTCGTCGACAATAAATTCACATTTCTCACCAATAGCAGGCGAGACTATAATCAACGATTTCCTGCTAGGTATTAGTAACAACTTGGTGGCATTTCCGTTATATACTTCCGTTACATCTCCGCCACATTTCTATCCGGCACATTTCTATATTTGTAAAAGGTTTTTTCCGTACCTCACGCACTGTGGTGCTTTACATCAAATATCTTTTAATTTTGAGAGAAATTACGATCTGGCAATGCGTACGTAAATAAAAGCGGTGCACCAAGCACAATAGATATCCGATTACGTTTATTTGCCAACTCGACTTGTAAGATATTAATTTGTACCAGATAACTGAATTGTGGAAAATTTGGTTAAGATTCAGAAAATGCTTTGATAAACAATATATATCAGTAATGGAGGAGGGGTGGGGCACATTGTACGAAATGTCTGTTCAATCACGCTCAGCGACGAATTAAACCTGTAAAAGATTTATCTTCATCACATATCCAAATTGTAAAAATATCCGTTGAGTTTTAGAGGAATTATCGTCGAACACAGTAAGGGAGGCGTAGCACGTGCAATATTTATACGATCATGTTCAAGAACGAACTTGGTCTGTAAAACATTTATCTACACCATATATACAAATTAAAAAAATGTTGAAGTTTTACAAAAGTTAAAGTCACACAATGAGCAGATTATTAAGGGACCGTAACAAGAACAACATTAATGTGATCAGGCGTTCATTAATGAATCCCAATCGTAAAAAAATAGTATGAACCACATATCCAAATTGTAGAATAAAGTTTGTTTCTCCTGATTTGTAATTTTCAGAATTGAAAAGTTTATAAATTTGATAAATTTCAATATTATTTTTAGAAACAAAAACAAAAAGATGAGCATTTGTACTTTACACACTTACTCCATAGAACCATGAAAAATATATTGCATAAACGAATAAGATATTCGTGTGCCTATATGTCTGTTTCATCTACAGTGAAAAAGATCGAAGTTTCAAAAATCTACGAACTTTGGAAGAAAGGAAGGAACTCCAGGTCTCCGGAAAATACGGCTGGCCGAGATATTTTTAAATACGAAGTAGTTCAGAAGTAATAGAATTTTTAAAGTGGAAAATGAAATGTCCAGCAGTTTTATTAAATTAAATATATTCCTTCTGTTTCACCGCAGACTGCAGACGATAATTCGAGAGCAGGTGCTTTGATTTAATCCTATCAAGGGAAAACAGCTGATCGCAAACTAAGTACAATTACTTCATGTGTTAACTTTGCCGTTTAAAAATCTTTTCGACTTATTTTTTTAATTAGATAGTATATTTAGTTATGAATATTGTACAAAATTTGATTTAAATTTAATGAAAATTCGCGTAGGTAGCAATAATTTTTTGGATTTTACTTTGGGAAAGGTGGAGTTCAGTGCAATGGATTTTATTCGATTTTTTTCACCTGCAATTTTTTTTTGTGTGAAAAAGATTGACGATCGAGCGCTCCAAAGGTGTATCAAAGAAACCTATTTAGGGGATATCAAATGATCTCATTTAGGTTGTATTTACCCCCCCCCCCCCCCGTATTATAATTGACATGGTTGATCATGGAAAAACGGAGCTTAGGAATGACGTTATTTAAAAATAGGGGATTTGAAAATTGAATGGTATTATCTGTATCTGTATTATTTGAGTAGCAGGCACTCCTTATAAAATTTTATTTCAAAGTAAACTATTGAAAACACCGTCAACACTCACCCCAGCTTAAAGTAATTTTATGAATTCGCAGGCAAATATTCTTCTAAATATGAATCAAAATGGCATCAAATATATAATTTATGCTTTCTTTAAAGTTAATTTATAGAACACTGAAGTGGAAAAAATACTTTGAATTTTTTTCCATATGTAATATAAAAACGGAAGTAAAACAGGTTCCGAAATAGCAAATTTGTCAGAGTGTATTTGAATAAAGTATTTTACTTTTAAATATTCTATTCCGACTTTGCCGGCATGAGAAGCGTTATATTTTATTGCATTTGGAAAACAGTTTCTTATTTAAGTGTGAAGTGTGGAATTGTTTTTTTTTATGTATACTTTTGTATTTTATTCCTGAAATACGCCTTGGAAGATTATTTATAGCAAGAAAAACTTATTTTGAGCTTTACTAAAATTTCTGGAAATTGTATTAAATTTTCGGAGATTCTCCAATAAATATCTCAACCTGAAATAAATAAATTCTTACTTTTCAAATAAAAGAAGAAAGGTACTGGCATTTGAATAAAGAACTGAAAAATTCAACAAAAGATTTAGCAACATTAGGAAATAAAATAAACACGGACTCAATACCTGTCAGCATATATAAACCGTGAAAGACAGTTTTGTTCTAGAGCCACGCAAATAAAGTAGGCTAAGTAATAAAATTAAGAAACAATAAAATAAGTGCATATTTTGAAATTAGATGTTAATATGTCAGAGAAAAATATCTGAGAAAAATGCTCAGGCACCTGCTGACATCCAGTAGCTTACTTATATTTCATAAGCTGCTGGTACCACCGATAGTACTTTATCAAAATATAATACTTTACTATAATACTTTATGAAGTATGAGTAATTCACTAGATGTCAGCAGGTTCCTGAGCTTTTTTGTCTGATATTTTTCTCTGACATATTGACATTTTTTTTTCGAAATATGCACTTATAACATTTCTAACACTTTACAACATAGTTGAAAAGTGTTTATGACTTTTGTCATTCAGTCTGCCTGTCTGTCCGTTTGCACGATAACTGCCGTAAAAATGACTTTATCAAAATGAAAATTTAGTATGTTATTGAGGTCGTCTGTGGAACTTATGGGAATGTAGATGAATAATATCACCTAATTACTTTCGGATTGAACTCGGTTTGAAGAAATGAAATACATTGAACCCAATACGGCCTATTCTTCAAACATTAAGTTGAGTTAAAATTACTAAATTGCTTCGAAAATTTAAGTAAATATTCAAATTATCCCGTAAAATGTGTAAAAAAAAATTCAACAAGGTATGTTTTGGCAGTTTTTTAAGTAAAAATAAAAGTAATAATTACACTCATATTATATGAAGAGATCAGGTGACCCACTTCAAAATAAAATATGGCATCAATATTTTTTCCCATTGTAAAAATCGTGATTTTTAAAGTTTTTTAATTTATATTTATTGTTGCATCCATCCTACAGCAAATTTATTTTTGCGTATTTTCTGTTCATCTATATTCTACACCAACACAATTACAATATTTGAGTTTACATGATCATAAAACTTTGATTATTTTTACAATGTTTTGGATGCAGAATGTAAATAAGTGATTATAAGATGAGTTGTATAAGAAATTCTGAATTTTTTCCTCTCAAATTATTTAACTTTGTAGTCTGGAATAAAAGTGTATGAATGTATTATTCATTGCTTTTATAGAGAACCAAAATAGTTATATTTTGTTGATGTCATTTGAATAAAGTTCATTTTTATATCGATGAAGTTTTAAGTTTTCAAGTAAAATAAATTATTGTAGTTCTGTGATAATTAAACAAATATCACCGAAGAATGTATCGCATTTTAGAGAGGTTTAAACAAAATTGCATTTCAGTTGGAAAGTATTTCGTAATCAATGCTTTATGCGTGATTTATCTTTTTTGTTACTTAGCCAAGTTTATCTGCGTGGTTCTAAAACAGCAGATATATTCTCGATTTATATATGGTTCCAAATATTACAGGCGTGTTTATCTTATTTCCTAAGGTTGCTAAATATTTTGCTAAATTTTTCGGATTTATATTCAAATATCGGTATCTTTTATTTACTTAAGTGTTGTATACAACGTATTTCTATAGCCATGAATGACCAAGAGTCTAATTTGCTCGAAGATTCTTTCAACGACTAATGATAGTTTAACAGAATTTGTAGTTATATATAAACTGTGCACCATAAATTCAGGAATGGAAATTTGCTTTATAGTACATTTTTCACTACTGTCATTAATTTGAAAGTATAACTTAATTTACAAGCTCTTAATAATTTTAATTTTAAAGTAATTAATTCATCTTTCAAATCATTTTTACAGAGGGAAATTATTTTAATAGTTTCTCAAAATAGAACGGTTAGAAAGAGTGATGTGCAATTTTAATGAAATTGTCTTTCAAAATATAATACTTTACCGCAAATAAGTTTTGCGCCTCATAATGAATAAACGTAGGGTATTTTCATCCCGAACTAATTAAAACTTTTGTTGACATTAATTCTAACTCAACAATAAAAATGCTCATGGGAAACATTCATAATTGAATTTTAATTTTGCAAAAGTGCAAAATTGAATAGGACTATTGTGGTAGAACACAATTTAAAATTTCTACACTGTGTAAAAGCTTTTCTTTCATATCCTTTATTTTTGGCAGTTGAGCTTTTACATAATTTAAACTTAGGAAGAATTACAGATTTAAATTTTAATTCCTGTTAAGTGAAGTTGTTTGTCTGTAGAAACTAAATAATAAATGTGTAAAACTAAATAATAAATTGTCTGTAGAAACTAAATAAAAATGTTCGTAATAAATGTGTTTTCTACTAAATGTTTTACGTTTTGCAGTTGTATATTTTGGGAATGTATGTATTGTTACATTCTCATAGTATTTTATGTTTATTACTTTTTCTGTAACATACATAGTTTAATGTATAGGGAAAGTATTGTGGCGTGGTCGAAAATGTTAATTTGCTTTATGAATTAATTGCAGTTTGAAGCATCCGTGAACTTGATTCGAACGTTTTTGAGGTGGTGCCTGTGTTTGTGTATTTATGTATGTATGTGTGTGTGTTTTAGACTAGTTCAAAGATTTAATGGGTTACTTTAAATATATTTGTATAGGACTAAAATTCTACATAAAAGTCAAGGACAAAATCCTTAGCATGCGTAAAATTTCACGCAATAATATATTTCACACATATACAAGATTCCATAAAAATACAAATACTTTTAATAATATAAGAATGATTACTATCTGATATTGTAATTTAATCAAACAATTATTTCTGCATTATTTTAAATTATTTGAAGAAAAATTTCAGAGCGAACAAGTATTATTTTTTTAAATCGTTCAAGTCGTAATGGCAATAAAACATTTTGCGCATGAATACAAACATAAAAATAATGAAAGTTGAATTCATGTAGCGGGGGAGGATTGCCCATTTTTCAGAAACAAGATTTGCACTCGGAGGTCCTAAGTCGATTCCCGACTTTGCCCAAACTATATCTGTGTTCAAACGTGTCCAAGCACTTTAAATATCTGGGTCCAAAAGTCCTTTCGAGGTGTTGGTCGCAGGGGACGAAGGGTAGATTCCCCGGGAATGTCGCCCTACTGGGTTCCGGTCTTAAATATGTGGTACTGTCCTGGCTGTCGAAGCAGATATATATCTTACACTTTCGGGTAGATCGGACGGTCTGAATGGAAAGAAAGATATTCATGCAGCACCATCTGTTGATGTCTGAAGGAAAATGATATTCGTTTATAAACATATTCGATGTGCAATGGCGTTTGAAAGTTTACAAAAGGGCGTAATGTAGTTATTTTCCCGTTATAGTCATATATTATGTTCCAAATTAAATTACGCTTGATCCACAGCAGCACTAAATTCGTCATGAAAAATTGTCATATACTGAATAATTACGTTTAAGTTTCTAACAAAGGAACTGTTTCATGTAGTTTGCAGCAATTAAGCATGAAACTTAATCAGGAATTCATTATTAAATAAATATATGTGGAATATTAAGTTTTGTTAGAGATGTCCTGCAGACATGTACTTATTTTGTTACTTTAGCAAATATGGATATTTTATTCACGCTTTATCGAAGTACGAAAAATATTTTTATCCAAGTTTTACACCGTCTCTAAATCTATAGTAAAATATGCAAGGAAAATATTGTGATGGCATCGAAATTTTTTTTTCAGTTTTAGATAGAATTATATTTTTTGAGCATACCTGACCTCGTGTTGGTTTGTGTGCATGTTTGCGCATGTGTGAATGCATGTGCGTGTATGCGTGTGTATGTATAGGTATATGTATGCAATTATGTGTGTGTGATACTGGGGCATGATATACCAAGATCTAAAAGAGTAAGTTTTGTAAAAAATAGTACTGCATTCTGGGAGCAATGCCATTCTATTGCTTATACTCGCCGCCAAATATTCGAAACCCTAAATTTTTGCAATATTTTTAAACATTATAAAAAGTCGAGGTAGTTAATTATGTTTAAAAGTCATTTTGTACAATATGTTGTGACATATCTTCTAGAATTATGGGGGTACTCCCAGGATACAAGAATGAATCCAAATTTCTGGAAAACTAATATGTTTATTCACAAGCACAACGTAAATCGAAACGATATACAGCAAATAGCGCGATAACTATTTCACACGATTACTAAACAACTATCAGGTCCAGTAAAACAGCAATGGAATACTTCACTCATTTCACAATACAACGCATACTATCCTTAAAACACTGACATATCTCACAATTTAATGTAACTCGTACCACATCCATCTCTCCAACCGAGGACTGTCTCCTTTTATATACTCTCTGTAAAAACTTCCAGAAGGGGCTCGTATCTCGAAGAATATTCGTCCCTTCGAGAAGGTTCGAATACATTCAAGAAGACTTCAAAAGTCGCCAAGTTGGCGATTTGATAATCCTGCTTTGATAGTCTAGACATGGCAACCCTAAATTTATAGGAATGGTTGCCTGTAGATGTGTTTTCTCCTTTTGGTTCTCACAGGAGTCATCAGAGAAGGCATTTTACATGTTCGTAATGATAATATATCATGAGAAAATGAATGTCATCCATTTTAGGACAATGCCATGAATTGTTCTCAAGATTATACAAATATTTTTTATTAAATGTATAAAAAAGTTGCATAAAATTAAAAAAGTATTAAGTATTCTTAAATTAGATGGATTTTCTTACATAATATTACTCGACTAGTTCGTTAACATCATTCTTGTGTGTTTAGCTTGTTTTATTCAAAAGAAAAGTAACGTTTTCTAATATGTTTATGCTTCAATCTCAAATAATTCCAGAAAATGTTATTAATATATGTAATATTAATTAAATACCAATATTTTATTTTTATATAGCTTTGGATAAAAAAAATGATTCTATTAGGGATCTTAAGTCTGTACATGTAATTTGTTTTTTAACACTTTACAACAAAGTTGAAAAGTGTTTATGACTTTGTTCATTCTGTCTGTCTGTCTGTCTGTCTGTCTGTCCGTTAGCACGATAACTGCCGTAAAAATGGCTTAATCAAAATGAAATTTTAGTATGTTGTTCAGACGGTCTATAGGACCCATGGGAATATAAATGAATAATATCACCCAATTAGTTTTGGATTGAACCCGGGTTGAAAAAATGGAATACATTGAACCCTATGGGACCTAATTTTTCAAGCATTTTTTAAGCGGATTTAAAATTCACAAATTGCTTCGAAAATTTTAGGCAGTATTCAAATTGTTCCATAAAATATATAAAAAAAAATTCAGCGAAATATATTCAGTAGTTTTTTAAATAAAAATTAAAATAATAATAACACCTTTTATATGAAGCGATCACGTGTCCATGATTTGAAACGATCACATGACCCACTTCAAAATGATATATGGCATCCATCTTGTATCAAAATCGTGATTTTTAAAGTTCTTTTTAATTCATATTGAGTGTTGTATCCGTCCTAAAACTACTTTATTTCTGCCTAAATTCTGTGCATCTACATACTGAAACAACGCAATGACAATATATTTCAGTTTAAATGCTCATCCAAATATGATTATTTCTACTATTAAGCCTATTTTTCACCTATGTAAAATGTAAACAGCAAAATATGTAGAATGAGTTGTATTAGAATCGCTGTAATTCTTTAACACAAAATCATTTAGTCCATGGAGTCTGCTTAGCTGATATGAATGAAGTATTCATTGATTGTAGAAAGAGAAGGACGATATTTTTCGATGAAGTTTTAAGCATAGAGTTAACTTATTTGTAGCTCCATGGTCTTAATTTTTAAATAAAATAAATTATTATAGTATTCTGATGAATGGGGGAATTATTTATGAATGAAATATTGCTTTTATAGAGAGAGCCGGGCGTGTTATTTTTTTATGACGTCATTTGAATCAATTTCAGTTGTTTTCGATGAAGTTTTCAAATATAATAAATTATCGTAGTATTATGATAATTCTAAAATTATTACCGAGGAATGTATCAAATTTTAGAGATGTTTAAACCAGGCAATTTATACTTTAATGCCGTCATTTGAATGAAGTTAATTTTTTTCGATGAGGGTTTAAGGTTTCAAATATAATAAATTAATGTAGTATTGTGATAAGTTTTAAAATATTACCGAGGAATGTATTGCATTTTAGACATGTTTAAATAAAATTGCATTGAAGTTGGAAAGTGTTTCATAATCAATGCTTTAAGCATGATTGATCTTTCTTGTTGTTTTATAACGTCGGAAAATGAAATGAAAAATATAAATGTTTTCCAAATATATTAAAAGAATTCTTCAAGGTGTGCTGGGAAAGGCAAGTTATCTTAATAAAAAGTGCTTTAAGAACATGTTAAGAATTAAAAAACTATTTTAAGCCGAAGCATAAAAAATGCAGGATTTTTTTCCCATTTCGATATTAATTATGTTAAAAGTAGAGAGTATTACGTATGTTATAAGTAGAATAATATATGGAATCTATATACATAAAATTGAAAATCTGTCTCTGTCTGTCTGTCTGTTTGTCCCGTCATCACGGTAGAACGGCTGAACCGAATTTGATGAAATTTTGAGGGTACCCCGGAAATAGTCCCACTTAAAATTTAGTCTATGTTTGGAGTCCGAATTTGATGAAATTTCGCGTATAGCCTTAAAATAGCCCCCCATAAATTTAGCCCAAGTTTTGAGTATCTAAGACCAGGGGTTGTTTAGATATTAATGAAAAACGAAACTTTTTCCTAGGAGTTCTACTCTAACTCCGTGGTTTATCCAAACGAAAAGCTTGAAAATCGTTTGAAAGTGAATTAAAACTTTATCTCTGTGTTTGATAGGAGATTTTTTGCGCTAATTAGTAACTTTCTGAAAACATGAATTGTTTGAAACATGATTTAAATGGGAAATCTATCTCCATGGTTTATTTTTTACAAGCTTTTACTGAACAATGAAAAGTATAAAGAAATTAAAATGGTTATATAATTTCGCAGTTTATGAGGAAGATTCTATCTGATGCTCAGAAACGCAATTAAATTAAATATGTCTGTTAATTTTAATTATTATTTTTTCGATTTGAATAATAAATAAATGGATATAAAATATATTTTAGAAAGAACTATTTGATTTTTCTTATTGCATTTTTGACTGGATAATATCAATTACGGTCTTCAGGTTTAAACGTATTATTATGGATATTTTCGGGGATTATTGATTCTTTGATTATTGATATTTTCAAGTTATTATGCAATTGTTTTATTATGACAAAAATTGCTTGAACTCATATATTGTATGTTGTACGAGTAATTTTCTACAAATACACGGGTATATCTTCTAATCTGCGAGAATGTAAGTAGTACAGGTATATTGCCATATGTTTTGATATGTATTGGCATATATTGGAATCAATTACGACCTTCAGGTATAAAGAGTGTGGGGATTATTGATATTTTCAATTTATTACGTCATCTCTTTGATATTAGCAAATATTTTTGAGACTCATATAGTAATACGGGTAATATTCTACTAACACACTGGCATATTTTCTAATCTGTGACAATATAAGTAATACGGGGTTGCATATATTGATTCAATTCCTTTTTTTTCTTATGCAAATTTGCTTACAAAAAGGGCCAGGATGTTTTATTCTTCAGTTCTGTCCGTGAAGATAATTTTGCATTGTGTGAACAGATATTCTTAAACTTCTCTATTCTTAAACTTCTTAAAGGAGCAATAAATTTATTATTTTAACAGAATTTGCACATGATTGCGAATTAAAAGCTTCTTTATATTATATACTCCGTACAAAGAAGAGGTATGCAGCTAGTATAAATATATGAGAAAGTCGAAGAGGATCCCTAGATATTTCCCAAGATATTCATTCGAATTTATGCAATATATTGATTTTTTACTATGAAAGTTTATCTTAATTTTATAAACAATTTTAATTTCCCATACAATTTTAACAGAGAAAGTACTGTTTCCCCAAAGTTTTTGAATTCAGCTGACGCGGTGGTTGGGAGGTCAAGGCGAGCGTTTCCAAGCGATCGTTCGACCGCCGCGTTGTGGGTTCAAGTCCTACGTAAGGCATGGGTGTTGTGTTGTCGGGCGCAGTGTGTTCCGACCCCTCTGGTGCTCCTGGGGCAACGTCCCAGAACGGCTAAATGGTTTACGCTCCTGGCCGATGTATAGGCGAATGGCGGAAGTCAAGTGCCTGGCCATTTGATAAAAAAAGTTTTTGAATTCAAGATTTTAACAGAGAAGAAACTTTCACGTGTGTTCGTGGTGTGTGTGTGTGTGTTTATGCGTGTATGAGTATGTTGGCTTGTGTATGTTTGCATGTGTGTTTTACGTATGCTTGTGTATTTGTGTATATCTGTGGGGTATAAACACAATATTTCAAGACCGGGCGTGCTGATATTTAATTATATGGTGCCTACATTGTTTTAGAAACTGGAATTATATGGACATTAATTCAATTCACTTGATCAGAACCAGGATTATTAGAATTTTAGAAATGTTATATATTATTATTTCCTATGAAAATTCAATCTAAAATATGATTTTTAGTTTGGTAAACGATAATTACCAGAACTTTAATTATAGTATATGATATAAATTGATATGTTGAAGCAAGACATGAATGTTAATGTCATCAAAGTAATTTATAACAACACATATAAATCACATGCCTCAAATCAACCAGCACTACTAAGCTATTCCCAACTTGAAAAAATGAATTTTCGCATTTTTTTACAAGGCATTTTAGATGATTAAATCAGACAAGAAATCTGTAAAAAATACATGCTTTTTATATTATAACACAGATTGTGTTACAATTGGAACTGTGGATTTTGAATGAATGATATATTTGTATAACGCAGCACCCTCCCGATATTTGTGATTCATAATCATTTTCTTTTTGAAATTATATATAACAGATATCCTAAACCCAACTCCTTATCTGAATAGAAAATGTTTATTTATTCTAGCAAATATTGAAACATTTTCACTCATTAAACAGGAGTCGAGAAATTCAGCAAACAATACTTGATATACAGCGGCACTAAAACGTCATGTAATATTATGTCACGTACGTCGTTGCAATTACGAGGATGTTTCAAAGGAAGGAACTTCTAGATATATTTCGAGGAAATTAAACATGTTACGTAAATAAGGTTCATAAATACATTAGATACATACAGTAGTATGAATATTATATTTTCTTTAAATATACCTGAGAATAACTGTGATGACGGTAATTTGCTTTAATTTTGCATTATGAATGATTGCAGACTATAAGGGATTTATGTCCGCAAACTAGAAGGTGGTATTTATAACCTCAAACTCAAGCACCAGAAGGTGCCAAGAAACATTGTAATAGTCAAATAATGAACGCAGTCAGGCGGTCGCCAGTGGATGACATTTTGTTTAAATAAATTTATGTAGGGGTAATAGAGAATTTCCACATGCATAGTAAGGTCACATGGTCCTCATGGCCTCAAACAGTTACGCCCAGTGTATCTCCGGAAAGTAACAACTTCCTCGCACAAACACATCAGTTAATGGTCCCAAGGGGAAGAAAAGAAGGCGGAGCTAGCAGAATAAGTCAAGTTTCCGTACAAAAAATGAGAGGAAAGTTAGAAATGTTTCGATGAAAGGTTAGTGAACCGAAGTGGTTGTTCGTGAGTAAAAAGTTGATATAAGCGCAAAAGAGAGGAGTCTTAAAATAAAAGTCGATATAGAAAGCAAAACTAAGGCAAACCGCAAAAATGATCCTGGCTACGATGATTTTAGCAAAGGCCCCTTAAATATGTATTGCTTCCACAACAAGTACTCATTTTTCTCTCAAGGGGAATTCACTTTTGTTAGGAATCAGTTTATTATATTTGCTCTTCTTCAACACGCTCGCCTCTAAGGTAAAAAGAAAATGCATACAAATTGCAAAATTATTAATTGAAAATGTTAATGAAAAGTATATCTTTGTTGAAATAATTTATTATATGGGGAAAATCAAAGGCGTCTTCAATGAGTAGTCTATAAGGAATGTTTATTTTTCTGGACGCATGTTTTGTTATAGGTGGACGTGGGCTATATGTTGGGTACATAGTTTTGTACACACTATTACGATATCGAACCCAATTTAATTTATTTAATATAATCTAAATATATATCAAATATAACAAATAACGATATTTTTCACCACAATAACTATTTACATTTTGTACTACACTACACTGTCTCTCGCAATCCGAAATCGAAGCAAAACAGGGTAACTGGCTGCGTGTTTAAAAACTGAGACGTTTATATTATGAGAGTAATAAGAGACTCAAAATATTAAATTCGAAATATTAAATATTAATTAAGAAATTTAGGGAGGAGTCTTCAAAAGAGGGCATGTGGCGTGTACACGTCATTTTTTACGAAAGTTAGCCATTTTTTAAGCTTATGACTTATTATTTTTTATTTTTTACTTATGATTCATATGACTTATTTTAGTCATATGAATCTTCGGAAAACCCGGAATTGATATCTCCAGAATTGGGTGTAAAAATACTTAGTAAATCCGCGCACTCTCCAAAATTCGATGCTGAAATTGCATTAGCAATTATCCAGGCTTTATCTATAGCTAATTCAAAGGAATTGATGTTGCAAGAAAAATGTAATATTTTTAATAGGAACGGTTGTTTCTAGAACCGGAAGTGGAAATTGTTACTAAGACTCAAACTCCCACTAGAAATTAACATTGAAGTTTAACCCCACTGAATTTTTTTATCAATCATCATTTAAGTTTTATCTATACTGATTATAAAACAAAATAGTTGTTTCAATGACGATTTTTTAACCAGAAGTAGAAAAGAGCAGGAAGGTGAAAATCTCCCACCCTCTCAGAAAATTGGTACTGAATTCTGAATTTATATTAAGCTTTATCTATAGCCCATGCTGAGAAATATATGTTTCAGGGAAATTTTTGAATCGGAGGTATGAAAAATCAGGAGCTGAAAATATTTAGCGAATTCCAATTTCCCTCCAACGTTTGATACAGAATTCATATTAGTTATTATCTAAGCTCTTTCTGTAACCAATCCTGAAGAAATAGATGTTGTAAAGAAAATGTAAATTTTTAAATAGGAAATGACATCTCTAGAACCGGAAGTTGAAATACACAGTGAGTTATCCTACTTCCACCTGAATTTAACGCAGAATCTATGTAAAGCTTTATCTAAGCTCTAGCTGTCCATCATGAAAAATAGATTTTTTAAGAAAAATTTTGGAAGCGGAAGTGGTAATTCTCAGTGAACCGCCCAACTAACTCCAGCATTTAATGCGGAATCCATATCAGTTATCATTAGAACCCGAATTATATGCAATTACATATTTGCACATGCAGCTGCATGATTAAGCATACAGAGCATGTAAATGCATAAAAGTCTAAAATTTCCCTTTAAAATGCATATTTTAAGTATTTTTAATTTCTCATGCTATTGAATACAGAAAGGATGTTTTTTACGAAAAATTTCAATTTTAAAATTTTGATGCCAATGACTTCTGAGCACGTTTTGAATATTTTTAGAGTAATGTCTGTTTGCCATTGAATATTTGTATATACGATAGCACAAATATTAAAGGGTTTTCCCAAAACTTTGTATCCGGCTTTGTTAAAGGAAAACCTAGAACTTGATAGAATCTTTTAAAATTCGAACTATGTAATATTTGTGTCACTATAGAATATTGGTGTTCGGGACGTCATTAGTCCCCTTTTGGAGTGGGGGAAAGCTTACAACAGCCGAGGGGACATATTGTCAAACGCGGTATTGTGGTGCTACCGTTGCTGGGGGACTACACAGATTCTGCTGTCCAGTAAATGCTGTAATGCGCATGTCTGCAGTTCTCCATTTAGGACTCTGCAACCGCCAAGACTTCAGTCTCGAGTCTCGCCGTAACTTTGGTTACGCCACTGCCAAGTTAAAATTTTAAGTTTTTAAACGTGTAGAGTTAGTTCTTTGTACGAGCGAGCGCATCAAGCAACGCACGCAACCGTTCTTAAGTATTTTAAGTCATACGTGGTTGACGTTTCCTTCTGCCACGCACCTGAGATGGCAGGTCAACTACACAAAATTGACACTCCGTATCGACACACCAAAGTTGTGTAACTACGCTCCAATGTATAAATCTACATATTTTTACACGTTTACAAAGGTAACATGCAAAGGTAATATTTTTACAAAGGTAACATGCTATAATTGGGACCATCAATACAGATATTTCAAAATATTTCTTGCTAAATTTGCAAATGGTAAAAGACAACAAAATGCCAAGCTACTTAAAAATGGTTTCTGGCATGTGAAGATATAGTTCAGCCACATTCCTGTTAATTTTTTTCTTTTAACTTGCTTTCTTTACATATTAACTTTCTTATTATTTTAAACAGCAAAATGAATTAACATTTAACAAAGCAAAAATGAATTCTCCAATTGATTAAGCACTTAAACATTCCTTCCGCTAAGCAAAAATGTAATTTCTTATACAGTGGTGGCAAACCCGTGACACTCGTGCCACGTAGTGAAACACGAATGCTTGCTGAGTGGCACGCAGAAAATTAATATTTTTTCAGAAAGAGGCAAAAGAAATTCCAGCATCAAAATAGTTTAATTTTTAAAGAGCTAACTGATGTTTTTAAATGCATTATACATCTAGCATAAACTTCCGATATTCGATGGTGTTGTGTATGGGCTAAATTTTAGCACTTTTTTCAATGATTTTCTCGAAATAAATGCTCTGAAATTAATTTTGAATATGTCTCAATTCGTTTGGATGAAAGAACAAGCAAAACTCTCTAAAAATACCCCAAGTTATGAGTGATTCCTTTGAAACAAGATAGTGTGACTTCGACAAAGATAAGAAATATGTTAACTTTGTTACAAATAAACCCCATTTCGATTGATGTTGGAGACCTAAATCATCCTCCTCTAGACACGAAGATAGAAATTATTGACTTTCAGTATAATATTGCACTTAAAGGCCTATAGTCATGAAATTATTTCTATTTCAGCCTGTCCAAATTATGTTGAATTCTAGAAATTTCTTACAGTTTCTGACTTTTTAACTTTACACGAATTAGCACTGATGTACTATTGTACGTCTAGTTCAATCTGCATTTTTGAACAATCGTTTCCAGTAATGATTGCGTTCAAAATTAAATGACGTTAAAGTTAGCAGACGTTCGTCATCCCCCCCCCCTTCTGAAAAATAAGCAGTTTTATAAATTATATTTTTATTGTTAGTTACAAACATGCTTTGTTCGTTGTAATGTGCATTTAGAATAATGATAATAAACCTTATGTAACTGAAGATTGTGTTTTTATGCAAACATTATATAGGCCTTATTTGTTAGAAAAAATGATGGTTTGAGTGACACACCTGAGATACAACAACAAGAGGGCACATGCCTTAGGAAAGTTTGCCATCTGTTGCGTCCGTTGTATAGGTGTTACTCATTTAAGGTATACATTTAAACTTAACTTTTTATTCTAGCTGAAGTTTTTACATTCTATACATCAAAAGTACCTTTAGGTACATCTTTCGAGTTTCTCATACTTGGCTTCTTCTATAGATCCATCTGTAGCTTCCTTTGGCGATAACAGAGTCGGCTTTTTATTTAGAGTATGACGTCATCTCTATACAGCAAATGTGCATACATATCTACAATTTCCTTCTTTCCTTAATATATATATTAGTGGTGAAAATATGTGGTGAAAATGATATGAAATATATTAGTACAGTAGTAGTAATAATTTCCGTTGTGGAGAGGAGTAGATATGGAATGTTTATTAATAGATTCCTTCCGACAGATATCCACTTTTTTCCACAGTCCAGCAATAACCTAGGAAATCTATGTAAAACGGTAAGTAATAACATATTGGCAGTTTTAATTATATATATATTACAGACGTTTTAGTTATATTTATTAAAATGTCATTTGTCAATTTATATATTGGATTTACATCAAAAAACATAACTATTCAAATTGGCAACCTTAATCATTTTACGAGGGGAGCTTTTATGATAGTAGACGCAATTTAGCGTAAAGTCTTAGCATATAACATTAAATTATTCAATGGGGTCCTCAAGTGATATAAAATAGACATACCTTCAAAATTGTAGCAGATTGCATGAAAGTATAAATGGGCACATCAGATGCTTTTGGAACTCGGATCAAAGGAATCTCGATTATAGTCTTTCTATATAACATTTCAATATAACAGTTTAAAAACACCACCAACTTACTTTAGCTATTTATCCATCTCTACGAGTATACTCTGACTGTCAACTGTTTTTTACTTCTCTGTTGACCTTAGCTTCTGCTTTGAATTCTTCTTGTATCATCATCCCCTATGAATCTGTCCTCATTGGTGGGTATAGTCCTTTTAGCCGTTAGTCTGATTGGGAGAAAATACTGGGGCGTAGACCCTGCAGGCGGATTGACAGCGAGATCTAGTACTTTTCGTTTCTTTTGATCTATATCATGGTACATAAATATCGTCAGTTTTAGTGTCAGAATTTGACGTCTAGCTGCCTTGGTCTCAATGTTCGATGCAACTTTGATTTTATTGCTTTAATCCCGATTAAATCTCCTCTCGCCATTTTTTGTTCTGAACACTATACAGCGTCAGAAAATCAAAATTCCTAAAATAGCCAAATATGTCGCTACAGTTAGTCTACCACGTGGTTTACTAACTCGGGTATTCCAGTGTGGTTCCTTAGCATGTGGTAGGTCCCTTGCCTGTTTAGAAGTATTTTCGTTAATGTCTGACTCTTTAACTTCCACTCCAGTCAGTGAGGATTGTTTATCTACTTCTGGTACCTGAAAATCTTGATCCACCTCATGGATAATTGGTAAATCTGGATCTACATTTGGTGGTGATAAAGGAATATCCCTCTCAATCTCTCCCATCTGATTAAAGTCCACTTCTTTCCCTATAGCAATTTTGTATTTAAATTTACCTCGCTATCAATGTCATAACCAAATTTCCATTTTCCGTCCTTATGTCTATAATTTAGAATCGGAAACTTTCGACCTAGGGAATATTCTTTATTTTTCTATTTCACTGGAAAACTTAACTTTTTTCGTGAAGTTTATTCAGGTCTAATTAAATCCTAAAGACTACGGCTTTCCCGTTTAAGAAACACCCAGGAAGGGGATTGCTGAGTTGCTGCATGTGACATTTTCTATACTGCATGACAAAGGATTGTAATTTTTAATTTAAAATACTTCCTACCATTTTAGAAAACCTCATGGCATATTTAAAGATTTGGACAAAACTTTCTGCCAGTCCATTTGGGCTTAGATGAAAAGGAGAGGTTCCAATATGGCATATAAGATTTAATTTAAAAATGTTTGAAATTCATGGGAAACAAATCAGGATCCATTATCACAGCATAAGTATTTAGTAGTCCATATCTACAAAACAACGATCGAAGTATTTCAATGGTCTTATGACTCGTTTCATTGGAAGCACTTCTGGCCATTTTGAATCTGCATCTACTACAATAAAAACATTGAGTCCAAGCCAATTCCATATGAATCCGTACCCAAGGTTTTATTGACTATTATTAGGATGTGCAATTGCTTACATAACACATTTTAGCATAACTATTACATCCTACACAATTTTTTGCTAAATTTTCAATATTTTTGTGAACCCCCGGATATCAGAAATACGATCGCAATAATGCTTTCATTTTAACAACCAACTGCAAAATAGCCATGATGTAAGGAAAAGGAAAATTGGAGCAACGTGTATGATCACACATAAAACAATAATGCAGCATAAAGATGTTTCGAGGATGCACTAGATCTCTTTCTCAGTTCAAGAGAACCAACAGACCCGAAGTCCAAAAGAGGAATGGGCTAAATCTCACGAATGGGCAAGAGAAGGCTAGCGGGTCGGAATGTCACTGGACACCCTGCAGAAGTACAGATGTATAATGTATGTAGTATATATCATATTTCGAGGTCTTAACAAAATAGCGAAGTATCGAACAATTGCTCTACATTATCGGCCAATTGCTCTACATTATCGGTCAATTTCTCTACAGAATTTTAAACAATTATACACTGTGTATTTTCGTGCACGCAACACATTTACTTATAGCCAGATAGGCTGGAGAGGACGGACAGCGGCTTTTTGTTCTGTTTATTTAAGTCAACTGTGGCTTTAATTCGCACAGCTTACTAGTCAAACCAACTAAATGCTTAGGGAATGGTATAGTAAGACGAAATATTTCTTTAAATAGCAAAATACTTTTAAAATGTTATCGGTATTACGACGCAAAATATCTCCTTCTAATTTAGAATCTTATTCTTTGTGGGGAGGAAGTATAATGTTATCTGTTTTGGGTTTAGCTGAGGAATATTCAAATGGTTGCAGTTGAAAAAAAAAATCTTTCACCTGTCGGGCTATAAATGAAATAAAATTAAATTTAGATTTAAAATGGCAGAATTAGTGCCAATATAAAATCCACACTGGCTTTGGTGTGCAGTTGTCGCATGTTTCCTTGACGATTTTCCGGAAATAATGATTTGGAATGAAACTATCTACTTTAAATTACTCATCCTTTTATATTTATTGTAAATAGACAGTATTTTAATGCTACAAAAACTCCAAATACTGAACATGGGAATGGACAAAGGTAGGCGTGTTCATGTGCATTAATTATTAATGTCTTGCCTATTCGCAATTAAATCTTGTAGACATTTTCAAAATAATCCTACATAGTTAAACATAATTGTCAGGATTTTCGATTCGTTCGCAGAGCAGCAGTAATCTTTGTTTGGACTCCAATACGAAAGTAATGTATAAGTGCCCCCTTTACAATTATTTCAGCGACTATACACACTTGCCCTAAAAAATTAAGCACATTACAATTAATCTTGCACAGCTCATGAAGTTCTGCACCTATCGCTCATATCTCACAGAAAATGCTCTAAAGAGTCATAAGAAACTTAGGCAAAATATGTAAGTGTAGAGAGTTTTATTTACTACCAAATTGCCACAATAGAATACTGATACATACAGAAGATAAACATTCTGAATAGTGCATAGGGGGGGGGGGGGCAAGTATTGCTTAATAGGGAATATGTCGCCTCCTGTTAGACTATTCATCTCTCAATCCAGTACGATTGTCATTCCTGTATAGGAGTAGTTTTCAGTTCCTGGGGGAGGGGGTCCTGGTTTATATGCAAAAAGGCAGCTCCCCCAAGGAAATTCCAAACATTTTTGACGGAATTAAATTCCGGGAAATACGCTGGCCACTCCATAGATGCAATACCTTCGCTCTAAAGGTAGTCCTCTCTACGTTCTGCTCTGTGTCGTCAATTGCACTAAAATCCGAACCGACTTAAGCTATACATATAAATAATGACATAGGGACATAAGGATCAAAGGCTTAGTTGCGATAGCTCTGCGTTGCCACAATCCCCCCCCTCCCGAGAACATGGTCGGTGCCTTCTTCCAAGTGAAAACAGGTCATACTATCACATTACCACAACCAAAGACATGGTGTTCAACCATGTTACAGGACTTGATACATGCACCTCGTTCACTCCAGACTTGCACAACATTTACTTCACGATTGAAGGGTAAATTTCCATTCGTGTGTGAAGAGAACATTTGCGTATTTATGCATTCAAGCATGTATGTGTATATGCATTCATATGTAAGTATGTATATTTGATATATTCTTTAGCGAGTGTTCGTCAGAAAATTTGGGGGGGGGGTGAAAGATTGCCCATCCCCGAAATAAACCATCGATTCCAGCATGAAGCATCGAACAACTAAACATAGTTTTCAGCGCAAACGACTGGAGCAAAATATTACTAAATACTGTTGAATAAATCAGATAATGTTGAAAGGGCATTTTAGCCATTTAGATTCTTTTTGATAGAACGATAAAGTAAGAGTTTTGAAAACTTAGAATAGCATATAGTTGTTTAATGTAAAAAAAAATTACTCACTGTAATATACAAGTATTAACATGTATGCTGATTGTATTTAAATATTGATTACAAAAGTGTTTTCAATAATAATTTGCTTGAGGTTGGTGAAAATACCCATTTTTCAATGCTTCCAGATGCAAAAACGATATTCGAGCAAAATTTTTAAATGCATATTTTTATTTTAGAATTGCAAGTTTACTTAATTTTAACTGAATATTTTGCTATTTTTTAATTGCATATATCTCGAGCTTTAATTCTTATCTAATCTTTATTTATATCTAATATTGAAAAACCTATGTTTTGAGCCCTAAATGGGAAACGAACTGGAAGGTTTAATTCGTAAAGAGACCCTACTCCTTTGATATTCAATGCTAAATCTATACCAATCATCATCTCAGCTCTATCTATAGCAGATCTTGAGGATGGATGCATTAAAAAATTTTTAGTAAAAACATGCATCAAATTTGGAAAACATGCATCCTGTTTGGAATTCTTCGATTTTTTTAAATAACATTTTCTCCATGTACTTAATATTATCTGATCTTTGAACTCAGATATTTTAGTACCTAAATCACAAAATTTCGACTTTGTTTTGATCTAAACCACAATAAGTTCATGACATTTTATTGAAATCAGTTGGTCTTTCTATGGCAATGGAAATTTCGTTAACAATTAGATTTGATTCAGTGTTGATGAAGCTACGCTTGGAACTCACTTCGCTTAAATTAGACTTAGATAAAGGAAGCGTTTATTAATGTGATGACGAATTTATTTCTATTAATATGAAGTTGAAATTCTATAGATTCCACAGAAAACTCTATAAGAAAAGAAGCCATAATTTTGTTGCATCCCATTAAACTTTTTTCTATAATATTTTATAAAATTAATGCAAACGTATTGTACGTTTCTTTCTTGCAAAATTACGGCTATATGATCTAAAATGAATTTCTCCTTCGATTTTGTAAAAAAAGTACTGTTTCATTTTATTCGTCATTAGAATATCAAGAATGTAAAGGATTAATTTTGAATCCCGCAGCTTATTTTATAATTTCAGTGAACTAGAAAATCAGAACTTTCAAAACACAACTTTATTTAATCAAGTTCATCACGTTCCTATATAATCTCTAATTGCTTTGTCTGGCTACTTAATATAAGCTTGTAATTATCTTCGCGATGCCACAAATTTGCATATGTTTGTGGAATTTTATATGGACGTAAAAGTAAATCAAATGTATATCAAGGTTATTCTGTTGAAAATTATATAAAAAGGTTTTTAATAAAATAATAATAACTTCGTTAAAAGCAGCATATAATATAAAAAATAATAATTAATATTTATATTATATGCTGGTTTTAAGTTATTTTAATTTTATTCATTAGCTACAGGAAGCTGTACTTAGGTTTTTAATATTGAACATTTAATACATTAGAAATTACTAAACGTTTAACGGTTTAAAGTATAACAATTATTCAAATTCAAATATATGCAATTAAAATGAAGAAAACAATAAAAATTGTCACTGATTTCCCGTGGGAGGGTAAGAAGAAAAATATATATAATATCAAACTGCACTTGGATTTTATCTTTCATGTAATTTTGAAGTTTACTTCCAATTACATGAATTGAAATAGAAGCACGCCATTCATAAGCCATATTTCACAAGTTATTCATTTAAGCATTTTCTGGAAATATTTTTAAAAATCTTTTTAAAAATTTGTTTAAAGTTGGCAACAGGTCAGTGATTATTATTTTTTTTATATTTATTCCCAGATGCAACTCACTTATTCAGTATCATGCAACTCACTTATTCAGTATGGAGAAATTAGGTGCATGGTCGGGAAAGCATATATTCTGTATTAAAAGATTCCTTGGGTATTCCTCAAATTCGTCAGTCCTGCATTTATTGAAGTCTAAGAAAAATTATAATTTAAGAAAATATATAGGTTAAACAGATAATTTAGCATGTTAAAGAAGAATGAACTTTACAGGCACATCCAACTTTGAATAGTTATTGCCAATGACAATAATTTTGATAGTTGTAAAAATAAAAATTTTATTTTGAATATGTAAAACAAAACAAAGGAAAAAGTAGAAATATAATTTTGAGACAATAATTTAGATAGAAAATGTAGATATATACAAAGTAAAAGTAAAAATGAAAAGACTTAAAAGGTAAAAAAAAAAGGGAAGTTAATAAGCCTCCCCCCTACCCGTAACAAAGCATCATAAAGTAAGTAATAACAAAGAAAAAACAATAACATGACTTTACTGCTCATGGAAAAATTAAGAGCATTAAGTTGAATAAACTTCAGAACCTTTATCAGAGATAGATTAGGCGATAATAATACATTTTTTGATTTTGTTAATTGAAGCAGGGTTGGTACAAACAGATTTAAACCATGTTGGTTTCAGTGATGTCTATGATTTGGATGCGTTTGGATAATTTGTGGTAGTATGCAAATTAAGTTTAAAATAATAATTAGTTAATACCATGTGTCTTGTTTCGTAGCTGTACCTAGTATTTTAATGTAAAAAAAATACATAAACATAACCCCCTCTCCTCCATATGGAAAGATAGATATATTTTTCCAGATTTTGTAATATGTTTGGGTTTTTAAATGTGCTATTCTACTTAAATTTCGAATACGAAAATTTCGGAGGATTATTTCTTTTCCTGCATGGAGTTAAATAATAAAACTCTTATAGATGAAAATACAACAATGTTTTGAAAATTATATCTAGGAATTACTAATGTTAATAGAGCCACTCTTGTTATTATTTCACACAAATGGAAGTCGTAGATATTAGCTAAAATATATTGGATTATTTTAAAATTAATAAAAGTTCCCTTATAAATCGAAGTAATAAGTATTTTTTCCCAGTTATTGAATAGAGTACAAAATATATTGAGATAAAAATAAATGTTAAGTTAAAATGAATTTTAATACATAAAATATATTTCATTGTTTGAGTACAAATTTTTATTGCACTGATAATTTTTTCAGAAAAATTAACAGTTCAAATATATATAATTTATTAACACATGCCTTCCGCCACAGAAATATATACAATGCAATAGTACTTATCTCACACCAGCGCCACCTACACTGTAGTCTCAAAAAAATGCTTGGTGTTTTCCCAGCATTAAATTTAACGTTTACCTTTTACCCATGGTTTCCTGCTTTTAAGAATAATGCGGTTACCCAAATCCCCAGAAAACTCAACATATTTATTTGTCAACATATTTAGTTGTCAGCATATTGGCATTGTACCACGTTATCTCAGGAATGAAATCACCAAAATCTGCATCCCCTTTCCTTGTAAACCACCCCATATTATGCTACAAAATTCATTAAAGCGTATTTCCTGCGCATCTTTCTTGCTAAATTTTCCATATATTGAAAAACGAAATTCTATTTCGTATTCTATAAAAAAAAAAAAATGCCATTCTATTTCCTTCGTCCTCAGAAAATTAAGAATGTAAAGGCTCAAGTTGGCGCCTGAAAGCTTAGTTATAATTTCAGTGAATTATAGCAAATCGGAACTTTCGAGACATAGCTTCCGTAAATCAGATTCATTGCGTTCAAATAATCCTCAGCAGCTTTGTATGGATACTTGATTTAAGTCTTCTAGTATCCTTGCGATGCCACAAATCTGCATCTGTTTAAGGAATTCGAAATGAATGTATAAATAAGCCAAACGTATCTCAAGGGTTTTCCGACATTTGAAATTTATATAAATAAGGTTTTTAATATTAAAATGAGGGATGGGATTTCCTTTAATCATTTTGTAGGTATTCAATGTTTAAATGTTTTACATATAACAATTATGCATATTTAAATAACACGAAAATTGATAAAATACTTTACATATTACCCTTTTTGCATATCAACATAAAGAGAAAAATATCTAAATGTG
The DNA here is from genome assembly GCA_951213105.1 of Amaurobius ferox. NCBI lineage: Eukaryota > Metazoa > Arthropoda > Arachnida > Araneae > Amaurobiidae > Amaurobius > Amaurobius ferox. Next base: position 29,683,901 of record OX578145.1, read on the forward strand.
AGCTACATTTGACATTCTCATGCTTTAGAATTATATATGTTTCTTAGATTTACTTGAATTATAATCATTATAATAAAATAGATGCGATATGTATCAGATCACGACGTATCATGTATAGCGATCACAAATTATTCATTTAAAATATCTCTTCATACTTTTCATAAATTTCTTTAATTTTTCTTTAGTTGGTAACTCGTACCACCCATGAACGGTATGAATTTGACTGATTGATGTTAATCTATATTAGCTTAGTTCTATTTACATTCATAGTGTAGTTTAAAGTATACATAATTATATCGCACAGACTATATTAATACCATTGTGCCAGTAACTATCATTTTAATGTCCTCGAGCTATGTTGGAAGAAAGTATTGTGAAACTGATTGTGTTATCTACCATATGTTTTGATAAATATGCTTTTAGTAGCAGATTAAGTTATACTTCACTTTGATCGATGCAACTCTAGAAAGGTATGGTAATTGTGATTTACTCGCAAGTCGAGTTTACACCGTAAATACCTCGATAAGGTCCTTAGATAGAAGAAATTATTTTTCTCGGTCTGTGGTCGTGTTGGCCTCTCGTAATCATAAAAACCATAAAACCGGTTTGGATTAAATTTGGGTGGTGTATGCCATATATTACGTAGATGTGAATATATTACGTAGACGTGTGCCATATATTACGTAGATGAAAAAGAAAATAAAAAAAATATCGCAAAAACAGCACTTGCTTATATGTATATAAGGAAAGTAATAATAAAATGCAGTATTTTCTCTACACAAGAATATGAAAAATAAAAAAAATATCTGACACAATTTTCCACTTGGCTTACTTTTGTTTAGGTATTTTTGTATTAAAATCAGTATCAGAGTGTTGTAATTATATATAATTTATAAAATATTACGATATAGAAAATTTTAATTATATATGATTTGCCTTTCACAAGTTATTACTTTAAAAATATGCGTAGATAACCTTTTCAACACTTTACAACATAGTTGAAAAGTGTTTATTTATTTGTTCATTCATTCTGTCTGTCTGTCTGTCCGTTGAGATGTCTGTGAGACATATGAGAATGTAAACGATTAATATCACCCAAATTGTTTTGGATTGAATCAGGGTTGAGAAAATGATATTACATTCAAGCCGATGAGACCTAATGTTTCAAACATTTTTTAATCGAAAATTATAGGAAATATTCAAATTATCCAGTAAAATATATAAAAAAAACATTCAGCAAAATATGTTCGGTAGTTTTTTTAAATAAAGATTAATATAATAATTATACCCATATAATATGAAGAGATCACGTGCCCCACTTCAACATAAAAATATGACATCCATCTTTTTTTCCTCAGAGTAAAAATCGTGATTTTTAAAGTTCTTTTACGTTTATATTTAGTGTTGCATCTGTCCTAAAACCGCTTTATTTTTGCGTATTTTCTTTCCATCTATATTCTGCGTCAATGCAATTACAATACTTTTTAGTTTATATGATCATGAGACTTTGCTTATTTCTGCAACGGAACTTAATTTTATGCAGAATGTAAACAAGTGATTGTAAGAGGAGTTGTATAAGAATAGTTGAATTTTGCCATGGAAAATTATTTAACTGACTGGAATATAAGTGTATGAATGAAATATTCACTGCTTTTACACAATCCGGTCGCCTAAACTGCTGCTCTATATCTTAGGATGAGCCGGATGGCCTGGATTTTCGACAGCGAGCCAGACGATGTATATTTCTATGACGTCATTTGAATAAAGTTAAATTTTTTCGACGAAGTTTTAAGTTTTCAAGCAAAATAAATTATTTTAGTTCTGTGATAATTAAAAATATATCACCGCTGAATGTATCGCATTTTAGAAATGTTTAAATAAAATTGCATTTCAGTTGGAAAATGTTCGTAATCAATGCTTTATGCATGATTGATCTTTCTTGTTTAAAATAATTATTTCAACTTATCAGTAAGTCTCTGATATTGGTGAATATTGGATACATCTGCGTTAGATTTACGCCCTTAGCACAGTTTAAATTATCATTTTATCGTATATATTATTTTACTATTGTTGTTTAAGGAATTATTAACGTTTCCCTTAGGATAAAATGGTACAGATATCTTAAATTTTAAATAATACGTGCTCGAGCCGTGCCAATTTCAAATATGTCTATATAGTTTTCACATATTTTATCCAAACGTACAATTTCATGGCGATACGTGCATTTGCTCGTGCATGTGTTCAGGCACGTGCATGTGTTCAGGTCTTAAAACGCGCTTTTACGTCAAAATTTCGAAAACATTTTTCAGGAAACCAATACTTTTCTAAACATTTCTCTGGGAAAGTAGAAATGTTAATTTTCACTTCCTCATACTATAGAATATGGTGTAGAGAAAGTATTGTGTTCACGAAAATTTTAGATTTGAAGATTTTAACACCAATATATGATTTAGAACATTCTAAACCCCTTTTTGATTATTTTTAGAATTGTGACTGTCTATCTGTGGTCGATTTCTTGTGTACGATACCTACTACCAATGAATTTTTAGGAATTTTTTATCCGGCGTTGTTAATGAAAAATCTTAAACTTGATATTGAATTTTTTTAAAATTTGAGTGAAAACATGGCACTTTTATGTTTTCTTAATAAGGTAGTATAGGTTGAAACTCAGATTTTTTCTTGCAAAAAAATATAAATAAATCACAAGATACTATTCAATTTTGTAGGTAATTCTCATACACACAGAGGTTTATTTATCTATATTAGTAAATAATTTTGTATAGAAATAAACATAGATACTTTTCTGGTAGATATATCTAAGAACATTCAATGTTCCACAACCTACATTCTTCTCAAGAGTATATTGAATAATGTATTCCGAAACAAGTTTTATGCTTAATTGCCTCCAACTACATGAAACAGTTCCTTCGTTAGAAACTCGTGCGTAATTGTATCTCCGTACGTGACACAATTCTACACGACGTCTTAGTGCTGCTGTTCCTCAAGTATTGTTCACTGAATTTCCCGTCTCCAGTGTAACGAGTGAATATGTTTCGGTATGTGCTAGAATTCGGTATGCAGAGGATGAGTAAAGTTCAAGAGCTTAGAAGTATGTTATGTTTAGCCGGAATAATTTCGTATCAAGAAGGCTATGTGTCATATTTACTCATATCTTGTTGCAGTTTTTTAATAAATATGTTTAAATTGAACGTTATACAAACTGCATATACACAAAAATAACAATTTCTAAACTTTGAGTGGATAAATAAATAAACCGCATCTAATTGATTTACTTGATGGAATATGAACTAACTTAAATAGATTGTAGAATACTGAGATAATTTTCATCCCAAAGAGTATCGTACGAAACTCGATATCCTACTTGTAACTAGATACGGTAATTTAGGAAGAAACATAATCCCCCAAATCCTCGGAATTAGAAGTAATAAGTAAGTTCCCGAGATCTGGGGATTTATATCCAGCAAATATTATGTATGAAATTATACATTCTTTAGTCTATAATTATGACAAAAGTTGTTGTTGTAAAGTGTTCAGTATAGAGGAGCAAGACTGCAATTGAATAGTTTTTACATGTTGAAAGTTGGCTGAAAATACATAGTGCACAATTCAAGTTAATATTTATTCTTATAAGTCGTGCTCATGCTAACTTAAACTAAAACATTTATTTCTTAAATTTTGTATGATACATCTGAATTTGTCTATGTGCCTTATTAAATGAAGCGAACAGCCAATATGTGTTCAATATTATCCAATTTGATAACAACGTTATTTAGAGCCTGTCTGCAAAAATTAATGAGGTAGCACTGTCACAATACTAAAATAATTTTTATCGGAAAAAATACATCCATTTGTTTTTATTTCAAAAGCCACATTTAGTTAAAATCCTTGTTAGTTTTATGTACTAACTGAATATGCTTTTAAATATAAATTTGTATTATGCAATTTGTTTAATGACAACCAGTTAATTTTTACCAGGAAAAAATTACAAAGCAATCCCATCAGCTAAAGAGAGGTTTATGCAGCCAGAAAGTTATGTGGCTCAATAAAGATGGCGTTGCCACATGGAAAAATAAAATGTAACATATAAACAAAACAAAATAAGGAGATTCCACTACTTATCTAAAGTCAGGTGCTAAATAAGTAATGGTGTTTGAACACTCTCGAAACAGTTGCAAGTACAATATCTTAAGTTCAAAGAATTTGTTAATAATGCCATGAATTCTGCGCCATATTTACTGGTTAATATAGTTGCCAGACAAATACTTGATTAATAACATAGGAGAAAAACTTGCACTGCAAAATTGACGCAAAATGAAGATGGTGAAATATAAATAAAACAATGGAATTTTTAGTTTTTAACATTTTCCAACATAGTTGTAAAGTGTTAATGACTTTCAGTTTGTCTGTTTGTCCGTTCGCGCAATAACTACCTTAAAATTGACTTGAAAGCAAAATTGACTTTTAATCAAAATGAAATTTTAGTATATTGTTTAGTATATTGTTGTCTGTGGAACATATGGGACTGAAAATGAAAAATATCACGCAATTAGTTTCAGATTTAACCCGGGTTGAAAAATGAAATACATTAAACTCCATGGGACATAATTTTTAAAGCGGAGTTAAAATTCACGACTTGCTTCGAAAATGTTAGGAAATATTCAAATTATTGCGTAAAATGTGTAAAAAAATGTCAGCACAGTAAAATATGTTAGGTAGTTTTTTAAATAAAAATTGAAATAATTACACCCATATTATATGAAGAGATTACGTGACTTATTTTGAAATAAAATATGGTATCCTTTTTTCCTATGTAAAAATTGCAATGTTTGAAGATATTTTCAATTAATATTTAGTGTTGCATCCGTTAAAAGCCTTTTTATTTTTGCATATTATCTGTGTATCTAAATTCTGTGCCAATTCAATTACAGTATTTTGTTTATTTTAAATAATCACTAAACTTTGATTGTTCCTACAACGAAGCCTACGTTCCACAGCATGCACAATGTAAACAAATTAAACGATTATAAGGTGAGTTGTATAAGTATTGCTGAATTTTTTTCAGCGACAATTATTTAACTTTGGAGTCTGAAATATAAGTGATATGAATGAAATATTCATTGATTTTACATAGAGAAACAGACGATTTATAGCATTGACTTTTTTGATGAAGTTTTAAGTTTCCAAGTATAATAAATCAATGTAGTACTATGATAATTTAAAAAAATATCAGTGTTGAATGTATCACATTTTAGAGCTGTTTAAATAAAATTGCATTTCAGTTGGAAAGTGTTTCATAACCAATGCTTATGCTTACTTGTCAGTCTTCATTTTAGTTTATTAATATTTATGTCTATGCTATTATAGGATATTATTCGTGTGCCTAGTTGTTTCTATCTGTTACTGTAAAGAAAAAACTGCTTTACCTAAAAACATCTTTATATGTTTATTAATTAGTTGATTGACAATGGACATGGATGGTCATATTAATACAGTTACTTAAATATTTATTATATCAATGTTTATAGAAGCAGAATCATTTGTTGGCCTCAAAAATTATTCTTGATAATTTTGTCGCAACATAATCTCAAGAATATATTTTCTTTGGAATAAAACAGCATAGTAATTAATTCAGCCAACGATAAATATTGAAATTTATATAGGTATAACTTCACCTGATTTCCTGTATAATCCATACTCCTTAGCAGCTTTTAATGTGGTGCTGGAACAAAAGTCTGAAAACTGGGATTCCACAAATTTCCATTTAAGAAGTTTGAATAATCGATGATTTGTATTTCACTTATTTGGCAGATGTATCTCAGGCAAAGAAAAATATAAATATAGAAATAAAACGTGTAACTTTTTTTATAAATTAGGAATTATATAAGAATTGGTACATGTAAAAATATTTTAGAATTGTACCAGAAAAATAAACCAAAAAAAAAGTAAAACTTTACTTTTCGCCCTATTAGTAAAAGTTGCAACTACGTTAGCAAAGTATAAAACAACTATTTGATAGACTTTATAAAGACTCAAATTTAGAATGGTTTTGTAATCTTAATAAATTAACCTTATTTTATTTTATAAACATTTGCTACCTTTATAAAGTTTTATGTTACCTACTATGTTACATATAGGTGCTTTAAAATATTAATATTAATTCAATTTTCTGAATACCTTATATGAAATTAACTCTGGGATATGTTTATTTATATTATTAATTTAGGAATTAACACACGCATTAATCATTGCTTACAAATGTATCGAAACAAACTTTCTACTACATCAGGATGCCCAGAATATCAAGGATTAATTTAAAACCCAACCGCATATTAATTATTTCAGACAGCGAGCAAGCATAATCCTTTTAAAGTAGAACAGAACTTCAGTAAGTCACATTCACCATAATCCTTAGCACATTTGAACGGATACTTTGACTTAGGGCTGCATGTATCTTTACAATGTTGCATATTTCCATTTGCTTAAGGAATTTGTAATCTGTATATTATTAATTCATATATATCTTAATATCTCGAAAGTTTTATTGGAAGTTTATTCAGAACAACTCTTTGATATCGAAATGATCTGAATAGGCAATATATAATATACTGACTCCATACATATTGACATGAATTGACTTCTAAGAAATTTGGAAAATATTTATTTTCACTAATTTATATAGAGTTGAGAAATTACAGTATAAGTATCTATACTACTAAAACGAGCCTGTGTATATATGTAATCTCTATTCCAAAGTCCTTACTAGTCGTAAGAGACTTCGGTTGTGATTTTTTAGGTATCGAAACGAAGATGGTCCCGCAACATTTGAAAATTCGAAAATTGTCATAGATTTTAAAATATTTGTAAGAAACATCTTTTTCCCATTGAAAACCGCATATAGATGCATGTTTTCTTCTATTATGAAGCTCCTTCTGGGTCCAGAAGGTCGCGAGTGTTTTTTAAGATTAGCTATCGAACCAAAGAAATGCCCAAAACTTTCGAAAATTCGATATATTTTTAAATATTTGTAGAAAATTGCTTTTTCCTTTTGAAACATATATATGTATGCATTACTCGTCTATTCCGAAGCTCCTACTTGGCCTAGAAGGTCGCGTTTTTTCAAACGCGATGGGAAACATGTATACCAGCAATCTTTTACATTTTTTTTTACACAGATTGAACAAATCAGTTTGGTAAACTACTTCTAGTCCGCAAAGCATTCTATATCAACGCTATCTATTTGCTAAAGAACTTTTATTGTTGCTTTTTGTGCTCAAAGTCTTTACAGTTTCCTTAACGCTTAGATTTCTGCAGGATATACTCTAATCATAGATGCTATTTACAGCAAAAACATGCTTTTTAAAACTGTTTCTAAACATTGCCGTTGAGACAAATAAAACCTGATGAAAATAATTTACCTAATCGTTCCATACGTGCTGACACATTTTATGAGCTAAACGACAACGAACATGGTGAATGGAATTAACGACTTTTGTTTCAGATGTATACCAGATAGGTGGATTATAAATGGTATCACAAAAATGTTGACGATTGAATGAAACAGGATTTGTTACCCGTAGAAACTTTACTTTTTTTCACATAGAGCAGCTTATTAATCGTTAATGAACTTGTAAATATTGAATCTGACATACAATCTGAATCAAATTTATATTGAAACATACTATTTTATATCTACAACTAAAATACTAAAACTTCTGCTATTCGAAAAGAGATGTAAATGATTGATTTGTTACAATGAGAAGTAATGCAAGAGATGAGCAATAGATGGCGCAGTTTTTCTGCAAACTTGTTTATAGACAGCACCATCTATTGCGCATCCTTGGAACTATATATCTTAGACGCAAATCAATGATTTACGTCGTCAAGTAGGTTATGTTTTAGTAGCAAAAATTAAGCACACATCCGCAACAGAAGGTTTAAGACGTACAATTTATTTATTTATTTATTTATTTACAATGTTTTAGTATTTTATTTGCTGACCAGATTATTGATACTTGTACCATATGTGACGCTTCCCTGTAAACTGAATTAATTCCAAATCAAGAAATGACAAAGCTATAAATAAACTTGTAAATGTGCAGTCCACTTAATATTATTTTTTTCCCTTACACATATGCTAAAATCTTGGATTTTTAAATTGTTTCTAGTCCGCACAGTATTCTATATATACTCAAAGTATTTGGTAATATCCTATTTCGTGTTGTACTTCTCTTCGCTTCCAAAGTGTTTACCTTTTTCGTAACGCTCTAATTTCGGCCAGAGAAACCCCAGTCATAGATGTTATTCATATGAAAATTATAGCTTTGATGGGAATAATACTTATTCTTGAATGGCAACTATTCTGTGGCGGAAATTGGAGTGTTTCACAAAATGGTGTTACGCAAAACTATTCGGACACTTATACCATTGAACCCAATAGATAAAAATGTAAATAATTTTTCTTATTTAGTCGGAAATATGGTTCAGATTTTAAATATGTAAAAATAATTTTAATAATTTTTATTTTGCATTCTTTTTTGAGAATAATTAAAAAGTATCAGTCCAAACTATTTTTTTTTCACTTTTCTTATTTTCATTGGAAATATATTCGAAATTATAAAAGATGTATATTTATAGTAAGCGGTAAAAAGATGTATTAGCAAGTTTAGTTTCTAAATCTATATATATATATTTTCTTTGAAAAGGTCATACAATTTTCGAGAAATCGTCATTTTAAGTTGAAAAAAATTGAAAATCTTCCGTTTTCAAATTTGTGATGTTTAAAACTGAAAATCCTTTGGGTAACTCTGAATATTCCGCATTCAGAGATACCCAAGGTTAGATTCAGAAATACTAAAAAAACCAAGATTTTTTTATGAGAACATAAAAATCTTGGTTTTAAAGAAAATAAGATTTGTATTTGGGGTAACTGTAGTTAGAATAGGAGAGTTACAGAAAATGCGAACAATTTGTGAGATTCCAAACATACTAAATATACATAAAACTATATACATAAATCTATACATAATATACATAATATACATAAAATATACATAATATATACATAAAACTATAATTATATTTTTTTGTGTTTTGTCGGAAGAAAAGTCCAGAGTAAGATTATATAAACATAATTTCAGTATGTAAATAATTTGAACTTTTCAGAAATCTAATGTGATAAGGCAAATAATAACTCAATAATTTATACATAAAAGGATGATGCTTTTGATGCTTTCACCTAGGGTGGAGTATAAAAAATCTCCCATGGTTCTCGAGGGACAGGGAATGAATGGCAGGAGACAAAATTCAAAGCATTACATAAATTTTAAATTGTATGTTTATTATATTTTAAATTATATGTTTTAATTTCATAAATAAAACTGTTCCTTTATTCATGTTTGAGTTATTACTCATTTAACGACCTTTCAACTTTCTAATTCCCTTCTATATGATCGATACCAATATAGAACTTGTAGACAAACTTACTTATTCAAACTCCTTATTCAAAATTCAAAATTCCATTCCAAATGCCATATATCATAATAAATAACACGTCTTCATTGCTAGATTATTCATATGGTCACTATGATATATATGATTTTATATTTAACGTTGGCTTTCGAACGTTTGTGAAATACCCACCTTCTTAAATGAAAATTTTTGAGAAACTTTACTCTTCCTTGGTTTTATATCTGATAATTCGCCCATATACCAGATATCAAGCATCTATCATATTTTAAAGGAGACGTTTCTTATTTATTCGGGAAATTGGACATTTTGGTGAGCGTCAGCCCCTAAAGTAGCAAATATTGGAAAACTAAAATGCACACTTTCTTGGATTCGTGCGATTTACAAGTACACTATAATTGAAGTCTATATAAATGCCTAAAATAAATATATAATTATATATATTAAAGTATAGTAAAGTAGTAATATATAATTATATGTATTAAAGTAGTTAATTATATATATATTAGTTTTAACTACTATATTTGCATATATAGAAATAATTACTTAATATATATAGTAATTACTATAAAGTAATTACTATTGCACTTGCTCTGTTCCAAATCTGCATCAAAAGAGGCAAAACTTTTAAATTTAAATTATTGTCTGAATGTATTAACATTTAGCTGCGTAACATAACTTCGGAAGCGAGGGGGCAAATAATCGTCTTCAGAGGCTTCGCGCCTCCCTGGATGTATGCCTGAAAGAAACACTGAGTGGCGTACGCAAAATAAAAAACGCAGCATCCATGCAGTGTTAAGTTTCAGAAACACCGAACTCCAGTAATTAAGTTCATGCCTTATTAAGTGATTCAGTTGCTTGTATGAGCGATTGTGGCAGTTTTGTCACATTGCGTTAATAAATTTATTACATACTGTATATTTATCATATATGACACCATGTGTATAGGTACTATGTACATGATGCGTAGCCGTACATATCTGATTCAAGTAGTATAACTTTATATGCCTTTCTAGTTTGAACATTCGCGGTACATCACCCTTAGGGATCAGTATATTGTAATTGTTGGAGTATGGGTGCACAATTAAGTTTTCGAAATTACATAATTGAACTTTGCATTCCCATGAGTGAACTTATCACAGTTAAACTGAAATTGAAAATTAAGATGATATAACGTAAAATGAATTTTGCATCGTAAAGTGCTTGATATCAGCAGTTCTAAGAATTGTATTACGAGATATACAAATTATAAAGATAATTAGGAGATATCCATTTAAATATTTGCTTATAAATGTGTGCTTATGAATAATCATGACATAAGATTTATATATGTTTTCATAAAATATTTGAAAGTCTTAGCTCTGAATTATAATGAATTCAGTTTATTATATTTTCTTAGTTGATTAGAGAACAGGATGTTACGTACACCGTTATTGGTGAAGCCATCCAAGGTAAGAGTAAATTTAGGGAATATTATGAGATTACCTTGTGACACTGATACAAATGAGACCATTACTTACTTCACAGCTGAATACCTGATTTAATAAACAAATCCTGCTCTACTTGCTATCTCTACGGAACAACCACAAACTCACAGGAGACGATTCGAACTGCCAAAACAAGCATCAAAATTCGATTCCTTCCCTTTTGGAATCAAAAATCCTGACAGGATAGATATGTGATTTTCCACTGCAATTCAAAGCTCTAATAGGCTGTTAGTTTAAGGATAGATTATTAGTTAACGAAAATGAACTAAATAATATCAAATAGGTACCTCACATACAATTTTGGAAAATCTTCAGAGTATGTAAATGAATAAAAATCTACTGAAATCAGCTTACCTGCAAAAGGAACATTTTCATTTTCTCTTTTAAATCTTCCAACATAAAATTTCAAATATTCAGTAAAATATGAAACATCAACAAACAAGCTTACAACTGAATTTCTAAGGCTATTTCAACTCCTGCTTTGAATCCATTCGGCAGTCATGAGCTTTGATAGAGAATTATTTATTTAGAAATATGTTCCATATTCTCGAGAAAATTTTTTGAAATGTACATTTTGAATTCTATTTTTATCGTGGTTATCTAAATATTAAATTGAATGTTGTATTTACGAAATTTTTGCAGATGAAATTTGTGTCGTATGCCATATATTTAATTAAATTGACTCTGGCTCATGACATTTGGCATAAATTAAAGCGTATGTCATGTGGGCAGCACATGACATTCTCTACCTAATGCAATGCCTGTAATTGTTTCGCATCAAAATAATGGTGTACAATTTTTTTTTGCACAGCGATTTTATTAATTAGAAACTAATAGTCAATAATGTAACATTGATTATTTGAACTCCAATCAATAAATTTTTAAAATTTAAAATCCAAATTATAATCATGTTGTTCATATACAATAATATATTTAACTAGAGTCATGTTTTGACTTGGAAATGCAAATATCGTTAACAGGATAGATCTCTTATCATCAAACGTAAAATCGCCAAATGATCATATAAATAAATGAATGAAGCCATAATACAATGTTTTTGGAATTGAAATAATATCACTTAAATTAAAATTTATCCTTTTTGTCACTTTATTGTTCAAAGCAAACTGACTTATTCATACTCAAATGTAAAATCTCCATCAAAATGCAACTAACATTTAACTAATATCCCGGGATATAAACAAAGACTGGCGAATTGTTTGGTGTCAAAATTCAAAACTATTTCAATTTCAAAAATTGTCTTTTCACATGAATAGGGCAAGCTAGATGCACGATAATGATAATAATAGGTATGTAACATAATATAGTATATGGAACATGAACGTAATTTACAATCAATAAATAAAATATACTCTGTGCAAATAAGCTCTCATTCTCTTGCACACTCTCAAGTATACTCGTATACTCTCAAGTAAGCTCTTAATCCGGAATTGTTGACGAATTGTTGTATCAAAATATAAAAATATTTCAAAAACTGTCTTTTCACGTGAGTGGAACAAGTTAGATGCACGATAATGGTAATAATATATTTGTAACATAATATTGTATATGGAACATGAATGTAATTTACAATCAATATGTAAAATATACTCTATGCAAATAAGTAAGCTCTCATTCTCTCGCACACTCTCAAGTATACACGTATGCTCTCAAGTAAGCTCTTAATCCATAATTATTGACGAATTGTTGTGTCAAAACACAAAACTATTTCAAAAACTGTCTTTTCACGTGAATGACACAAATTAGATGCATGATAATAATAGGTTTGTAACATAATATTGTATATGGAACATGAACGTAATTTACGATCAATAACTAAAATATACTCTGTGCAAATAAGTAAGCCCTCATTATCTCGCACACTCTCAAGTATACTCGTATACTCTCAAGTAAGCTCTTAATCTGGAATTGTTGGCGATTTGTTGCGTCAAAATACAAAACTATTTTAAAAACTGTCTTTTCACGTGAATGGAACAAGTTGGATGCACGATAATGATAATAAGTTTGTAATATGATATTGTATATGGCATAATTTACAATCAATAAGTAAAATAAGCTTCGTGCAAATAAGTAATTTCTCATACTCTCGCACACTCTCAAGTATACTCGTATACCCTCAAGAAGCTCTAAATCGAGGTCTTGGGTATGTAATCTCCTCTGTCTCTTCTATCTTTCATACATCCCTTTTTTGGACTTCGGGTTTGTTGTTTATCTCGCACTGATGAAGGGGATCCAGTGTATCCTCGAAACAGCTGTATGCTGCATTATAATTTTATTTGTGCTTATATATGTTGCCCATGTTTCTTATGGTGTACAATATTTACTATATTTTTTAAATTCTACGCAATTTTTTTGCGCAATTTATTTGAAAAACGTCTCGGGATTTGTTTATGCTAGTGTTCTAAAGTTTGCGTCATTCATTTTCAAATATAAAATCACGTATAAAATAATTATTTTATTTAACATTATAGAACGTTCTGTTTTTATAATTTGATTTAAAAAAAATATATATATATATTAAATTAAGGTAGATTTCCGATCGTTGATTATACCTAAAATCAATATGGCTCCAGTGTAATGTCGAGATTCGAACTCGCATTACTTTTGTGTAAAATGTATAAATTCATATAATGTAATTCTGATCATCTAATTTTATATACAGCTCTTTAACTTAATTATTTCTGCTTTGACCCACCCCCCTCTTGTCATTTTATGTAATTGACATTTTAGAACATTTATACTTCTTAAACCGCAATCTGAATCATTTTTAAAGTTTTATTTCTAATGAGCGAACACTCGGAGAGTAAATTTTTCCTTTAAATTCGAGGTCATCGTTTTGGCTGATGCAACAGGAAAGTAAAGGTTTAGTTTAATACGATATATGTTTCTGCATTGAAAAATGGGTAGAAGTTATTTTCGTCGCGACAGTCTTGGCGGGAAATTCCATTTTTTGTGTCTGGACTGAGAGGCACCTGGTTCTGATGCGTGGGAATTGATTTTAGTAGAAAGATTTGGCTTGTGCATAAAAGCTGGCCGAGCCTTTTTGCTGGGCGCACTTCCTTTTCTCGCAGCCCAACATTACGCTGTTATCCGGGTCCGTCCTTGTCCCGGTGATTTCTTCGTCCATCTCGGATCCCGGGAGATTGCCTTAATCGGACAGTCCTTTGGGGTTCGTGGATGGATGTTGTTTACCGTCGATTGGTAAGTGTAGCCGCCCTGAGACGACCTGGATGATCCGAGACCCACCGGATAGAGGACCTGAACAGTCACACCTGTAGGAATGACCCGAGGCCCATGCGATGATTCCGTCCGACTCCGTGCCTGATGGAGCCCTGGTAACGACCAGAGGATGACCCGAGGCCAGGCCAGGTTGATCGAGACGAAGCCGGATACGTGACAATGAGCGCCAAGCCTGTCCGACCAAGAGACTTCCGTAGACACCTCTGATGTGCCGGAATCGTTTTATATGGAGCGACGGTTTTGTCGCTAGGATTCTCCGCTGATGTATTTTTTTCTTCGTGGCTCAAGGTAAGACTTTGATTTATGTTTTCGAAATCAACCCTGGCGTCTCAGACTATTTTTGTAACACCTGAAGTTTTGTATCGCCTAAAATAATTGCGAGCCGAGCATGATTGGTAGCCCTTGCTGGTTTGACGAAATAAGCCTGCTCTTATATCTTCTTAATAATAATATTTAAATCTATTAATTTATATTTGAAATCCGTAAGGACCGTTACCTGTCCTATTTTTAATGCTCTTCGAGTGCTCGCCCCTGTGTTTTGACTATACCATACGTATTTATGAAATAATTAATTATTTTGTTTGCCCCTGATTTAATATTTTTTTATTACTGCTTGAAGCTTGTGGCATTGGTTTAATGAGGTCTTGCGCGCATGAGTCCAGTGGTGTGCTGAAAGAGTCAGCTTATGTTTTTGATACTCCTTGTATAACTTTAATAAATGGTGACTTTAATAAACTTTAATAAATGATTTTGTTTTATTTAATATTTGTGGCTGAAGAAGAAGTTCCTTAAAGGTAAGGGTTTAAGTTAATGTTTTGTTTCTTCTGTATTTTGGGGCAGGTCATCTTGGTGATTTACTTCTCCGGACAGGGGGGGTGAACCTTTGTGGTTATTTGCGGCTTTTAGATCACGGGTTTTTGTAAATGGTGCTGGTGCTTGTCTCTTCTGAATTCTAAATTTTGGAGGTCACATTCGCGCCTTTAAAATTGGCGCCGTGACCTTTCCTCCTGAGTTACCTGCCCTGTTTTAAAAGGTTTAGTTTAATACGATATATGTTTCTGTAGTGAAGAATGGGTAGAGGTTGTTTTCGTCGCGACAGTTTGCCAGTCTCGGCGGAAAATTCCTCGTTTGTGTCAGGACTGAGACGCATCTGGTGTTGATGTGTGGGGATTGATTTCGGCGGGAAGATTTGGCTTATGCATAAAAGCTGGCCGAGTCATTTTGCTGGGCACACTTCCTTTTCTCGCAGTCGAGTATCACGCTGCTGTCAGGATCCGTCCATGTCTCAGTGATTACTTCGTTCATCTCGGATCCCGACAGCTTGCCTTAATCGCCCGGTTCTTTGGGGTTCGTGGATGGATTTTTGCCGTCGATTGGAAAGTGTAGCCGCCCTGGGACGTCCTGGATGATCCGAGGTCCACGGGATCGAGGATCTAAACCGTCACTCCTGTGGAAATGATCCGAGGCCCACGCCGGATCCGATTCCGTCCTACTCCGTGTCAGATGGAGTTCTGGTAATGCTCGAAGGATGGCTCGAGGCCATGCCATGCCGCCATGCATTGCGGCTTTTTCGATCACGGGTTTTTGTAAGTGGTGCTGGTGCTTGTGTCTTCTAAATTCTAAATTTAGGAGGCCACGTTCGTGCCTTTACACCAGCATTCATTGCTTCTAATACTCGCATCGATTTTTTTTCGAAACGTTACATTCGTTCATGAAATATCACGTATAAAATAATTCTTTTATTTAACATTGTAGAACGTTCTCTTTTTCATAATTTGATTTAAAAATATATATATTAAACTACGGTAGATTTCCGAATGTTGATTATGCCTAAAACGACGAACACTCTCAATGCAATATTTATCGATGGAAATTTCGAGAAGTGAAATAGCACTTTACGGTATCAGATGGGATATTAACAATCACTTTTCTAAAATCAAAGTATCAACTATCACAATATATGAACACCAAATGCAACACCGAGGGTACAAAATTTTTGGCCTAATAACCCTACTAATTTATAACATGCTACATCCAAATCTGAAATCCGGTTTTCAAATTAAATCTTGGATCTGGAGAAATAGCTTCTCAAAGTTTGACACATTTTGCTCTATTTATGTGTTTACAGTCTCAGGCCGAAGGCATTGCCACAACGTAATGCAATTGCATGGTCATAAAGCTTCAAAGCCTAAGGAAATAAAAGGAAAACCGTATTCAGGTCATGTAGTTAGAGATGAGACCAACACTATGATTCACTTGAATAGGAAAACTAATATTGAGAGGTCATCTCAATTTAAAAATTCAAAATATGAATAGACCATGGAATTGGAAAAACTTGTTCCCTGTATCATTTTCAAATTCATGTTTAAACAATACAATTAATAGAAAGTTTGTTCATAGAGAGATTGGTTGGAACTGAAATTCCCGATCCATAAATTTAGATAGTTATTTCCTTTTCTTCCATGGTATGACCAGAAAATAAAAACTTGAGATAAAAAGTTTGAGGTATTAAACTTGATAAACTGGTTTATCAGAGGGTATGGGGGGGGGTGTATATGAATTG
The DNA here is from genome assembly GCA_951213105.1 of Amaurobius ferox. NCBI lineage: Eukaryota > Metazoa > Arthropoda > Arachnida > Araneae > Amaurobiidae > Amaurobius > Amaurobius ferox. The sequence goes on from OX578145.1 coordinate 29,700,695, forward strand.
CGCTATGCTAGGGGTAGGTGTAGTATGTATGTTTTGATAGGGAGTCCTATAAAATATTAATATTGAATGAGAGGGAGTGTATGGCTTGCATGTGTCTGGGGGGGTTCTGGAGTTGATTGCCGCCGGTTCCTGTTTCCCATGCATTGACGTGGTGTACTTGGACGGGCATAGCGAACTAAGCGCTCGGACTTTACTGGTTAGTTACTTTAATTGTGTGTTTTATAACTGAGATTAAAATATAAGATCATCGTATAAGTATCATAGCGATCGTATGAATAATTTAGCAATGAAGACGTATTATTTATCACGATATGTGGAACTCAGCATGAGACAATTTTGAATTTAGAGTTATTAACATTAAGGAAGTTTGCATATAAGTTCACATAAATTGAATTAAGAAATTAGGTATATCTTCTATTCGAAAGATTTGTTTTCTATTTTATATTTTGTCGAAGATATTGTTAGCTCTAAATCCCGCCCATAGGAATAGTTGTAATACTTGATATAAAATTTCCACTGAAAAATTTCTTATACCAGAATATACATTGCCAGTAATATTAAAAATGCACTTAAAACACGAATAAGATACAAGACTAAATCAAAATATAAGTAAAATTATCAAACACTTCTCAATTACAGAACGCCAGCAGTAAGTAAACCTGAGAGAAATTTTGGTAAATTTTAACAATCTTGTGTCATAATTTTAACGTCAAGAGATTAACTAATATAAATTCCAGCACGATGTTATTGGTTAATACCAGTCATCGTTAGTTTTAACTATAAAAGCTATTAACATAATGTTTGCCGAGGAAAATTTTGACATCCATAATAATGCAACACACTGATATTAGTTAGGAGAAAACATGCTTGATACAGTCAAACGGATTTGTTACAGTCAATGTTTGCTTTTAAATATAAATGAAACTAGGAAAATAAACTCCGATACATTGCGGATATATTGTATACACTCTGATTAGAAACTTTCCCTTTACTAAAAGATTTATTTCTTTCATTTAGTAATTGTGTTTTAGCACAATTTTTCTATAAGGAAAAAACAGAATAATGGCAACATTAGATACATGAATCATGCATGTGTAATAATAATGCATGGAAACGAACAATTATGTATACAATTGTTCATTACTGTTCATTTTGGGTTGTGAACATAAAAAATATGTGCAGTGTGGATTTATCCAGTATTGTTTATTATGTTTATAGCACATAGTTTGATATGCATTACGAACTGTGCACTGAAGTAAATTATTAAAGTCGATATTTTGCTTTGGAGCGAAGAAAATGCAATTTGGCGAACACTGAAATTGATGCACTAATGGAAGCTATTCAGAATAGACTGATAATTTTCTTACATACGTCTGTAACAAGGCGGTAAGGAAAAAATAATCTTTGTGCCATCGTAGATGGAATAAAGATTATTTTTGTGGTATTTGACTCAAGTGTGGGACCAAATAAAGCAGTATATGTTTACAGTAATACATCATAGTATGAAATAAGCTAAACAAAGGATTCGAATGAGTAGGGACCTAGTTTGATATCCCACTTGAACGATGTTTCAAACCTATAAATTCACCAATTTGTGATAATATCAACAAGTTGGATAGTCACAATGTATACGTGGGCGTAACCCACTCTTCTGGGATTAACCCGTAGAATATGCGCCAAAAAGGGGAAATCTAATCAGGGCCGGTCCTAAATCATCATGGTATCAGAGCAAGATCAGATATGGTAGGGCTCCACAAGGAAGGCGTATTCCACCGAAGTAAGGTAAAAAATTAAGATACCTAACAATGAGACCAGATTGGAAACAAGATTTAGCGGAGACAGTTTTATGTTGAATATTCGTGATTGTCTGTAGTACCAAACAATGCATCAGACTTAAGGAGGCAAGAATTATTGCACCCTGACCCGAGAAGTCAAATAGGCCATAAACATAAGGGGATAAAGTGAAGACGAGATTGGGTAAAGATGTTAACCAATTATTCAAGATGTCTGGTGGCATTGCCCTAAGCTCGGCCAATCAGAGCCAAATAGGCTTTGTTGTTGTGGATGAGACCCAGACCGTCCGACCTACCAGAAAGATGTAAGGTATCTGTTTGGGCGGCCGAGAAGAGCCACTCAATTTAGACCCGAACCCAGTAGGGGTTACATCCACAGGGACCGTACCCTCCTTTCCCTACCACCAACTTCTCGTAAGGACTTACGGATCCACATGTTTAACTTGATCGTACTCCGCGTGAACACGGCGGCAATTTTGGCAGCGGCGGGAATTGAACCAGGGCCTAGCGAGTGCAATTTCCGCTTGCTAACCACCGGGCTACCGCGCCCAAGCCAAAGAGGCGTCAGAAGCCCAGACCGTCCCACTTGTCCATGGACATGAGCAATAATTTGGACGACCGGAACCCAAACAGGCGTTGTTGTTGTTGTTGTTGAGACCCAGACCGTCCGACCTACCAGAAAGGTATATGGTAACTGTTTGGACTGCCGGGAAGTGCCACCCAATTTAGACCGGAACCCAGAGGGGGAAGCATCCACAGGGACCAGCCAAAGAGGCGAGTCAGACCTCAGGCGAAAAGATGTTGCAACATTTGGAAAGCTCTACAGATATGTTGACAACAGTATGTAAAGAACAGTTGGACAGTAAGAGAGTTCGGAAGTTGAGTTCGACAAGAGCAGTCTGGGCGGACAAGAGTCGCAGTGGAGCCAGAGTACCAAACTTCAAGTTCGTACGACTGGCGATGCAGTTAAGATGACGCCAATTTGATTCATGTTCAGTGATCGACTTCCGTACGAGACGGCGTACTACACCGTGAGTTGGTACAGTACTGTGTACACCGATGAAACATAACCAAAGGTGGCTGTGCCAATGCACAAAGACAAAATTGGAGTTATGTGTTCCTATCGATAATTATAGAAGGTCATAAATGCAGTTTAGGTATTTTAAGTTAGCTGGTCTCACATTTGCCTCCGCAAACTTTCTCTTTACCCGAATTAACCATATCATAAATTTTGAATTAATAATTTTTTTTTTATTTATGAACCACATTTGGTTCCCGTGATGCATTGGTGCGAGTTTAAAATTTAAATGAGCATTTATATATATATAACTAAGGTTAGCAAAAATTATTTAATTAAGGAGATGAATAATTTTAATGAAGGAGCATGTGATGAGGGCATTGTTTAAATTAAAATATGCACTTTCCCTAAAGGTATAATGAAGTAATTTGAATATATATTGAAGAGGAATTGAAAATAATTTGTTTGAAAAAATAATATGAAGAAAGTTGCATTTAGAAGTTTCTGATGTGTATTACATTGAATTGTGTATTTTATGCTATTAATTAGAATTTTGGAAGGGATAAATTTTGTTTTAAATGTCTTCGAGAAATAATAGACACCAGAAATCACCTCAAAGTGCGCAATTGAGTATTAGTGAAAATCCAAGGGTAAAAATGCATAACTTTGGATTAATAAATTTATTGCCGGTTTTCAATGGACGTAAAGACGAGAATGTTGAATTTTTTATCGCGAAATTTGAGAATGTTGCAAAGATGGCTGATTGGTCGGAAGAAAATAAAGCAAAAATTTTGAAAACGTAAGGAGAAAGCGCATGCTATTTTGTCAATACTGCAAAAAGCAGATAATATTGAAGAAATAAAAAATTATTAATGAGGCAGTTTAAAATATATCTTACAGTGCTGCAAAAGCAAATAAATTTAAAAAAAATAAAATGAAGACAGGGGTGAAAGTGGCGGAATTGGCGTTGGAAATTACCAATTCTGTTAATGAATTAAGGAATTGTGCGAATAATGAGATGCGTGAAGTAAAAAATAATTTAATGTTTGTAAAATTTATAGAGTCTATACGACAAAATCTGGCATTCGATATTAAAAACTTAATATACTGGATTTTGAAAAGGCGGTAGAATAAGCGGAGAATTAAAAAAAAATTTTCGAGGTATGCAGCAGTACAGAAATCAATCCGATTCATCGAAATGAAAATTTAAGCAAACTTTTTAATAATATACAGATAGAAAGGCAAATACAAAATTTAAAAACTTAAATTCAACAAATAAAAAATGAAAAGCGGGAGAAATCAGAAAATGAAATTAAATATTGCAGAGGATGCGGAAAGCAAGGACATTGTTTTTCTACCTGTTAGTATAAACCAAATGCACAGAAAAATTATGGAGAAAATATGTATGAGAATAAAAGAAGTGAATTTAGAAAGGGGCAAATTAACGGATTTAGAAATGGCCATATTAACGGATTTAGAGAAAGAAATACGGAATGAAATGAGAGACGTTTGTTTGCAAATAACGAAACATTTGGGGAAGAAAGTTTTAAGCGACAAGAAACAGCGGCGTCAGCTACAAACATGGTCATTTAAACTGACAAGGGGTCCGAGTAAAAAATTTAAAAATAGACCGAAGTCCCAATTGAGAGACGAAATATCGCAAACTCAAATTAACAAATCGGTTTACCAAAATTTGCTGGTATAAATGAAGTACAAAATTATGAAAAAGAGGTTCACACTCGAAGCCCAAGTCCCAATTGCAAAGATAATCATGAAATACAAATGGTAGGAAAAATAAAAATAGAAAGGAAATCATGCAAAAGAATACCTCATTACCCAGACTGGAGGACTGGATAAAGATTGTATATTCAGTTGCCAGCAATGACGCAGATAAGAGTGTCGAAAAACTGAAATATCAAAAACTGAAATGAAATATTAATAAAAAGACAATTGAGGTAAAAAAATGTGCAGAAAATAATATAAGTAAAATCATGACAAATAATGAAACGGTAGGTGCTGAAGAAATTATTAAAAATAAAAATGATGCTCACAATGCCAAATTAAATTTAAATGATGAGCACATAAATGAAATAAACTCAAAATCGACTCAGATCGATAATAAAGAGTATGATGAAACTAAATTTACGGAAACTAGTTGTAAAGCTTCGCAAATGGATAATAAGCAAATTTTTGAAAATAGCCATATTAATGACTATACTTGTGCATATGATAAAAATAATAAAAATATCGATGACACAGAAAATTATTTTAAAACTGTGACTAGTGCGAAAACACCAATTGTCACACAAGATAAAGAAAAAGACAAAACGATTAATGATTTTAATAATAAAGGTGGTATCACGTCTATTCTAAATTCAGCTATAAAATCCACGACACAACATCATAGATAAAAGGTCATTTAATAAAATCATCCTACGAGATGTACATAATTTTAAAAATCCAGAGCGCTTTCGGGCATTACTATACCCTTCATCAGTGACTATACGAAACAGTAAACGCGGAATGCTTATATGTAGACCAGATCAGCAGACAAATTTGAATAAATAAACACAAAATAATGGTTGTACAAGCAGGCTATTAAAATTAATCAATTACAAATACAAATTTAGGAGTTACACCTAAGAGATTTACTTTACGCCAGTATTAAATATTTTACAAAGAAAAGACATAGTTCAAAAATGCAGGCAAGCACAATTACAATAAAATTATGTCACAAATAACTGTGAAGAGGTTTGGCATGCATGAGGTCGAAAGCGAGTAGTCAAGCGTAACTTAAAATTTGAATAGGATCGAAATTACAAATGGAATCGCGGTAGATATAAATAAACAAGGATTCCTAAAGAAGGATATTACGTGCGTTATTACAATGAAAAAAAAGGAAGGTTTTTTTCAAAGACGGGCTGAAAGTTATCTTTAACAACACATTGGGCAACAACCGTAGAAAGTTTACCATTCCTGACGTCACGACCGAATTTTTGGTCCTTAATTTTTGAATTGTGTCTTTTCTTTGTAAAATATTCACCACTTGTTTAAATTAAATCTGTTGGGTGTAACCCCTAAATTTGCATTTGTAATTGATAAATTTTAATAACCTGCTTGTACTACCATTATTTTGTGTTTATTTATGCAAATTTGTCTGCTGATCTAGTCTACATATAAGCATTCCGCGTTTGTTTCGTATAGCCACTGATGAAGGGTAGAGTAATGCCCGAAAGCGCTCTGGATTTTTAAAGCTATGTATGTCTTGTAGGATAATTTTATTAAATGACCTTTTATCTATGATGTTGTGTAGTTGATTTTATAAATAAATTAATGATTTTGCTAAAAAAGAATTGGCTAAGGAGTCGAATCTTGACGTACAGAGATATGTTACACTTCCACACATGTTTCGCTGCAACCAGGTCATTTGGCAGCGGAAGAATTAAATCTTGAACAAGAATTTCAGGATAAGGAGGTGATTTTTATCCCCACAACCCATATTAATTCAATGAAACTATAATCTCACATAAACAGTTTTATTAAAATGTGCGCCACACTAACGGAAAAGTGGGCAAGCAGATTGCAGGGATGTTCAAGAAGTGAGGACGATAAGAAAGAAAATAAATGATGTTCGATAGTGTGAAACATAAAATGATTCAATATCTAAAAATGAAAAAGTAGTAGTCGTGTGAGTAGACTAAAGATGAAATACGAATTGGAACAAATTCGTTCCCTTGTGTCAAGTACCCCAAATTCATAGCCAGACAACGTGTTTGATCTTGAGTGCAGTTAAAATGCAAGCAAGGTAGATGCCAGCCCTATTTTTTTGCAACTGGTTTGAACACAGAACTTTTCGATAAATAATTGTTTGTTGTCCAATTTCCTCCTAAGTTTATTTCATAAATAATTAATGAGTTTTTGGTATGAAGTATTACTTGTAAATGTTATGTTGTAATTTTTGAATGGAACCTAAATAAATATTATAATATGGAAAGCTGAGTATTGTAGTCTATGAAAAATGTGTTTTTCAAAACAAGTCGAGTCTTACTGTAAAGATAAATTTAGACTGTTATTCACGGAGAACATCGTATATATCGTGTATATATGTGTACGCATATATATATATATATATATATATATATATATATATAAAACTTGGAACTGCTTCGAGCGATCACTGTTACTGGGAGTGTTTCCTAGGAATAAAGCACGCTTTTAAGCGGGAATAGGGGTTACAATCCCACTAGACACCAATGATCCTTCGTCAGCACTCTTTTTATCTTTTTGATATTTTTCAATCTTTCATACTTGAATTTTGAATTTAAGTGTTCCTTATTTGTATATATATATATATTATATAAAGATATTCAAAAAGCAAAACAGTACTTTGCCTCGTCTTTACATGTACTATGCGTTAAAGGAAATACATAAATGAAAAGGCAAGAAATTTGATTTTTATTAAAATATTTTACCAATAAAAATCATTAATATTTATAAATGTTTTATTAGACACGATTATCATTAAATGAAAAGATTTTAACTTAACATTTTTCTATTTAAATATGTATAAACATTTTGATTCATGCATATTTCAAATAAATATGTACATAACTGAGTTTTATAATTTAACATTTAGATATATGTAAGCATTTTAGTATTCACATATTTTATATAAGTATGTATAAAAATATTTCAAATTGCCTGGTTTATAACTACATTCAAGATTAATAAAAATTTAATTAAACAAGGTTTTATACGTAATCCTCCTTTAATTTATTATTTATTAACTTTATTAAAGACATTAAAATAATCTCCATTACAAAATTTTTGAGAATAAATTTCGCTGTAATAAATATATAATTCAAAATCTGCATGTCTAAATATTTCCGCTAAGCATCTGAACTTACTTTTGTATAAATAATTCAATAAAGCCCACGTCTTTTCTCTTGGATTCAATGCATGCATTAAAACGTCCTTAGACATTCAGTATCAGCTTCTTTGTAAATATTTCATTTTTTACTGAATATTAATATTGCATTATAGTTAAAAAAAAAGAGATAATAAATTTATATTATTAATAAGTACTAATGTCATATATTACATTATGCAGTAAAACACATATATCTTATTTTATTGAATCAGGGCCAGCGGGAAAGAACCGGTAATAAAATATTTAATCCAATCTTTAAGGGCATTAATAATGAGACAAACATTTAGAAATACATCAATTAATTTATTTTAACACTTTTTTATAATACACAGTTTCCAACATTCATTCAAACATAAATTGTTTTTAAACTTTCCCCGAAAATATTGTTTATTATCAGTTCTGAACTTAAAATAAGAAATCAATGGCACATCTTATAATTTAGGGTTCTCAGGTAGAAAAGTTCGCATACAAAGTTGTGCTTCATCACTATTATTATCTGAACAGGGATTATGCGTAGTAATAAAAATGGAACAATCCATTATTTACTAGTCAATTTTAATCACTGCTGAAATTGTACCTGCATTTGTTGCGCTGCTCTAATTGAAGTGACAAATAATGACGTTCATTTTGAGTCATTCCGAACATTTTTTATCCCTTCTAAAGAAAGTTGCATGAGTGTTGTAAACGCGAGATCATTTACACTTTGTATAACTTGTAGTTTACGAAGGTAGGAAATCCTAATGGTTGAGAACACCTTGAGTCCTCCAAACATAGTATATGTTGTTGTTGAAACGCAGTATGTGTAAACACTGTAAAATTTAATCTTAAGGCCGAATGAGTGAACTACATATACAGTGGCAGTACTATTAACCACAAGTGCGTTCCCTTCCCTGATATGGAGCAAAAATATCCCATAATGGCTGGCTCTGCTGCTGTAAGCTATGTCAAAATTTGAAGCTCATACAGAAAATAATAATCAAGTTGAAGTTAAAAAAGAAACTTTAATTATGTAATCGATATAGAAGTATGATCAGAACAAAATACACAAATACACACATCCACTAATATTATGGAACCTCATTGTTCCATTCTTTCTATAATTACTCTTTATATTCAAACAAGCAGATATTTCGACAGAAATCAACTATAGAGTCATTAGACTAATTCAGACATTTCATTATAAAATATTTCTTGGCGAAGAACCACAATTAAATGGAAAAATTATTGAAAACTTGTTTTAATTACTTTGCTTGGCCGAATTAAAGATTAACGTTTATTGAATAGATATATGCTAGCCAATCTCTGGGATTTATTCACATTCCTTCTTTAATTTATTTAAACAACATACTTACTACAGGCTTGTTACCTGAAGATTAATATCATGGTATGGCAGTCATAGTCTAAAGAGGAGATTGAAAACGTTTTAAATTTACTTCTTAATAATTCTGCTATTTCTTTATGAGCCAAATATTATACGACTGCCATAACAGCATCTTTTGTTCCAATCTCCGAAAAATCCGGCGTCTCTCTCCACCGCTACTCAATCTAACGTCATCGTACATATACCTCAAGCAATGGCTTTCGCTGCGCTTCCAAGAGAAAAAACATGAATCAAACAAAATTAAAGCAACACCTGTAATTCCTAACGGATTCTTTTAACGCGGACGTCGAAGCGAAAAATATGAATCTGCAGAAAAGCTGTCGTCTCTTGCAGATTATTTCAGAGCCGACATTTACACTTACATTTGGCTCGAATGAAGCATTCAAAAATGGAAAATATGAACTTCGTGACATCAATAAACGACATCACAGAAATACACAAATTGCGACATCACAGTGTATATGTTACTCTATTTACAGTAAAGTGACCATAACCCATCGAGTAAAAGTAACTGCACTGCCCATAGCGGAACATTTAAAACATTAGGATAATAAAATCGGTAACAAAGCGAGATAGAAAAAAAACATTTACAAATTTGTAGATAATAGTCTAATTGGTAGGATAAGAGATTAGGGTATTGCGAAACGAGTCTATGGAAGGTGTGAGACCAGGAGACATTTATGCAGTTATGAGATTTATACGATATGTACAACGAAGCAAAGCGCAGCTTCGAAGGCACAACTTTACACAGTCTTGGCCCGGGAGGTCATGATCCCAATAAATTAAGTTCACATAAATCACAGGTGTGGTTGGGGTAAAGAAATCTCCTTGGGGTCAAGGCTGAAACCAAGCAGCATTAGATAGTATGGTGGCCAATGAATACGTGGTGCTATATCGCTCTGAGGAGCAACCAATAGAGATACGGAGGGCGTATCTGGACTTCAGGCGAAATGATATGGCAACAAGCAGAGAATTTAAGATATATTCAGTCCATTCAGAATGACCCTCTAAGAAATATATTCAGACAGTTGGAGGCTTGGGATATCCTAGAAGGTGTAGTGTTTTTCAAGGAGTTCTGTCTATGACCGTCCCAGTGCGTTGTGACTAGAATTGTAGTCCAGAATGCTCAAGAGTGAGTTTTATGCCGAGCATCTAAGCTTCTTTTTCCATTCCTTTCACGACAGAAGGCAATACATAGAGGCCATACCTCACTGATCTGACGGGTAGCATGTTAGCAAGCGTCGAGCAGATTGTGTCAAATAGTATAGCCGGTTGTGAAATACTGCCTTTACTCTCACAGATTGGAACTCCATCACTCACATTACTTACATACGCTCGTGAATCGTTGGGAAAATTTAACAGTATTGCGGCGTGGATGCGCAACTAGAGATCGATTAATTATCGCTGTATTTATGTGCGTATGGATATATATATATATTTATTTCGTTCATTCCTGGTGGCGATTCCTCCCAATTAGACAATGCACTTAGCTTTTCTTGTCTATACCTTTGTTACCAATTTCGCTATTTGTACTTTCGAATTATCCACTGGGGGCGCTGAATTCACTTCTACTCGATCGTGCACGGCCATTTTACTATACACATACCTAAAGAACGCACATTACGGATCTTTCTATAGAAATTTATTGGTGTAGTTAAGGATATTCTTAGGAGCTTTATATAACCTGTTTAATATATACAATAACTCAGTCATGAATGTCTTGCCTACTAGACGTTGATATAAGCAGATGTTACAGTCATCGACAATGATGAATGCGTCACTCATGTCGGAAGCAAGTGGATACACAAAGTAAGTCTGAATGAAACTCAACATTGGATAATCGGATATAGGACATAGTAACACTTTATGCCAGATAATGCATAGCACTTACGCCTTACAATTTTGATTAATAGGAAGTGCTATATAGTCTCCCCCATATATATATATATATATATATATATATATATATATATATATATATATATATATATATATATATATATTTAGAGTGCCTAAAGATGGGATACATGAAATGTATGTATATCAGGTATGTTGTCTATGTTCTGAATGCTCACTAGCGTCTAGAAAGCCGCATGTAGTTCACGAGGGGATATTTGTAGCCCACATTGTTTTGGTGAAAAAAAATAGTTTTAACAAGTTATTTGTTTAAATTTATTTCAAAAATAAGAAATTTTAATACTCATAATCATAAGTGTAAAGCAGGGCGGGACAAATTCTATGTATTTCTAGGAACTAAATCCAAAATTTAAGCGCTTGTCCTTATGTTGCTTTATTGCATTTCGGCAACGCGATATTCTAATCCTGAATTTGTTTTGATTTATAGATATTTGATTTTATGAGATACAATGTGAAACATAAAATGATACTAACAACGGCCACGAAATTTCAGGCCATATACCAGCATTCAGTACGTTTTTCTATGGGTAGAAACTGCTTAAAACGTGGTCTTTGGGAAACTTGATTAATGTATGCAAGCATACATGTTGTTGTTGTTGTTGTTCGCGTGTCCATGGATAAGTAATACTGTAGTGGAGTAGTGGTCTAGATTCCTTCAAAAGCATTGATCACAGTCTCTACCAATGTTGGTGCATCCCAGCTGTAGAGGATCTCCCGCAATGAATCCCTGAGTGGAACTATGCCAATCTTCAAAAGATACAACGCAGCAGTTGGGCATTCCCAGATGTGGTTGGGCGTGAGCTGGACTTCGGGGCAGTTTTTACAAGGGACATAGGTTCTTGTTTTGTCCGGATGGATCTTCATGCCCCTATAATGCTCAGTTCTTAGCCTGGCAATAGTGGATGTTATATTTCTGGGACAATCGAATTCTGTTAAAAGGGGTTTCTTATATGTGTGAGTCATAATTCTATATCTGGCCACTGCGTTAGCATCAGCAAGTGTGATGGTGGTGCACTTCTGATCTAGTTCTCTAGCCTCTTTGGCCAAAGAATCCGCACATTCATTTCCCTCAATGTTGACATGTGCAGGTATCCTTTGTAGGACACAGGATTTACCCTTGCTGTGCAACCTTTCGAGAAGGACTATAATTTCGGACGTGATGTTGGTCTCTCCATTTCTGATAGCTTCAAAGCGGATTTAGAGTCTGAAAAAATTGCTATTCCTTCTGTAGAATCTATAGCTTGAGAGTCATTCAGGTATTAGGCGAGGGCTTCTTTAATCGCTAAGAGTTCACTAGTGAAGTTAGAGAATAATAATAAGCATACATAACACAATAATGCATTATTGTGTTATTTATGCTTATATACGTTATTATATACGTATTACGTTGCTTACATACGTATTATGTTGTTCAAGCTTTCCTTTTTTCATCCTTTGCACAAAGTTTATTTTAAGCATTGGCGTAGTTTGGCTCCTATTCGCAAGAAATATACTTGTAAATCCTATGTTGATGAAAATAGTTTATTCTAATAAAATGAAAAAAATTAAAAGCAATCGAAAAATTTTCTGATTTTTAAAAACTAAATACTGCTAATGTATATACAAATAATGTATTTTGCTGTAATCGATATTTTTATTTTTAATTTTGTAGTAACACCTAAAGATTTCAGCTCCACCGAAGGTATACGTGTAAGAATCAATATAGCTAAGACAGAAGACCTGGGGCACCCGGATACATGAGGTTCAGTGGCAGGTTCAATGGTCTCACCTTCGCAACGACACCGACCAACTCTGTAGTAAGCATTTTTTTACTTGTATTCATTTAAACATGTGCTTATATTTTTAATGTGTATTCCTATGATGTTTCCTGATACCTGGGTTTTACGTTATCCTGTGGTTTACGGTTTTTTATTCCTAGCCCGGGGAGAAACTTAAAGTCGTTGTTTCGCTCCATTAAACAAATAGTCAGACATTTCAGAGTATTTCATTACAACACTATTAACCATTTGACTTTTTGACATAAAATCTATTGAACTGAAAATTATCGGTAATTGCCTGTATTTCACTTTATTTTAATTTGCCTCGGGCGCATCTTGTGTTGTCGAGAGTGTGACAGCGATATACGTAAAAGTGCAATTGCAATCACAATGGACGTTTCGAATTGTTTCAAGGACGAGGGAGGGATGAATTAGCCGAGGCATAGTTAGAAACTAATGTTATGCCCTAAATGTTGAGAAATGTCACTTCCCTAACATTGAAGCAATTTCGTAAATGCTTCAAATGCGTACATCTCACAGAATTAGAGAAATTCCATTTGTATACGGAATATCATTCATAAATAAATAATGAAATGTCCTTTGCGTAACTGTATTATTTAAGATTATGTAAGAGGACATGTTTCCGAATGTAAAATCAATTTTAGTGTCAATCCTCAATAAAATAATGAATAGTGAATAGTTTATTAGGGATAAAATATTATAATTGCGATAAATTGACTTTTTATTACTACAAGGGGGTATGGTAATTGAAACGGGGATGTTGTGAATAAATATTGAAATTATTCGCAAAATATGGGAATGGAACATTATATTATTAAATTGTTTAATGCTATTATTAAAGGTACAAAAATTACAAAAACCATTATCATACATTGAACAGGTTAGTAGTCGAAATAATCTACAAATTTTTCTGCAAGCTGGGAGCCATTACTGTAAATGCTATAAAGTAAAATAAATTGCTGCAATATAAAGAGAAGGGTTTTCATTTCAATTATTTTAATAAATTATTATTATCTGATCCTGAATGCACAACTTGAATTAAAAAATTACAGAAAATATTAATTTATTATATTTTCTTAATTTTTTCAGTTAATTTTAAAGAGAACACTAATCAAATTGATTGTGTAATGCAAAAACTTATGACTGCGATTAATGACAGTGATACTTTTAACTAAATATAAAATTTTGAAAACTCCATTTAAATTTTATGTCTACCATTTCGGTTTATAGTTATAATCAGGAAATGTCGGTGCTCTGTATTTTTATATATCTTGATTGTTTAGACTTATGGATAGACCACAGCACTTTCCAGCTTTTCATATATCATGGGCAATTTATCATCCATGCTCATGGATTGGAGTCCAGCATCCAGACTTTAGCTTTCTGTCTTGACAACAAGTAAGCATTCGTTCATAGGTATGGGTACAGTTTCCAGATTTGAGATCAATTTAACGATATATTTTAAAAATTATTTTTGAATGTGGTATGCAATTATCAAGAAAAACGTTGATTGAGCATGTTGTCATTCATGTTGTTACCAGAAAGACATATAATTTGATAAACATAACATGCCGTTATCAGGGCAAATTCAGATTGGATTCTGTGAGACCAGATTTAACGGATACAATTTTATTTCTTTATTTATGATGTCTGTAATGTCAGGCAATGGCATCTGTCAGAATTACGCCAGTTTCTCAGCGGCCTTGACCCGAGAGGTCAATAGGTCATATAAAGAGAAGGCTAAAGTGAAGTCACAATATTGGTTAAATATGTTAACCAATATGGAAGATGTCTGGTCGCATCTGAGGTTGGCCAAAGGTAGTCGAAGAAGCGTATCAGGCCTCAGGCAGAAAGAGTTGGCAATCGAAAAGTTCGGGAGATTGAATATAACTTCAACGACAGATTCTACACACACTTGAACGTCAGATTCCATATAGACTTCAACGAAATGTCCTGCGATAAACATTTCAACAAGAAATGAACCAGTAACACTTCAACGAGAGATGAGATGAGTACCAGATTCAGAGAGATGCAAATCAGACGAGAGTCAGTTCGTGTGCCGTCATAAGGCTGTGTGTCAAAGCCGCCAATATACTGTGTTGAAGACCCATACCGTTCGACTCATCCAAAGGACTTGAGTGACAATAGACTGTGTTGTTGTTGTTGAGACCCAGACCGTCCGACCTACCAGAAAGGTGTAAGGTAACTGTATGGACGGCCGGGAAGTGCCACCCAATTTAGACCGGAACCCAGTGGGGGAGGCATCCACAGGGACCGTACCCTCCTTCCCCTACCACCAACCTCTCGGAAGGACTTACGGACCCACATGTTTAACGTGATCGTACTCCGCATGAACACGGCGGCATTTGTGGCAGCGTGCAAATCTAGCGCGCAAACCACGGGGATACCGCACCCGAGATGGCCAACAGCACGCGGCGTTCCGAGGTGGTCACCCACCAAGTACTAACCGTGCCCGATGCTGCTTCACTTCGGTGATCTAACGAGAACCGGTGTTTTCAGCACGGTACGGCCGTTGGCCCACAATAGACTGTGTGTCGAAGCAGGCAGAAGGCTGCGTGGCAATGACCAAAGACAGACTTGAAGGTAGGTGCATATCAAATATTATAGAAGGTCATTTCGGTAAGCAATTTTAACTTACCTGGTCTCACATGTCCAATCTCCTCTTTAAAGATATGTGCTAATTTGATATTTGTTGTAATTTATTTTATAAGCAATTGGATGGTCTTAATAAATAATGTATTTTAAAGTTAAAATGGAGCAGTTAATTATGAGTAGTTTTATGTTAAATATTATATTCCAGGACTCGCGCTAAAGATTTTATGGTGGATTAAAGCGGAATTTCAAGTTATTAACGCAATGGGTTTAAGTAATTTCAATAATTGTTTTCGTTTGTGCACCACAGATTCTGTCACATAAAAATTCTCAAAGGCATTATCGATGAGATTTTTATAAACCATATATCACTATTTACAACCTCCGTACTACTCTCAGCCGTAGATTTATTATAATTATTTCATTATTATTCACAATGCCATTTTCTCTTAAAACAACACTCCCACTGGATAAATTAGCATTATCAAAGTTAATCTGCATTTTAACGGTCATTAAGAATCTTGTTATTATTATTTTAGGTTGTAGTCATTCACAATGCAAAAGTAAAGTGCACTTTCGTCATCATAGATTCATTTTCTTCTCTGAATCATAGCTACCTGATGACCACCCGTGATCAATTCCCTATCTTCTGGAAGTTAATTCCACATCAAACTGTCCTCGTTTAGCCTGGAATATTATATTAACTGTATACTTTCACAGTTTGTAAGGAACCTGCATGTCCCAACCGGAAATTGAACCATGGATCTTCTTACTGACAAGCCGATGCTCTAACTTCGAACTACTGGGACGGAATTACAGGCTCCTATCTTCGAAGTGAATTTTGCACTCTCCATCCGCTAATGCTAGATTGACCATTACCTGCTACATTTGCCTGAGATTAGTCTCCTCATACTACTACTACTTTTACCAAGGTTACTATCCTGCATGGTCTTTTCCTTACCGATTTGAAATCGACGGTCTATATGTCGAACTTCACCGAGTCCGTACTAATTGTACCTCATATCACTGCACTAATATATAATGTTAAGTCGTTTGACACTATTGCAAAAAAGCCTTGCTTCTCAACCGGGCTACGAATCGAACTACGGATCTTCGTACACACCAGCCCAAGTTCTACCGTTGAGCTAATGGGACGGACGGGTTGCAAGTTGCAAGATATCTCTTTATTGCGTCATCTTACTGCCTTCTGTCCATTAAGCCGCCTGTTGCTAAATTTCTTGCAAAATGTCCGGCACAAATACTACAAAAATTGCATTTTCTAATTTTCTGGCATTACAATTATACTATGAGGATCTTTATAACTATTGACATTATAGTTCTCTCGTTGACTGTGTAAGACTATGCCAGAAAATGCCCTCTAGTGCGTCGAGAGAATGACAACTCAGCTTGGTTAATGGTGTTTATTGCAAGAGGGAGATAACATTTGTTTTCGCAGGAATCAGAGCTTTTGTAAGAAAACATTTATGCTTTTTAACACTTTACAACAAAGTTGAAAAGTGTTTATGACTTTGTTCATTCTGTCTGTCTGTCTGTCTGTCCGTTAGCACGATAACTGCCGTAAAAATGACTTAATCAAAATGAAATTTTAGTATGTTGTTCAGACGGTCTGTAGAACCTATGGAAATATAAATGAATAATATCACCCAATTAGTTTTGGATTGAACCCGGGTCGAAAAAATGAAATACATTGAGCCCTACGGGACCTAATTTTTCAAACATTTTTTAAGCGGATTTAAAATTCACAAATTGCTTCGAAAATTTTAGGTAATATTCAAATTGTTCCATAAAATATATAAAAAAAAGCGAAAAATCAGCGAAATATATTCAGTAGTTTTTTAAATAAAAATTAAAATAATAATTACACCTCTTATATGAAACGATAACGTCACCATGATATGAAACGATAACATGACCCACTTCAAAATGATATATGGCATCCATCTTGTTTCAAAATCGTGATTTTTTAAAGTTCTTTTTAATTCATATTGAGTGTTGTATCCGTCCTAAAACTACTTTATTTTTGCTTAAATTCTGTGCATCTACATACTGAAATAACGCAATGACAATATATTTGAGTTTAAATGCTCATCTAAATTTGATTATTTCTACAACTAAGCCTATTTTTCACCTATGTAAAATGTAAACAGCAAAATATATAGAATGAGTTGTATTAGAATTCCTGTATTTTTTTTCACAAAATAATTTAGTCCATGGAGTCTGCATGGCTGATATGAATGAAATATTAATTGATTTCATAAAGAGAAGGACGATTTTTTTCGATGAAGTTTCAAGCATAGAGTTTAATTTTTTTTAGCTCCATGGTCTTAAACAAAATGTTTAAATAAAATAAATTATTATAGTATTGTGATGAATGAAATGAATGGGAGAAAGTTATGAATGAAATCCTGTTTTTATAGAGAGTACCAGGCGTGTTATTTTTTCTATGACGCCATTTGAATTAATTTCAGTTGTTTTCGATGAAGTTTTCAAATATAATAAATTATCGTAGTATTATGATAATTTTAAAACTATTACCGAGGAATGTATAACATTTTAGAGATGTTTAAACCAGGCAATTTATATTTCAATGCCGTCATTTGAATGAAGTTCATTTTTTTCGTTGAAGGTTTAAGTTTTCAAATATAATAAATTAATGCAGTATTGTGATAAGTTTCAAAATATTACCGAGGAATGTATTGCATTTTAGACTTGTTTAAATAAAATTGCATTGAAGTTGGAAAGTGTTTCATAATCAATGCTTTATGCATGATTGATCTTTCTTGTTTTGTTTCTTTACTTAACTGTAGCTCAATTCAATGGCAAGGTGGCCTAATTCAACCTAGAGATTTAAATAACACACACACACACACACACACACACACACACATATATATATATATATATATATGATTATGGGCGTAAACCGGTTGTCCCTGCCAGTGAGCTTTTGTGTATACCATACACTCTGCATATTAGAACATGGGGAAACGAATGGCGCAAAAATAGCTCCAAAAATGAGTGATAGGGGAAGAGTTGGCGCTGCGAACACTCTATAGTATAATTCAATGAAACGACATAGCAGTCGTGATGCATAAATTATAATTACTAATTGTAAGTAGTTTAAGCGACTATCAACTGTCATAACCCTTGAATATGGAATGTAGTTAAGCATTTTGCAAATGTTTCATACGGCATCAACAAACAAAGGCGTGGCTTTATGCAAATTGTTTTAAACACAATTTGCTATAAAAGCACGTTCAAAGTTTTGTGGAAACAGTCGACGATCTCTATTGGGCCCTCAATGTCCGACCGTGGTTAATTATTAAAGTTGTTTTACAATGAATACGAAAACGCTGCTAGCGTTCTTCGCGAGTGCAGACGTTTGAAATCATTGAGTACAGGCCTTCTGACAGCATGTGGCGTGCAGAGAATAGTTTAACGCTGAAAGCTGACCAGGACGAGACCGAAAACTTGTGACAACGCAAGTGGAAGCTGAAGATGTGCTACGACAGTTGTCGAGTCACAATGAGGCAGTAGTGCTCAATCTGTAACAAGACAATTGGATTTGCCCTACGCAACAATATGGAAGAATTTGCAGAAAATTTTAGAAAGTTTTCCGTACAAGATCCAGCGTCAACAATCGTTACAAGGTTCTGATACATGTATTCGTGAAGCGTTTGCTTTGACATCCCTTGCACGCATGCAAGTAGACGCTAACTGATCCTGGAACATATTGTGGAGTATTGAGGCACATTTTTCTCTGGAGTAGTAAACATTCAAAATAGTTGCATCTGGGCAATGAAAAATCTCCGCCTGTTTTAACAGATCTCTTAAATTATACAAAACTAATCGTTTGGATTGGGTTTACAGCAAGCTTTCTAATAGGTCTCTATTTTATTGTAGAAATTCATCCACAGGGACGAAATACATGTTCAGTGACTGCACAGCGTTATAGGGACATATAGCAAAACTTCGTGATGCTTCATCTCCAACAACGAGGATTCCTCAGCTCTACCATATTCCAACAAGATGTAGCACCCTCCCGCATTGTCCGTCCTGTTCAACAGCTGTTGCGACAGCATTGCACAGAAAATTGAGTAATCAGTCCTTCATTTCCCATCTTTCTGGCCACCCAGTTCACGATATCTGAACTTTTGTGAATTTTGGCTGTGGGGTTACCTTAAAAGCATTGTCCATCGGAGAGATATTCGGAACCTTGCAGATTTGAAGGACATAGTCATTTTGCACACGCGCAACATCACAATAGACCAGTTACGTGCAGCTGTCAAACACTCTGCCATACGGTCTCAGTTGTTGCTTCTTCAGCACGTTGGACACATTGAACCCTGTCAATGACTTGTCTTTCTACAGCCTTCCTCTCTTCAGTATTCCACGTGTAACATGATCCAGATTCAATTATTAAATTGACGTTTGGGTGTTTATGACTATTGTCAATATCTATCGCACGCTTATATCACTTAGATTCGTAATTAATATGCATCCGACTGCGAGGTTGTTTCACTGAAATATGTTTTTACTAGGGTGTGTTCGCAGTGCCATCTCTTCCACTATCGGTCATTTTTGGAATTACTTTTTTACGTCATTCGTTTCCCCATGTTCTAAAATGCATACCACGAAGATTTGGCGTTCTTATAACCACTGTCTCTTTCTCTACAGTGGGCTGAACAGAGTACTTTAATTCTAACCACCCGGTATATATATACCGAGTGGTCAGAATTAAAACACCCCTACTCTGAGCTCTCGATAGATCGAACTACTCAGTGTAAAGGCTCCAAAATTGTTGAACAAACTATACAAGACATGGGGAAAGGGATTACACGAAAAAAAAAATTAGTTCCAGAAACACCGATAGGTGGCGCTGTACAACAGAAAATATGCTGAAAAGACACAAAATACACATTTGTAACACATTTTATTCGAACGTACCAAACATTCTTATCACAAGGACCTTATCGATGCAGGGAATGCTGCGTATAACGTTATCCATTGATTGTTCAACAATAGCGGCGTCAAAATCGTCAACGATATCTGAACGAGTCGATTTGCGTCCTCGACCCGGCTGAACTCCAAGATGTCCAGTTTTCTCGAATCGACCGATCATTCTCCTGAGAGCTTGTGGAAGTAATGGTCCTTTGCGCAAATTCTTAAGTCGACGAAACTCTCGAAGTGCAGCTGCAGCATGTCCTTTGTTTTCATAAAACAGCTTCACAAGCAAAGCGCGTTCTGGCAGTGTGACAGTCATCGCTGATAAGAATGAAAATTTCCCAGTTTTATTCCCTTTTATGTCCAGAACATTAGCTGCAAATCAAGGGTTTATGCAAATTTTTGTGCTTACAGTGCGAAATTGCAGTTACAATGGCAGTTTAAGTTTCTTCACTTTTTTATCTTCTTTTTTTCATATCAGCAAAAGAAATTATAAAGGAAAAATTCCATATCGCATGCGTTTGTTTTTTTTGATTATTTTGTGTCTTTTCAGCATATTTTCTGTTGTATAGCGCCACCTATCGGTGTTTCTGGAACTATTTTTTTTTTCGTGTAATCCCCTTCCCCATGTCTTGAATAGTAAGTTCAACAATTTTGGAGCCTTTACACTGAGTAGTTCGATGTAGAAAGAGCTCAGAGTAGGGGTGTTTTAATTCTGACCACCCGGTATATATATATATCCTTTTGCAATAATTCATACCTTGTATAACTTTTTAAGTACTTTGCCTACACAAATAAAAATGATTACATAAGTGTAGAGTCATTATTCAAGTTGATTGTAGCCATTATACTTGGTTTTCAAATGATAAAAATGCCTTATCATATATAACCTTATTTACTAATAATTTGTCGTTAATATGGATTTTGTCATTTACCATCCTATTGAATAACACGTAACTTATTTTATCCTTTGTTTATATTGGCAAATAAAACTTTTCTTTAGAGGTAAGATCAACTCATGAGCATTTAAATAGGAATATCTATTACATAAAATTGCAAATAAGTGCCATTTGAACTTTGTGTATTCTTATTAAAATGGTTTATTTTGAAATATTTAAATGAAAAATATTGCAGACATCTAAAATACTTATATCTCAAACATAATTAAATATATTTTTATTATATAAAATATATAAATATATAATTTTTTGCAAGTAAAATATTAAATTTACTAAAATTATTGAAGTTTTACTTATCATAGAAATTTAATATTGAAATATATTAAAACCTTTTAATGCATAATTTGTGAATAAATGTGTATGTAGAAGTGTTTATATATCCCTTTCTTAAAAACCATATCAAGATGTATAACTAAGTTGCAGTTTTATTATAGTATATAGCCATTTCATATTAAATGTTCTGGAGTCATTGAATAAAATCCATTAAAGGATAGTGTTTCAAGATAAATAACTTATTCAACAAATTCATAAATACAAAATATTTAGTTTAATATTTAGAAGTTCTATTAGTATTAAAATAGCATATAAATTATTATATAATATATAGTATATAAATTATTATATAATATATAATATATAAAATATTTTATAATAGTACAAAAATAGGATGCAGAATGTATTATTCTAAAAATCCCTTCGAAAATATGGAAAATGTTTTCTAATATATAAAAGTTTATAGAACAGCTTATGGCTGCTAAATTCGTGACACAAAAAGAAATGGTCACAGAAATCCCCGAGTTTGTGATTTCTTACATTTCTACTAAATATTTAAAATTTTATGTCTTGAGAATGAAATTGAAAAAAAAAATACTGAAAGTATCTTTTCTGAGATGAAAGCACGTTTCCGTAGATATTTACCCAATTCCCATTTCACACAGCATTTTCCCACTATTTTTACGTTTTGTACGCTCTCTAAAATATACAGTAAAATATAGGAAAAGTATTGTGCATCGGAAAGAGAAAGATGTAAAGAAATGATATCAAACATTTTAATTTGAGTTTTCGATTGATTTATATAATTATACACACAATGTATATTGTATATACATAGGGAAAGTATTGTAATGGGGATCAAAAAATCGAATTCGATATTTTGACGGAACAGAACGTTTCAAGCTCCCCGGGTGTCGATTTGAAGGTTTCAGGCGATTTGTGTATATACCAGCAGGGTAGAATACAATTTTTGACTGGGGAGGCTGAGTGTTTGGCATTTTAAAATTAAAAAGGGTTTTGCTGTTACAAGTGAAATTTATATTTTTATATTTGAATTCGCTCTTTATTATTTTTTTTATGAGTAAAATAATATAATGTAGCATAAAAATGAAAAAAGTGCATGAAATGCACGAATTTTTAAAATGTTACCGATGTAAGATGAATACATGCAATATATTCATTTTAAATGTTTGCATATTTCTAAATTAGATCGAACTTTTCAACCATCATATTAAATAATATAGATATAAATTAGAACTTTATAAGCAAGTGACAGAAAGAAATATATATCAGTTTTGTAAATATAAATAGCTAGAACTACAAAATTGAACAATTCAAGAGTGCACTGAAAATGGGTGAAAACTAAATTTGGAACGTAACGAGGTTAGTTGAAAATCTCTGTAATGTCCTCTCAGCAATGTCCTTAAACAATTATTGAAAATTACTATACCATGAACACTTAATATCTTATAGTTGCAATATGCTAAAAATCTACTAGAAATATTATCAATCGGCTATGTAGAAAAGATTATCATGTAACAAGTGATTGCCAAAGCGAAATCTTATTTATTCCTTCTAAAACCCCCAAATACGCAAGTGGATGCTTCGCCATATTGATGCCGAGATTCGATTTATTACTTCTAAAACCCCCCAAGCCGCCCAGGTGGTGAAGTGGATAGCATCACCGGCTGCTGTCCAGTGGGCTTGGGTTCGAATCCCGAGTAAGGCATGGTTGTTTTCCTGAGGATGAAGACAGTCTTCCGCCTTCTGGGTCCTCGTTAAATGAGAAGCTGCACCCTTCAGACCTTAGCCAGTGATGCTTGCATGTATTAATAAACTTTGTATTCTTGTCTTGTGTGTCATTCTCTCTGTCCTTCTTCTGGTGTCACTGGACCTGTATTCGTGCTAATGCAGAAACAGGGGTCATAAGCAACAACAACAAAACCCCCAAATACGCAAGCGGGTGCTTCGCCATATTGATGCCAAGATCTACTTCACTAACTAACTATTATTGGTGCCGAAGGCTACTTCACTGACTAACTAGTAACTACTAAGTTTTAAAAGTCACTATTAATTTATTTCCTCATCCTGATCTTGTTTAAAGTTAGGTGAATATCAAGTTATTCGTGAAAAATCGTACAAATTATTTAGAATTACAATAAGTTAATATTTTCTGATAAAATAGCCCTTCGTTTGACTGAAAATTGCAGACACATTCAACAGCATCATGTCTGTACACGTCATTGAGAAACGGCATGTCTCAAATCCAATCATTCTCGTTTGAAAAGGGAAAAGCAATAGCCGCACACCTTCCCAAGGCTAGCTTCCACGCGCTCGTTACATGCGATGATTAGCTACGGAAGAGTCTGGATGTCTAAATATCATGCTAATCGTTATTCACTTCGTAGGTTTGAATATTTGAGTCTACAATACTTTAAAAAATGCGTTTTAATGGGAAAAAATTCTTTGAAAAGTGTTACGTTAAGCAAATAAAGTGTAAAAAGCAAATAAAGTGTAAAAAGCAAATAAAGTGTAAGCAAATAAAGTCCTTAAACTAGATTTTAAACAGGGGAGACTGAGTTTTTTAGCCTCTATGGACGCTACGCAACTAGTATGTACACGTATAGTATATGTTAGTGGGTGTATGTATGTTAGTATGTGTATATATATGTTAATGTGTGAATATGGGTGTTAGTGTTAGTTTGTATGTCTGTAGACGCGATATCTCACGAACAAATAGAGAGTATTGAAAGCAATATTATTACAATTAGTAAATAGTTGATCCTCATTGATTTAGAATACAATTGAACTTTCGCAAGAACTCCCTCCGAAGAAAATTCGCTAAATTTGTTCAATTCCTGATGTAGGCGATAAACAAAAGAACAAAGTACGATATCTTCCTTTCTGAAACCAAATAGGAGATACTATTTTGACAAAATACCAATTTCTTCAACATGTCATTCATTTCATAGCTATTGAGTTAATTTGCAATACTATAATTTATAATTCCAATAAAATACTGTTTGTGCTTATACATATACATGCCGTTTTAATACAAAAATCCTATAAAAATACTTATACGATAACTCAATACAAAATACACGTGCTATCTACTAAACATTGATGCAACCAAATGTCACAGTCATTGACAATGATGAATACTCACTCATGTCTGAAGCAGGTGGATACTCAATGTCAGTTTGAACAAGATGCAATGGTGAATAATTGGATACAAAATATCGAAACGATTTCATGAAACAATACATCGTGCTTAAAAGCTTACAGTGTTCCTCAGTGGGAGAGAATATATATATATATATATATATATATATATATATATCATTAACGAGGAATCTAATCGAAATTAATACAAAATAAGCCTATTGCTGTTCATTTCTTTTTGTGCATGCCATCAGTGTTATAACTGTTTTGCTTATTTTACTTACTTTACTTTAATGCTATGTCGTTAATTGCTTGATATTAGTTTTAACCCCTTTTTCTTTATATATATATACTATATATATATATATATATATATATATATATATATATATATATATATATATATATATATATATATATATATATATATATACACATTTTCGCTCTGTTACAATATTCTTATGGGCGAATAAAAATATATTCATCCATAAGAAGTAGAAGTTGAGCTACAGCTACAAAATTCGTCTTGTATGTATTATTTGAGGAGATAAGCAAATTATAAAAATTAAAGACTAAAATATCGTTTTATTAAGAAATGTTTTCAACAAGCACTTAACATTTTAGTAAGTTGTAGTAAGTAGCTCTCCTTTGACAGGTATACAAGCGGTATATACGATATTCAGTGTGCCATAGAGTCAATTAAGTTTACTATGCTCATCAGCTGAAAATTCTACCACAAATGTTGCAACTAACCAGCTAATTCAGTGGTATTCTGAGAACGCCGTCTAAGGACCTGAATGGTCATGGAAGCGTATTAAAACCTCGAGGACATTGTTGAGAAAGTCGTACAGTACGTGGTCGGGCGTTGTTTTGTTGATGAATGGAAATCGGGAGCTTGGTAGCATAGATAGAATAATCTGATGCAGAATATTGTATACGTACAAGTGAGTTGTCAGGTTGAATTTCAAAATAACTAGAGGAGATCGGTTGTCCCGCGATATGGCTTCCTAAAGTGTCATATCACGTGCAGTGGCCGTATGGCCCTCGACAGCAAATGCGGGATCACAAAGCTGGTCAATCCTCCTCCTCGTAAGTATGCCGTGGTTATGAGAGAAGCATGATTCGTCGTTAAAGACATAATACTTCCAGTCGAACACTGTCCAGGCCGACTGAGCTCAACACCAATCCAGAATACTCTGCATATATCGATGGCTCAGTGGTAGACACCTTAATGACCTTCAAAACCTAATCTTACCGTGTGTCAGTCTTCATAGAATAGTATATCTTGATAAAGGATGCTGAGGGGATGGCAAATGCTTTCAAACAGCTGATAACGACTCTATTGGCGTGAACAAGGCTCCTCTCCTGACTGCACGATCCTCTCGAGAAGTTATCTTTTTGGAGCATCCTGAGCTTCTGCGAAGATTACATGTGCCTTATCTGATCCACAGTTGCTAACACCTAGAAACTACCATATAGCTCCGACCAAGATATGAAAATACGTCTGTTGGACCAACCAGCTTCTCTTAGGCCTATGATTCAACCTTTTTCCAAATTCGACAATTTCTCATAAAGCGCCGTCAAGTACGTCTTAAAAGCGTATTTGTAGTATTTAATTTGCAGTATTAAAGCCGACAATCCAGTGCAATTGTCCGTAAGTGAGAATACTGGTTGCTTTTAATGCTGCTTTGCTTGAGCCCTATAGCATCATTGCCGTTGACAGTTTGACCATTTGCATGATTGTTAAAAAAACGACATTTTCATGCCGAGTTTTGCGGTATTGCTTAAGGGGTCTCAGGATTCTTAAACCTTCAAATATTTCAACTAATTTTGTAATATGCTAAACTATAATTAATTCTGATCATTTTGGTATAAATTGCGTAAAGAAATTCCTTCTAGATATACAGTTAGAGCAAAAATAAAAAAATCATGTTTTAAGAGTTAAAGGGACAATGCGGAACTTAAACGGATAGCAAGTGACATATTTCTTTTGTTTGCTTCATTAAATTTTGATTTTTCATTTAATTTGCCAGGTTTGGTAACTTTTAGTAAGTAAGAAAATGAAGAAGAGAAGTAAGTAAGCCGCTTATCTCCAATTTCATAATTCAAAACCAAGGATTTGTTTATAAAATCAACACATTCATCCAGCTCTGTGGCTGAATATTGAGATTGCATATGCTCATCTATGATCTAGTCAAATCTGTTATAATCATATTTTATTTCCCGGAATTTACCTGTTTTATCATGGATAATAGTAACAGTAAGTACCAGTCTGGTAAAAGACTGCGAAACAAGGAAGTTCAAGGAAATAATCACGTTAAATCAGAACACAGAAGGCATTTATTGGGAATACACTAACAGCTTCAGGTAAGAAACTAAATTCTTTTATATTTGACTATTATTCATAAGGTACTTTTAAGGGCTACAGAATTGTAGATATTGAAATTTTATTCAAAAGCATTGAATATAAACTTGTGTTTGCAATTCGTCATAATAGTAAAAAATTAACAGATAAATTTGTATGTGGTCTCAAAACTCAACATTTCAGATTGACTGCAAAAATTAGAGTGAGATTGAACATTTCAAAAGTAGCAGGCTTGTTGGACCCCCCACCTCCCGAAAAAAAAATGTTCCAAATATAAACATACGCACGGAATCTGCCATGCTGTCATTGCTCAAAATATTCTGTTCAATCATGTTTTTGTCTGCCCCTATTGTACAAAAGTCATGTGATCCTATCAATAGCAAGATAAACATTACTTAAATGGGATTTACTGAGTTTCTCTTATTTTACACTTGCACGCAACATTTTCTCAGAAAGCAATTGCACTTCAATATGAAAATTTGCAGAATTCTTCGGTTTGTTGTTTTAAAGAACCTATACCTCAAGTTGAAAAATTTTGTTTGAAATTTTTTTGGCATAATTTCATTTTGGATAAAAATGTGTTATTTAGGAATTTAAATTTTAAAGTTAATTTTTAAAACCTTTTATTATGCAATTCTTTTATATTGAATTATAACTTCTTAAATTAATACGTTTGAACATAAGCTGTTCTGAATTAAGATAAGTTCCGAATCTTAATTCAGAAGCATTTGCTTTTGAAAGCTATAGTTTTGTTTCAATTATGCGCGCAAGCAACATAAATCAATATAAAATTTTAAGACATTCATGAAAATTATACAATGTTTAAAAATATCATTATCAGACTCACCTTATTGACAAAATGAGCATATATGCTACATTTATTCAGTTATTAGCAATGAAAGTTCTAGGTGTTAGTATACCCTACTTTATCAATCTGTTAAATATTTGTTTTGCTTTTATGATGGCAATAAGATACGTGATGCTCATAAAACTGGAGAATGTTATGCATTCAACAGTTCCGATACGTACACTATTGAATGAATGAAACATACCGTTTCAAAGTATTAAATATTATAAAAAAAATGATTTTAACCTTATAACTACAATATTCAGTGTATTATATCATGTTTCAAGAAAGCATGTTCCTTTCTTTTAAACTTTTTTTTTTCTTTTTATGATTTGCCTGCCATAAAGTGATCGCTTGGAGGTGTATGTGATACAAATGTTTTATTAACCATTTATGAGTGTGAGACCAGAAATAGATCTCACATTTGATGAGACAGTTTTATGTACATATTTATTGTGGCATATTTATAACGGCGAACAATTCCGTGTAGTCTGGCTGACACCGAGTTTTATCACCCCGTGAACCTAAAGGTCAGAAGACCATAAATTTAGGGGGCCATGACAGAGGGGCTGAGCTAGACCTTACGAAATGTGGAATGGTTTCATTGGTTAAATGAGTAACCAATAAAAAAAGAAGATTGTTACGTGAAACTCAATGCAGCAAATGGAAGAAAAGGGGGAGTCCCCCCCCCCAACGAGGGAACCATAGCCTGTGACCCGAAAACGACACAAGAAGATAACTTGTGTACAGAAAGGGATACTAACATGACTCAGAACAGATAACTTGTACAATATGATTTAAGGCAGTGACGTTTTAATACGACTTAAGATAACTTGGTGACGATGACTGGATTTGGTGAATTCAGACTTGTAGAGTGTCCCGTAGAGGTTGCAAAATAATGGAGATATATTGATGTGTGAGTGCAATCAGAGTACGAGAAGGAGTCACACACCAAAGAGTTATGGCGAGTACAAATAACTGATGCGAGCATTTGATAAATGATCAAAGCCCGAGGCCGAAATTGAAGGTATGTGCCCATTGAAAATGATATATGGTCATAACCATTATTTAGGATTTTCCGTTTTGATCACATATGTCCCCTCCGCTGAAATAATATAATTAAATAGTGTAATTGAATTTAATTAAGATTATGTTGTTAATAAATGTTTTAATGTTAAAGTTTAAATGGTGCAGTCAATGAGTATTATAATAATTAATAATTCCTTTACAGGACTCACACGAAAATTAAATAATTGGTGGGTTTTATATAGCGGCACAACTAGCAATGTACGATTAAATACTAAATCCACTAATATGAGAATTTTCGGCAATGTTAAGATAAGATGATTAATAATAATTAAAAATAAAGTTAAGTTTCTATATTTTTATAGTTCCTACAATGAGTATTATTCAAAGAACATTCCATTAATTACTCAATGAAATTAACACAAGATAAAAATGTATAGAACATTAGATCGGTCTTTTATCTAGTAGCATGCCAATATTGGCAGCCATTAGAGACCCATTATTGGGTCAATATGCAAATCTGGACAATTTGACAATATTGGACTAATATCAGATGGCCATTTATAGCCAATATTGACATACCATTGGTACATTATACTGGTTATAATGCCACTGGGTATAATATATACCCAATATTTAACTAATAATATTTGGCAATATATTTCAAATATTGGAAAAATTTATATTGTAATGACACTATTTGCGTGATATTGCAATGCTAATATCTAGTCACTCCTCTTCCATGAATGTAAGGCTGCTATATTTTTAATTTTAGGACAAGGTTGCCAGATTTAGCAATTTATAGATACGAGCTCCTTACGGGAGCTTCTACAGAAGATGCCATCGCTCAGTTGGAGAGCAGTTGACGTTATATGAGCTAAACTGCATTGTGAGATACGTCAGTGTTTTGAGGCTAGTACGTACTATTTCTGTGAATTAGCTGAGCATTAAATTGCTGTTTTATTGTATCGGCCAGCTGTTTGGTGATTTTGTAAGAAAGTTATCGAGCTGTGTGCTGTATATTGTATCTGTTTAAGCTTACTAGTGCTTTTAAATAAAAGTGTTGGTTATGCAGCAATGTGGACAAGGCAAGGTGATTTTGTAAGAAAGTTATCGAGCTGTGTGCTGTATATTGCATCTGTTTAAGCTTACTAGTGCTTTTAAATAAAAGTGTTAGTTATGCAGCAATGCGGACAAGGCAAGGTGATTTTGTAAGAACGTTATCGAGCTGTGTGCTGTATATTGTATCTGTTTAAGCTTATTAGTGCTTTTAAATAAAAGTGTTAGTTATGCAGCAATGTGGACAAGGCAAGGTGATTTTGTAAGAACGTTATCGAGCTGTGTGCTGCATATTGCATCTGTTTAAGCTTACTAGTGCTTTTAAATAAAAGTGTTAGTTATGCAGCAATGCAGACAAGGCAAGGTGATTTTGTAAGAACGTTATCGAGCTGTGTGCTGTATATTGTATCTGTTTAAGCTTATTAGTGCTTTTAAATAAAAGTGTTAGTTATGCAGCAATGCGGACAAGGCAAGGTGATTTTGTAAGAACGTTATCGAGCTGTGTGCTGTATATTGTATCTGTTTAAGCTTATTAGTGCTTTTAAATAAAAGTGTTAGTTATGCAGCAATGTGGACAAGGCAAGGTGATTTTGTAAGAACGTTATCGAGCTGTGTGCTGCATATTGCATCTGTTTAAGCTTACTAGTGCTTTTAAATAAAAGTGTTAGTTATGCAGCAATGCAGACAAGGCAAGGTTATTTTGTAAGAACGTTATCAAGCTGTGTGCTGTATATTGTATCTGTTTAAGCTTACTAGTGCTTTTAAATAAAAGTGTTAGTTATGCAGCAATGCGGACAAGGCAAGGTGATTTTGTAAGAAAGTTATCGAGCTGTGTGCTGTATATTGTATCTGTTTAAGCTTACTAGTTATTTTAAATAAAAGTGTTGGTTATGTAACAATGTGGACAAGGCAAGATGATTTTGTAAGAAAGTTATCGAGCTGTGTGCTGTATATTGTATCTGTTTATGCTTACTAGTGCTTTTAAATAAAAGTGTTAGTTATGCAGCAATGTGGACTTATTCTTGTATCTTGAGATTTCACCCACGGTTCCAGAGGATAGGTTGTAACAATATGATGTTATACATATCTTGAAATATATCTGTTCTGTCACTCACGATATATTTGAATCCTCAGGGCACATTTTGTTTTAATTCTTATACTGATTATGATGTAAAAGATGCAAAATATGACACAGTGCAAGATAATCCAGTGGAAACTCACACTGTGAATATATATATTCTTTAGTGGTGAAATATATGCTATTTGAAACGATGTAATGCAATCGAATTATATCGAATATTTGTCAATCAGAAGCACTACGGCTTTAGCTTAGTCAAACAGCTAAACAAATATGATATGGATACAACCATTAATTTGCTTTCGTAAGCCCCTTGATATTTATCCGAGCGTGGCACGGATTTGGAAGCGCATATTATCGTTAGATTACCGCAGTCGATGCAAAATCATGTTTTACGGATGAAATATTCGACGTTTTAGCTAACAAAGGATACAAAATGCCGACAGAATGCTTGTTTGGTTCTTGAAAATTTTAAAGTAGCGTTATAAATAATTGGCTCTTAAGTATATTAAATGAGAGTGTGTGTACAGTTGTCTGGTAAAGTCACTGTTATTTTCCATTGTGATTTAAATTTTGGCGTCGCTAACAAGCGGCGAGATGAGCGACAAGGGTTATCACATTATTTTTAACACTTTACAACAAATTTGAAAATTGTTTATGACTTTGTTCATCCTGTCTGTCTGTCTGTCTTTCTGTCTGCCGTTAGCACAATAACTGCCGTAAAAATGACTTAATCCAAATGAAATTTTAGTATGTTGTTCACACGGTCTGTGAGACCTATGGGAATATAAATGAACAATATCACCCAATTAGTTTTGGGTTGAACCTGGGTTGAAAATATGAAATACGTTGAACCCTATGGGACCTAATTTTTCAAACATTTTTCAAGCGGATTTAAAATTCACAAATTGCTTCGAAAATTTTAGGTAATATTCAAATTATCCCATAAAATATATAAAATAAAAATTCAGCAAAATATATATTTAGTAGTTTTTTAAATAAAAATTAAAATAATAATTATACCTCTTATATGAAGCGATCACGTGACCGAAGATCACGGGACCCACTTCAAAATTAAATATGGTATTCATCTTGTCCCAAAATCGTGATACTTAAAGTTCTTTTAATTCATATTGAGTGTTGTATCTGTCCTAAAACCGCTTTATTTTTGCTTAAATTCTATGCACCTATATACTGAAACAACGCAATTACAATATATTTAAGTTTAAATGATCACCCAAATTTGATTATTTCTACAACGAGCCATTTTTCACTTATGTAAATTGTAAACAGCAAAATATATTGAATGAGTTGTATAAGAATTACTGCATTTCTTTAACGCAAATTTATTTAGCTCATGGAGTCTGCATAGCTGATATGAATGAAATATTAATTGATTTTACAGAGAAAAGGACGATTTTTTTCGATGAAGTTTTAAGCATGGAGTTTAATTACTTGTTACCTCCATGGTCTTAAGTTTTTAAATAAAATAAATTATTATAGTATTGTGATGAATGAAATGAATGGGAAAATGTTATGAATGAAATGCTGCTTTTATAAAGAGAGTCAGGCGTGTTATATTTCGATGGCGTCATTTGAATAAATTGCAGTTGTTTTTGATGAAGTTTTCAAATATAATAAATTATTGTAGTATTATGGTAATGTTAAAAACATTACCGAGAAGCCAGGCAATTTATATTTAATTTACGTCATTTGAATGAAGTTCATTTATTTTGATGAACTTTTAAGTTTTCAAATATAATAAATTAATGTAGTATTGAGATAATTTTTAAAATATTATGGAGGAATGTATCACATTTTAGAGATGTTTAAATGAAATTGCATTGAAGTTGGAAAGTGTTTCATAATCAATGCTTTATGCATTGATTATGAAACTAATTAAATTGATTATGAAACTTAGTAAAATTGATTATGATCTTTCTTGTTATTATTTTATGAAAAATGATGAAAATTGGGATAGTAGTAGATTATCAGTTAGAGTTGGTATGTGCAATTAACAAAATCTCATCAGTTGGAGAAACCATCTATAACAAACTTTCAACCTTGGTTATATAAATCATTAAATATCAAACTCATTTAAAATAAATTAAAGTCACTCACAATATTTCTTCAAAATGAGGAACCAGATTTTTTCCCGACCTGATTCTAAAACTATTTGATGTGTCTTGCTCGATTTATTGCAGATCTATTATGTAATAATTATAATATTTATTCTTTATTAATTTTATTTATTCATTATCACAGTAAAAATGATATTAATAGTATTTAAAATGAATGTTTTCTTATATAATCTTTCTTTGATATAATGTTAAATTTGTATATTTTACAAGTCCTTGAACTTTTAGCAGTTTTTGAACTTTCATCTTCTCAAAATTGCAGTTTTCATACACAGACGAGTCAAAACATTAAAAACACATACCTAATATAATATGTGTCCTCCTCTTGCTGCCAAAAAACCCTTTACCCGACGAGGCATAGAAGCAGCGAAATTTTGGTAGGTAGTTGTTGACACTCCATACCATGTCTGTGTTATCATACAGACTGCTTAAGGGAAAATTAATTATTCAAGTAAATATTAAATTAAGAAACTATAACACAACACCTGATGCAATTGTTAAGAGAGAATAAATTAAATTAAAATGTAATATCTTAGTAAAATTAGGCCGTATAATCTGGACAAATAAAATTTGGAATATAATACAAAGCATTGTGATTTTTTTTTAAATTGCACATTGCCTTTATATACAAATACAATTTTTTATACATGGTAAATTTAATAATTCTGAATTTCTTACCCAGAGTCCTCAAAAATGCTTATATATATTGAGTGATAAATCATAAAATAATCACAATGTAATTAATGTCTTCTGTAAAATGTAAATTAAAAAAAAATGATGTTCAATCTGAATGTTTTACTTAAATTTGAAGACTCACCTACTCTCAATTCTGCACAAATGGCAAGAAAATAAGAGTGAAACAATTGTCTGCGAATTCCATAAAATGAATTATTTATATTTTTGTTAATACTTCATATGTTAAGTTTCTATTCTGATTGTGAATTATGATTTTTGTAGTCAAGATAATCAAAACATCATTCTCTAAATTTACCAAAGTTCTGTGTCTTTATTCATCAAAATATCAAGAAATTTAACCATCAATATATTCATATTTGTTCATGACATATTAAGAATATAAAAAAATGTATTTATATTATCATTCATACATATTTGTATCTGTATTTAGTAAAAAATATTCATATTCAAATATAAAACCAAGACCATAATATTATTGTAAAATTCTGCATCATGAGTACGATAAATTGAATTCCAATCACGCTTATTGTAGTTAACGTGAATGTCTTTTTTTATTAGAATACTAGGGAACTTAGCCCTCTGCTAGCTACGCTTCGCCAAACCCATTGGGACCCTTTGCCAACCCTCTTTCACCCACCCCCCTTCTCCCTGCGCTTGGAGATCTGGCTCATATCTATCTCTCTTAAAAATTCTACTTTTAAAAATCTCTCTTTCTATCCCCATCTATTTTTCGCAGGAGGTAAAAGTAGGTATTTTTCTTAGCCCAGGGAATCCAAAAACTAAATTCCTTGATCCTGAACTCGCTTCGCGAGCTATTTTGTGCTAAACTAAAGTTTAAATTGATAAACGGTTTAATTCATCGTGTTACCCTATTATTTTTCTTACATGTACCACATTTTATACTTTTGTATGCTTTAGATTTTGCGGTACTAGACAAAGAAATCGCTAGACATGCCGATAAGAAAAAAATTCACTTCAGAAGTGCATAAAAAGTAAAATATTTCAAACACTACACCGAAATTAAAAAAGGGGCTCCGTCCTGCAAAAATTCACCTATATAGGTACCTGACTGCAAAAAATTTTGGTCTTGCTATTGTTAGTCTATTCAAGACGTGAACTCGCAGCTCAATAAAATATTTCTTAGACTACATACAATATATATCAAAAAACGGTTTATTTCAGCATTTCCCCCAAAGCTTTATCTACAAATGTACAAATTTCATATTTTTATATGCAATAGTTTTTGCGGTACGAAGCAAAGAATCTTGAAAAACGAAAAATTTATCAAACAGCGGCGACGGCGTCAGCTGTTTTTTTAATATAGAGATTTATTCCCAAATTATCTAAAATGGATTGCACAACACCAAATTGATTATTTTCTTAAAGATGCACTTAATTCATTGTAATTTAGAATCATGTACGCAGCATCACATCTTGCTTCTATAAATTTAACATTGTAAATTGAAACTATAATAATCGAATTATTTAGAATAGGAATTTCACATCTTTGAAGATGTTCCTTAAAGGATATAACTGATTTAGAGTCACGCGTCAAAATCAACTAATTCGGTTGATAGTGACCAAATGTGAACAATTACACCACTTCACTTGAATAACATCAGGTTACACATCAATAATAATAATACATGCAAATTTTCTTGAAGACTATTTACGGATTTTTAATCATGCTATATTAGAAAAGTAAGGGTCCGACAGATAATGCTCATGATAAAGTTATCGTGAGTTACCATTACAACGAATGATTTAAATCTTTTTAACGTGTTTTAATAAATAATTTGGAATAAGATAAATAAGTTTTGAATAATAATTTGGAATGCGATAATTTAGGATAATTAGATTGAAATGTAAGAAATTAAATAATTAAAATAAGAGTATTTAATGATGACTAGTAAATGCATTACAGTTTGAATAAAATGAATTCAGTGTCGTAATGAATCAAGACAGTCTACAAGCGAAGATCCTTCAGTTTCTGTAAATTACAGGGTTGGGTGTAATGCATCTTGTAAACGTTTCTCCAAGTCATCCCAAAATTTTCGATAGGATTCATACCTAGTGAATTTGGAGGCCATATCATTAAAGCCAATCCCTCATCACGTTCTTTGAACCATTCTTCTTACATCTCGTTTGCAGTATGACAGGGTGCGTTGTTCTGTTGAAAAATGCCAACTCCGGCAGGAAACAGAGTCACCATAAACTACTCACACTGTATATATATATATATATATATATATATATATATATATATATATATATATATATATACAGGGTGTCCCCAAAATATTGGTCTCGGCTTTTATTCCTTAAATATTGATTTTAGACATTCCCTTGAAAATTTTAATCGATTTCATAAAATTCTGTATCTTTTTTTACACAACTTTGTAATTTATTATATACTAGCAGCATACCCGTTCTTCGTACGGAGTATATAATATAAAGAAACTTGAAATTCATAATCATGCCCAAATTCTTATAGTATACTAAATGACATGTTTAATCAAAATATTCTGTTAAAATATTTAATATAATGCTCCTAAAAGGAAGTTTAAGAATCTCTGTTCTCGCTATATAAAATTATCTTCATGGACATATCTGAAGAATGAAACATCTTGGACCCCTTATGTAAGCAAATATAAAAAAAAAATATGGAATTGAATCAATATATGCAAAATAAAAGCGTTAAAATTGTATGGGACCCGTACTAATTATATACGCGAATATTAGAAAATATAACCTGTATTAGTAGATTACATGTATAAATTGAAAATCCCAATAAACCCGTAATCTTTAAATCTGAAGACAGTCATTTATTCCAATATATGTCAAAATTAAAGTGCTAAAATTATATGGGAAGATATACACGTACTACTTATAATGTCCGATTATTAGTAGAAGATTACCCGTTTTACAATATGAGTCTCAAATGTTTTTTGGTAAAATACAACAGACGACGTAATAAATTGAATATATAATTAATCTCCGTAATCTTCATACCAGAAGACTGTACTTGATTCCAATATATATGCCAATATATGTCAAAATATATGCCAATATACCTGTACTACTTATATTCTCGTAGGTTAGAAGATATACCCGTGCATTCCTAGAAGATTACTCGTACAACGTACAATATGCGTGTGTCAGCAATTTTTGCCGCAATAAAACAATGGCGTAATAACTTAAAAATATAAATAATCACTGAATCAATAATTCCGGAAAATATCAATAATAATCATGTTTAAACCTGAAGAGTATAATTGATATTATCCAGTCCAAAATGAAATGGCAATGAAATTTATTTTATATACATATCTTCATTATTCAAATCGGAAAGGATTTAATAAAAATCGTCTGCCGCATAAACACATTGGATTTAAATCCGTTGCTAAGCGACATGATATCATTTGCTTCAAATAAATT
Organism: Amaurobius ferox; assembly: GCA_951213105.1. Lineage (NCBI taxonomy): Eukaryota > Metazoa > Arthropoda > Arachnida > Araneae > Amaurobiidae > Amaurobius > Amaurobius ferox. The sequence goes on from OX578145.1 coordinate 29,738,131, forward strand.
GGTAGAAAAAATATCGTCTAAATAGTTATATTTCTATGGAACATTTGGCGACAGTTTCGTCAAATTAGCGACATTTTAAAAAATCGCCAAATTTTTCGCCAAGTGGGACTGCAAAACTGACAGTTCCACTTTGCGACAAATTGACGAAATATCATCACAATACTATCCCCTAACAAAAAATAATTAATATCATTTATGTAGCGCAATTTTATCAATTTCAAGATATTTTTTATAGATTTGAAAACATTTTTATCAATTTGGTGACATTTTAAAAATTCGCTAAATGTATTACTAAGTAGGATGGTTGGTCTGACAGATAAATGCTAACCAAACATCATTTCAGTACTCACTTCTAACAAAACAAAAAAAAATTTCATTGATATGTAGAAAACCCAAGCCACACGACCAACCCGAAGGTTTATGGCAGCTGTTTGTGTGTCGTTTATATCAATTTGGCGACATTTCCGTCAATTTGGCAAAGTTTAAGAAAAGTTATCAAATTAGCGATATCCCTCCAAATTCGTATCTTTGAATTTGCAGATCTGAATGAAACATTCTTATCCCGTTTCAATATACTAAATGAAAACACTACAATGGTATTAGAAGATATACCCGCTCTACTCTTTTTCTGTTTCAACAATCGGCTATATGAATTTATTGGCTAAACACAATGAGTTTAGTAGCTAAATACGATATAAGCTTGAAAACTCTTTGCCAAAATAAATGAAATTGATGTACGCAGTCAGCAATTAATATAATTAAAAGAAAAATCAAACCGTCCATTCATAAGATATACTTTTATATCCATTTATCCATTTATTTATTATTTAAATCGAAAAAAAATAATAAAAACATTAACAAACACATTTAATTTAATTGCGATGCCGAGCAACATGATATATCCTCCTAAAATGTTAAAATTTATTAACCACTAACAGCACACCCGTTATTCGTACGGAGTGTATAATTTAAAGAAACTTAAAGTTCGCAATCACGTGCAAATTCTGTTAAAATATTAAATTTATTGCTCCTAAAGAGAAGTTTAAGAATATATGTTCTCATTATGCAAAATTATCTTCCGGATCAGATCTGAAGAATAAAACAGCCTGCCCCCTTTTGTAAGCAAATTTACAGAAGAAAAAATAGGAATTGAATGAATATATGCAATCCCGTACTAATTATATTGTCGCAGATCAGAAAATATGCCAATGTGTTAGTAGACGATTACCCGTATTACAATATGCGTCTCAAAAATATTTGCCAAAATAAAAGAGATGACGTAATAAATTGAAAACATCAATAATATCCGTACTCTTTATACAGGAGGTCGTAATTGATTCCAATATATGCCAATATATATCAAAACATATGTCAATATACCTGTACTACTTATATTCTCGTAGATTAAAAGATATACACGTGTATTTGTAGAAGATTCGTACAACATACAATATATGAGTTTAAACAATTTTTGTCATAATAAAATAATTGCATAATAACTTGAAAATATCAATAATCCTTGAATGAATAATCCCCGAAAATATAAATAATAATAATTTTTAAACCTGAAGACCGTAATTGATATTATCCAGTCAAAAATGCTATAAGAAAAATCAAATCGTTCTTTTCTAAAATATATTTTTATATCCATTTATTTATTATTCAAATCGAAAAAATAATTATTAAAATTAACAGACAGATTTAATTTAATTGCGTTTCTGAGTAACATGATATAAGATAGAATCTTATAACATGTTAAATATGTCATGTCTTATAACATAAACTGCGAAATTAAATAACGATTTTGATTTCTCTATACTTCTCATTGTTCCGTAAAAGCTTGTTTTAAATAAACCATGAACCATGGAGATAGATTTCCCTTTCAAATCATGTTTCAAACAATTCATGTTTTCAGAAAAAGACTAATTAACGCAAAAAATCTCCCATCAAACTCAGAGATTAAATTTTAATTCACTTTCAAACGATTTTCAAGCTTTTCGTTTGGATAAACCACGGAGTTGGGGAGTAGAACTCCTAGGAAAAAGTTCCGTTTTTCATTAATATCTCGACAACCCCAGGTCTTAGAAACTCGAAACTTGGACAAAAGTTATGGGGGGATATTTCAAGGCTATTCACCAAATTTCATTAAATTCGGTTCAGCCGTTTTTCCGTGATGATGAGACAAACGAAAATTTCGTTTTTTACTAATATCTCGAGAACCACTGGTCGTAGAAACTCAAAACACGGATATAATTTTAAGTGGGGCTATTTCTGGGCTACCCACAAAATTTCATCAAATTCGGTTCAGCCGTTCTCCCGTGATGGTGTGACAAACAGACAGACAGACAGACAGACAGACAGACAGACAGACAGATTTTCATTTTTATTTATATAGATGTCTAAGATCAATATTTAAGGAATAAAAGCTGGGGTCAATGTTTTTGGGACATCATACATATATATATATATATATATATATATATATATATATATATATAATATATATATATATTATCGGTTTTAATTCGAATTGTATGGCTGTCCTGATGAGAATGCAATTTCGAACTAACCGCCATTTTTTTTGTGGGGTTTCAATTGATTGTTATCTATTCTTAATCTCTTATCTTAAGCTGATTGTTATTGCCTATTCTCATTTTTGCCGAGTTTTATTTTTATTTTTTTATATACTTTTAATTGTGATTTTTGAATCCTAATATTCTTCTCATCCCCCTTTCCATTGTAGTGATATGTTACCTTCTCTCTTTATCCTTAGTCTTGGCCTATAGTTACTCAATATGTAACAGATATGCTAGAGATGGGTTTTTTTGTACATACAGTAGTTTATGCATTATTTTCGATTAAAATCCTTTAATTTATATATATATATATATATATATATATATATATATATATATATATATATATATATATATATATATATATATATATATATATATATATATATATATATATATATATATATATATATATATATATATATATATATATATATATATATATACATTGGTTCATGCAGGACGGTCTCTCCCGTATAGATCAGTCAGTGTTTTTGACACCATTAACAGTAAGTTTGGAACCCAAGTTATCGCCTACCAATATCCAAATCGTTTTCCTGGTGCATTGCATTGGCCACCTTAATCACCAGATATTAATCTATGTGATTTCTATCTTTGGGGATCATATGAAATATTTTATTTACAAGAAGAAGCGCACAGACCTTATTAGTCTCAAATGTTCCATTACTGACTCATTTTCAAGCATGAAAAAAAGAAACACTTAAATTTGTAACTGACAACTTTGTGTCTAGGTTGCGCTATTGCGTCAACACTGGAGGTTCTCACCTTGAAAACCTAAACCATTAAAATCCTTTTTCTCGTTTTTTTTTCAATATATATATATATATATTTATATATATATATATATATATATATATATATATATATATATATATATATATATATATATATATATATATATATATATATATATATATATATATATATATATAATGAATTAAAGTAGAGTATTTGAAAATAAATAGTAAAGCGTAAAGCATCCATAACAGATAAGAGAATTCAATTTCTAACCAAAAACTCAACAGAAAGCTAATCCTCAATATGAAAAACCAGGAAACAATCCGTTTAATTTAAAACAAATATTTTTAAGAAATGGAGTGGAGAACAAAAGAGTGAAGGGGATGTAATTTTAAAATCGTCAAGATGTGACTACAATACATCAGCTTCAAATAGCACATTTCATTTAATAGCCTTGCTACCATGAGCAAAAGGCTATTATCAACCCCGATGTTCAATACATTGAAATGAATTGAGAAAATTGAAAATTAAAAATAATTGATGCTGGTGTGTAGATGATCAATCTACTTACATGTTATGGTTGATCATCTACACATATGTAAATTAATTTTTTTTATTTTTTCAATTTTCTCAATTTATTTCAACTTATAGTACATTGGGGTATCTAATAGCCTTTTGTTTACAGTAACAAGGCTATTAAATGGAATGTACACCTTCAAGCTGATGTATCGTAGTCACACCCTGATTATTATACAATTGCATCACCTTCAATCCTTTGTTCGTATCTCCATTTATTTAAATATACTCGTTTAAAATTATAAAGATGGTTTTATTGTTTTCTGGTTTCACACACACACACACAACATACACAAGCGTCCACACACTCACTCACTCACGCAAGCACGTACGATCGCACGCACGCACGCACGCACGCACGCACGCACACACATACACGCGCACACACATACAGATAGAGAAAGAGACTGTATTTTCGTTTTCGAAGCTTGACATCAATTTTCGAAGACCTCAGGTAAATATTGGATTTAATTCTATATTCTTTAAGGTACACATTGACGTATTAGTTGTCACATCTCTTCAAAGCTTATGTGTTTATGCATATTTAGATAAACATATTCAGTCTAAAATTACCAGAAATGGCATGTTGTCTCAGGGTTATATGCATGGACTAATTATCACACGTTAAGCTGACCCTGGAACATGTGAGCCCATATCTAACGACGGCTGATGTTGCAGGCCCAGACCACACAGTCAACCCTAAGGCTTGCGGCAATTAAGTGTATGGCCGGGACGACGCCTGATGTAAAAAAAAATGTAATCGAAATTATACCAAAAACGCGAAACAGATATTCTTACAAACACTTCTGTCAAGCGAAAACAAACTACAGAAAGGTAAAGTAATATAAGAAGAATAGAAAAGAATAAAGGAACGAATGAGAAATATAAGAAAAACTGATTCCACTAAACCCAACAATGCCCCAAATCAAAGAATGCAAATATGTAGACAAGGTGCTAATCATGAAGATGATGACTACGATCCATACTGCTTGGTTTTCGTAGAATCCTATTCCAATATCCGTTCGGAAGATATATCGAATGCTGGTCAAGAGTGTAAGTATTAGACCCATGAAGATTGCATTTCAGGTTTAAATCAATTTCATGTGTCACAACTGTGGCAGTAATTATTTAGTAGATGACTGATTAATACAACTGTAGTAGCTGGTACCACTTTGAAGGCACAAAATGAACTGCATCTTTCGTTCCTTAAATATAAGTCTTGTTTTAATATTGCACATAGATTTTTTATTTGTATATTTTTTCATTTATTTAAATTTACTTATAATGGATAAATCTTGTTTTGATGTTTTACAATTTATATACCAAGCAAATAAAGCTTATATAAAACAAATATTAACATGAAAAACCTTATGCAAAATACACGGGACAACTACACCAAAGATGTGTGACAACTATACCAAAGGGTTGGAACAACTATAAATCAAATGAAAAATTAAAAATAATTAATTAAAAATAATAAATTAATTGAAAAATTAAAATTAATTATTTACCACTCATATAAATATTTCGTAAGTTTTCTGTAGCTAGCTAAATGATGAAAGTTGTGAATGGTAATGAGAGAGTTTGATTTATATTTATGAAAAAAAAATGCAAAAAATGGAAATGTAAAAACTGAGGCAATTAGCTTTGCTTTACCCTATTGAGCAATGTCATACAAAAAAAATAATAAATTGAATTAGTGTACGTTTTATTTTCGCGTAATATTGACATTATTTCTTCCATTTCAAAACAAACGGTCAAAATGACCACCCACCATAGTTCCAGGTCTACCGGAAACGCTGTAATGCAAACTTTAAACATAATTTTCGTCAAATCTACCATTAAATAACTGTCGTTTAGAAATAGAAAATTAGCCGAATATATTCCAATAACTTACAGGGGACAAAATATCCCCAGGCTTGAAATGTATTGTTCAAGTGCAATGATTGTTCAATCAAGTGCAATAATTGTTCAAATGCAAAAATCATAATTTTAGTGAACTTTTTCTTTAAAATATTTTTCAATTCATATCTTTTACTCAGATTTCTCTAAACCCTACAATGTATGATTTTTTATCTTTCCACCAAACATTTTTTTTTTCTTAATGATTTTGGCTTAAGTATATGTGAATAAATATTGAAAAAAATATTGAGCTTTTTCTATTGGTTATTTTTTTAATTTTTATGTTTGATTCATATATAAATTAGTATGCATTTAGATACAACTTTCATTGATATTGAAGAGATAAAAAAAATTATTTACCACCATATAAGTAATAAGTTTGGTATAAAAATGCTAAATTATACTTTGCTTAAAAAGAAAATATATATTTTAAATAAATTTAAATTTTTATTTAAATTTAAATTTGGGATATTTTAATGCATTTTATTACTATTATATTTATGTGGAATAGAAAACACCACATTTTTTACAGTCGATAAAAGATTGCGTATTGCACATTGACAAATTTACATCTATAGTGCGGCTCTTCTTTCTTTTTTCAGGACCATAAAGCAACTGCTTGGTCTCCCCCACTATAGGACAGAACAATCTCCAATTTCTGTTAAAATTGAATAAATAATTTCAATACTATTGGATTGCTTTGTTCTTTGTTATTTATTAATATTGATAATTATAATATTTTAAGAATTAATTCATTAATAATCCAAATATTCAGTAAAATTGCATTTGAAGGTAAAATCGTTCGTAATTGCATTGCAGTTGCTCGCGGAATATAAATATCCAAAAAATGAAAAAAAAATCATGGCTGTCTGATAAAAAATATGAAATATATGAATAATTTATGTCAATAATTAACAACATCCTAACTAGTTATTGAGTAAGCATTGCAGGGTATATGAATCAGTACAAGATACAGACTGTTACTTGGTATTATAGCACTAACTTTTGTTTAAAAATATGAAATTGATTCATATACACCACTGTGTATTGTGAGTTTAAACCTACCCGTTAATGCATGGTGATGCATATATGAACCATTCACAAAAATCGAAATTTTAATATTAAAATCCATTTTAAGTTAAATCAATTTACAGAAATGAACTCTGCATACATTGATTCTTTGAAGTTCTTGAAAAATTACTACTAAAACACACAATATGTAAACATAGAAAGTAATTTTTAAGAAAGAATTACTTACTAAAACTATACATAAGGTGTATCGTTGGTGCAATTTACTGAGGTCATCAGCAATAAATTACTGAGAGAGTATTCTAGATATCGAATAAGCACAGAGAGCAGACTATTTCTTGATCTTATATGGCGAAATCAGCTAATTATCGAATAGTAAAGATAACTCTTGCATTTAATTGAAAGTTAATATATAACTTTAATATCTTAAACGGTGAAGTCAAAACTGATGAACTGATTAATCAATTGAAATTTTCGAAGGGGCAGATTTCTCGGTATTTATATAAAACATTATTTATTGCACGTAATTTCTGAGCTATGTATTATACAGTCCTATTCGATATTTTACTTCTAACATAAATGGCAATGTAAAAATTGTACGAAGGTTGTCAAGCATGACTATTTAAAATAAATTGTGACCTATATAAATGCGGTTTTGTTAGCGTTTCTGGTGCAATAAATTCGAGATGTCGATGTTATATCCCATCATGAGGTCATTTTCACTCAGACAATGCAAAAGGGAACCTCCAGAGCTTGTCATAATCGGACATATGCGCACTGAATATCAATATGCAAGTTTGCCACTTTTGAATTTTTTGTATGTATTGGTGTTTCGGATAGCAACACTTATTGGAGACTTGCAGATAGTAAAGGTGGCGATATAACAGGATATTTTGAATATATTTAACACTAAAAGATGTGATCAGTATACAATATTGCAATAAAAATGTTTGCTGACTATTGATAGCCGTTATATCATGGTGTATCTGCAGTATTTTCTGCCGTATGCCGGATTTTATTGTTAATATAAATCATGCAAGCTGACTAGCGACTCGGTTATGTCTGTTAATACACTATCCGATATAGAAAATGCAACACCACAAAGGTTTGCAAATTGCGAGACAAACCCAGCTGGTCGATGTATGCAAATGATCTGAAATACAAGTAGGTCACGTGATTAGGGCATGGGATAAAAGGGATGGGAACGGCGAATGAGCCAACTGTTGTTACTGCCTATCGCACACCACGGTAACCTGTTTTCCGGCCTGTTTCTCGTTTCAGAAGACGCGTGTTGAAGAGATGCCTGACCGACGCCGGCGAAGTTCGTTTTAGCATTTTGACAATCATACCAGGGAATTCATTTTAAGCATACGTACGGCTGAGTGATCATACCAGCGTATCGTCGCTGAAACACGCGTGATGCGTCCACTATGCAAAGGATTTGGGGAAAATGGAATAAAGAAAATTATGTGAATCGTCGCAGTGGTACAGGTTCATCTAGATATAAGTCAGCACGCGTTGATCGACGCATTCGAATGCCTGCTGTGGCGACCCTACAGATAACGAGTTGATGTTGTTGAAACCCAGACCGTCCGACCTACCAGAAAGGTGTAAGGTAACTGTTTGGACGGTCGGGAAGTGCCACCCAATTTAGACCGAAACCCAGTGGGGGAGGCATCCACAGGGACCGTACCCTCCTTCCCCTACCACCAACCTCTCGGAAGGACTTTCGGACCCACATGTTTAACGTGATCGTACTCCGCATGAACACGGCGGCAGTTTTGGCAGCGGCTGGAATCGAACCCGGGCCTACCGAGTGCAACTCCAGCGCGCTAACCAATGGGCTACCGCACCCTCTACAGATAACGAGTGTTGAAATTCTGCAGAATTTTCAGGGTACATTAGATGTTCCAATATCAGCGAGAACAGTTTCTTGACGATTAGCTGGAAGCGGCTTGCACTCAAACCGCCCTTTACGAAGACTATCATTGGCGACAAGACACTGACGTGAGAAATTGCAATGGTGTCGGGCCCGAGACTCTTGGCCTCTGGGACAAGGTAGTGTCCAGCGACGAGTCTCTGTTCTCTTTGTAGAACAGAGTTTGTAGAATGACAGTCGCTATGTGACAGTCTGCAGAGGACGTGGAAACAGATCCAATCCTGCTGCGATTGTTGAACACCATATTGCTCGAGAATGCATCATCATGGTTTGGGGTGCCATCGGCTACGATAGCTGGTCACCTCTGGTTTATATCAGAGGCCCAATAACGTCACGACAATATGAGGATGATTTGCTTCAGCCAGTTGCACTGCCCTATCATCAGCGGTTGTAAAATGCTATTTCCCAGCAACAAAACGCGCGACCGCACAAGACAAACATTAGGACACAAGCCTTGCAAGGTATCCAGGTGCTTTCTTGGCCTCCGCTGTCTCCAGATCTCTCACCCATCGAGCATGTACGGGACGTGATTAACAGTCGTTTGACTGCTCTGCCTCCGCTTTAAGTATAGGATGATCTGTGGAGGATGGTTTAAGGCATATGGTTACCCATACACTAGGAAACAATCATCATGCTCATTGCTTTTGTTCTTCGAACGGTTGCTACTTGTATCGCCGCAAGAGGTTTAACTACTGCCTACTGATCCTCCCTGTCTATAGCATTACTGTATTGCATTAATCTTTTGAAATTAACATCACTTACTTATATATGCCATTTCTGCCTGTGTGTCCTTTATCATCTATTCGATCTTTCATGGTGTTGCATTTTCTGTGTTGGATAGTGTATATCGATTTAGAACTTAGAAGCTGAGATTAATATATCCTCTTTAGTGTCTACTATAAATCATCAGCGACAAGACGCTTCATATATTGGACATTAATGCAGCCATGCGTTACGGCCACTAGGATAGATTAATACGTCACTCTTATTCAAAATGAATCTTCATAATCTACGATTGATAATTTAATAGAGAACATCTGGAACATCAAATATGTTTGTTCTCAAATACTTCCAAAGCAACTGTGTTCCATATTTAGAAAAACAACCATAATGACAGACAACCCAACTCTAGTACAGACGTTAAGATAAAGTTTTAATCTAGGTAACAATAGATAAATACAAAATGGAAATTCTTAGATCGTAACTTATTTATAAAGAAGGGAAACGGGTTGTAGATTGATTAACATTAAAATAAGTGTATACAATCTAAAAATACATTAGAATAAAAAGTAAATATGGAAATATGGTAATATGTTGCCATGACTTAAATCATTGCTTAACCGGAGAGTGGGGATCACAACTCCCGCCGGCCATTTGAGATACTTTTCGTTTTTCACATTCATCTTTTGCTTTGCTGTGTATTAGGTTTTCTTTTTAGAAGTTATATATATATATATATATATATATATATATATTAATATATATATATATATATATATATATATATATATATATATATTAATATATTTATATATATATATATATATATATATATATATATATATTAATATATTTATATATATATATATATATATATATATATATATTAATATATTTATATATATATATATATATATATATATATATATATATATATATATATATATTAATATATTTATATATATATATATATATATATATATATATATATATATACATATATATTAATATATATACATATATATATATATATATATATATATGCTATGCAATGAACTATGCAAAGGAGATAGTGCAAAACAGTGAGAAAACTAAAATTTATCAAATTCATGCATTTATGCTTGAACTACTGCATTTGTTGAAATAAAATTTATCATTCTCTTCGGATGCGTATGAAAATTCAGAATTACTTCCAAAACAATAATCTGTTCTTTATTTGAGAAAAAGTGTTCATTATTTTTCTGCTCTTGAAATATAAATTGATAACCCAACGTTATGCTGATTATTGCAAAATTAATGGCACGTTAAAGTAATATGAGGATTTAAAAGTCTCAAGACTTGTGAGATTAGTTTTCAATAGGTGTGTGGTAATTTAATACTCATCACATGTTTTCTATTGAATATTGAATCCCAGAGCAGAAGAAGGATTATGAATAAAGTAATAATATGTTGAAATATGCAAAATTTAAATTGCGAGTAGGTTTATTTTAAAACATAAATTCTAAATGTGCTTTTCAGTTTAAATATATAATCATTTTTCGTCGGGTTGGAACGTAAAGTATCTTTGACCCAATATTACAAATCTGTTTGTGACACCTTGGATGTCGCATTATTTATCCTGGAATCAAAAAAAGAAATTGCACAGTTTGAAAATAATTATTTTTTGATCTACAGTACGAGAACATTTCATAAGTAATTTCAACTTTTTTATCCTGAAATCACAAAATTTTGCTCAGTTTGAAAATAATCTATTTATTGGTCTACAGTATGAGAAAATTGAATTTCAACTTTTTATTCATTACAGACGAACCTATTTCCTAAATGCTGGTGTCTTAAGTTTTAATGAAAGACCGCTTCTCATGACATACCTCTTTTTACTGTGTACAGAGTAGAAACATCGAACACAGCGAATTCTATAACGGAGCTTTGCATAAGAGCAAGAAAGAACTCAACACATCGTGCCGTTACATCGTGCTCAACACATCGTGCTCAACACATCGTGCTCAACACATTTCGCTGTCAGTGCAGATCGTTAGCTACTGTAATCCTGAGTGCTTAGAATTATGTTAAAGATGGGTGGAGATAAAATAATGGTCTGCATCTCTATTACTTCAATATACTTTCAACCTATATAAGGGCATTGCAAAATAACAAGCAAGTGCACAACCTCACAGCTTTTGTATCATGGATTCCAGGTAATTTCCTATTTTCTTCCAGAATCTGCTACCAGAATGTATTTTATATCTTTTCTTCAAGTAATTTGCACTCACTAATTGTATTTTTCATACCTTTTTGCACATCTTAAAATGTTATTTTGCTTTTCTAAAGTCTAAATTCATTCGGTTCTGTGAGACCAGAAATTGTTCTCGCATGAGACACTTTTATTTGAGTATTTCTGGTGGCCAGAACGGCAAAGAAAGCGGTAGTCTGGCTGGCACCGGGGTTTATGACAACGTGAACTTTAAGGTCATAATACTATACATTTAGGGGTGCCAAACCAGAGGGGCTGAGAAGGGCCTTGCTAAATGTGAAATGATGCCATTGGGTTGAGAAGAACCAATGAGCGCCAGAAAGAAGAAAGGCGGAGCTATCCTCCCCCCCCCCGCCGAAGGAAACACAGCTTGGAGCAGACGAAAGAAAAAGAGTGCAGTTGTAGACGAAATCAGATGTAGACAACGAGAATAAGGGATGGAGATTAGACATGACGAGAAGATGATCGAATTTTGACTTCGAAGCATGCCAGAAATAATCTCGATTTGACTAGAGCACGAGTAGAGAAAAATGAAAAACAGATTTGTAGAGTGTCCCGTAGAGGTTCCAAAGTAATGGAAAGAGATCTATGTGCGAGTGCATTAAAAGTGCGAGTAGGAGCCACACACCACAGAGTTATGGCGGTATTCAGCACTAAGACTGATGCAAGTCTTTGAGAGATGATGAGCCCAAGACTAAACTGGAAGGTATGTGCTCAGATTATCACAGGCCCTAGACACTATCGTAAATCTAATAATTTTGGTCGCATATGTCCCCTCGCTAAAATACTTAATGAAAATTGATGTTATTGATAAATTGATGTTGTTAATAAATGATATTGTTTAAGTTTAAATGGTGTGATCAATTTAGCATTATAATAATTAATAATTATTTTCAGGACTTACACAAAAGGTAAAAATAATTGGAGGGTTTATTGCGGCACAACAACGAGCAATGTACGTTTAAAATGATAATTCCACTTTATGAGTATCAACGGCCATGTCTTTAATGCTTAATAATGATTAATGTTAATTATAAACTTTAACTTTTCTTCTATTTCGGTTGCCACAGGTTCAAACAATGTTATGCCTTCATATATTGGCACTTACCGGAGGTTAAAGCTTTTAAAGGTAATAAGAACGCTTCTCAAATCTCACCTCATTACCAGTAGTGCGCTAGCAAAAGGCAATGAAATCATGGAACGCGAATGGCGAGAGATGGTCAGTTGAGCTCTTCCTTGTTTCCATGAAAAAACTAGTGCTTTTTAAATCTGATTTTAATTTTTTTGAGTACATTTGTATTATTATTGAGAGTTACCCCTTAACATAAAATTTACATCCCTTGACATTTATTAATGTTAGGCCAACATGTTCTAGTGAGCAAAGTCAGAAAAATACGTTATGATACACTCACACTCACACATATATATAACCTCAAAAACATTTTGAACCAGCTCCGAGAAACCTAGAAGTGAAAATACGTCCAAAACTCAAATTTAAATTTTATATTAATTTGAGGCAAATTAATATTTTGTTCGTTTCAGATAAATGACGATGCTTTCTAGTTGCTAACCTGAGATCGTCTATGCAAGGAATGACGAGTGCAAGTTCTTTTCTTTTATCGTATTAAATTCAATGAATCTGGGAAGATCTGTTTAAAGTAGGCTTAATATGATATTGTATCCTGGCTTTGGAAAACAGATATTTCATAATTTGTTTGTACATAAAGTGGTTTTATGTAACATATCTTGAAAGCATGTGAACTGGCTGTCTCAAACGAGTAGCCATTTCTTTTGTAAAGCTGATGCGTGACAAGTTAGCAGTGGTATATTCTCCTCATCATTGATGCAAGATACCACCTCAGGTAAAAAATCATTAGAGTGACGGACTATTTTATTTACACGAGCACTGACGTACATTTTTTTGTATTCTTACATTAGGTTTTAGCTCTGAAAATATTGCGGAAAAAAATATATCTGAAAAAAAAGTATTTATATTTTTGACAGATTATGACTCTTATGACTCCAAGCGAAGTAATAAATGTCACTGAATACAATATATTGCTTGCAAGAAATTGTTTCACGAAGATTACGTAAGTAAATGGTAGTGATTACTGTAATAAGCTTAACACATGACTAACGCTATTTCACATAATTAACTTGTTAAGAAAATATTAGAGACCGACCGAATAATAACGTTCATTTACCCATACTCAATAATAAAGTTCATTTACCCATAGTTTTGAAACATGTCCAAGAAAATTATGTTTATCAGTTGTTAATGAGAAAAATAAATCATTATTTTTATATTGCACTTCATTTATAGTCTGCTGCATGTGTATAGTGCTTGTATATTCCCCATTTATTGTTGGCATGTTACTCAGGTATAGTGGTATGTTTCCAGTTTTGTAGGGTAAATATGTAAAACATTTAAATAAATTACAACATTTTATGATAAATTTTAAGTATGGTAATTTTTTAGTAGTACTGCTGGATGAAAACTTAAGTACTTTCTTGCAAAACTTCCGAAGTATTGTGTGACTATTGGTTTGATCCTATTTTTATACTTCTTAATCGGGCATCTATTTCATCCCGGTGTACCTACTATTCATGTATTGAAAGAAATGTTGTTTAGTCTATTTCTTTTATCTGAATTTTGAGAAAAAATTGTATGTTATAAGAGATTTTCATTTCCAAATTTATGGTTATTTACTTTCCACTTATAGGGGGATTTTTAAAGCATTTTCCTCTCAAAATATGATATTTTTTTACTTACGCCCTATGTCTGAAAATCGTTCCGCTTATTAATAGAAATAAAAGTATATCTAGGTGATATACTCATTTCTTTAATTGCTGTATCTGTGTTAAAAAAGCAATAAAATAATATTTTACGGCTGAAAACGGTTTATTGCCACCGTTAATTTGACTTCATTGCGGTGGCATCATATGAGAAATACTTTGTAGGTTTATGACTGCCATAACGGCTTTTATAACCATCGTAAAATGCAATTTCAAATTCAAAAGAAAATTAGCTCTAAATTGTTTTCAGAATAAGATATAATACTCTGAAAGTATAAATGGGTATATTTTTCGTAAATTATTAAGAATATATTGAAATTAGAAAATGTAACTCACGTTGCCCAGTATTTAAATCAGGGATTTAATGAGTTCATTCAGTAAAGTTTTCGAAAGATGACAAGTCTGATATTGGATATATTTAGGCTGATATATGATTTAGGGGTCGTGTAATAATAAAGTTTCTTTTGAGGGATGTAATAAAGACACTAAATAGTTTCTTTATTCAACCGTTACTATTAGTATCTTACATTGTTTGAAACCGCGATGCTAAATTTTGTATAAGTTTAAGTGATAAATCTACATAAGGAATTAAACCTTGATAGATTAATTCGTAGAAAGTTGAAGTCATTAAACAATAATTTTCTATCAATTCCTTTTTTGGCAAAAGTTTTGAACTCTTCAGGAAAATACTATTAGTGATTTGAATTGAAAGTTCAATTGGACTGTCAGACAGATGGCAAAAGTTTGTAAATACTTCAAGAATTCAGAACTTAATAAAAATATATTTGACATATATTCTCACCATGGAAAAACTATATATCTTTAATGAAATAAATATAATATATATGTTATAAGCGATAAAATACTAATCATCGTGAAAATAAAATTTATGTATTAGACCTGAGAGGCGCAACACCTCATTTATTAATTTTATATATTGCATAAGTGCAACACTTGTATAGATCTAAGAGATCAGTATTAGAATCGGAAAAAGTAATGTGCTTTAATTCGCAAGTTATTCTAAAATTATTTTTAATTTTATTTATATATTTTTTTAAGTTGGCAACAGATGAGCCACAAAGAATTTTGTAGAATTTGGTGAAATCCGATGCTGATATACTACTGAATTGCATATTATGTAGTATTATATTGGCATTGTTCCCGCATAGGCTATACCATGGCTATGAAGTATCATTAATTTCCATCTTACGTAGTGATATGATAATCTTGAATTTCGAAGAATGTGTATTCTAATTAAAGGAGTGACAAACATGTATTTCGTTATTGTGTTGCACATACATGCGATGTTGCAAATAAAACCTCTGAAACAAAGAACTGAAATGAACACAATACAGTAAGTGTATAAATAACAACTAGGCATTAAATGCGATGATATTCATAATTAATTTATTTATTTACATATAAAACAGAAAATACATATATTTGTAATTTTATAGTTTTAAACGAACAATTTTTTAAGACTTTCACATTTTAGATCAAATTGTTTATGCTCGAATTTCAGTGAATCAATAAGTATGAAAACTATGCTAAATTTGTGTGACTAACAATTATGCTAAGGACAATTCGTAAGATTTATTCTCGTGGAAGCAAATGTTTTGTCGTCAGTGTGCATAATTGGCATATGTCATGAAGGTTATCATGAAGGTGGCGCTACGTGAAATGGCCACCGTCGAAAAATCGTTAATTAATATCTCATATATATCTATGTATATTTGCATCTTATGTACCGAGAAGCTTCAAATGATTGTTATTTAATCAAATGCCCTTTTCAAAATTCATTTTTACTCGTAGCAAAAGTCTGTGACAGACGCGATATTGCTTCCTTCCAATGCACTGATATGTTCAATTTGCCGTGATATAAAAGCAGCTGGTTGGTTTGTAAGATCTGCTCTGTGATTAGTTGTTTTTGCGTATATGCTTTTGGCATGTCCAATGACGTAAATTTGTCGAAATTAATACTTGTTCTTTCTCATAAATAAACTTGCATTGGAGTCATAAAACTGTCCATTTATGTTTGGATTATAATTTCAGTCTATCTCATTATAAGTATATCTATGCGACATTATCACTTTTAATGCACTCTTTGTAACTTATGTTTGTTAAATGGGGCCGAATAATACATACTATATCAACTTAAAATTTCATAGCGATACATTGGTTCTTGAGTTATCGAGTCTACCTCAAGTAAACATATACATACATACATACATACATACATAGAGATCTTACGCCTTTGCCAAATTATCTGAAATAGGTTCCGGAGGTCTTAAAATTTTATTTCTCATCTCGACAATTTTAGATAAACAATATGTACTCCATACGAAGCAGAGATATCAAAAAACAAATAATTAACTTGGGCAGTTTAATTTAAATATTAATTTAAATAACATAGTTCCATGTTCAGCTCAAACTGCTTCTAAAATACATTTTGAATTGGGCATTCTTGTATGTTTCTGATTGTCACTCAGTTAAAAATCCTTATTAATGATAATTTTCCTTTCTTCTCTTCTACTTTCTTTTCTTCCTTCTTTTAATATCGGTAAATAACACCAAACACTTAGCGGCAGTATTATGATTCATCAACTATGAACATACATTTTGCGATTTTATCAAACAAGCCTGTGTTTCTAAACAATCACACTATTGACACTTTTTAAACTACTTTATTTAAAATGTCAAATATTTCATCCGTAAAAGCCATGTTGACAGTTATGGCTCAAACTAATGATAACCCTAATTTCCGAACTCATTTCATGCTTAAATGAGCATCAGCTAAACAACTGTGAACACAAATTAATGACTTTATAATATATATTTAACTCAACGCAGGTGTATTTTAAAAGATAAATTTGAGACTGAGTTATTTCTTTGAGGTGAAGAGGATTAGAAATAAGTGAAAATAAAGAAAAATACTTTTATTAAAATAATATTTTAATTTAAACTTTAAATTTTTATTTTTGCTTCAGTTATGCATAATTTAATTAAAAAATGTGTTATATGCAAGGTGTATTTTTTATTTAATTTATTTTTTTTACAGTTTAAATGAAAACTAGCTGTTAACATTGTTAAGTAATATACATACACTCACACTGACATCATCTCAAAAATTAGAGTATAAGGAGGCTTAAAACGTGCTTTTGCGTGGAAAACTTGAATTCGAATTTTCAATCCCGATATAATACTTTCCTCATACATTAAACTACAGAGAGAAAGCAATTAGGAAACGATTAATTATTACATACCTTTTAGCACGTTCTATCTTGAAATTTTCTTTTGCTTTTTAAGCCTGCACTACATATAAGTCAAGAATCTTGAATTATTTTACGAGTCTAATTATGAATATTCATTCCAAAATATAAGTATTTCCAAAATATTTCAGTTACACTATTTTTATGGCACAATGGGTATCAAATATGTATGAGTCTTAAATTGGATCAAATGAGTAGTAAACTTCTCTTTTAAGACTGCCGTTATACCATGAAGCGAGTTTTAGAATAATATTCTTCTGATAAAGCATACTTTATTGCAGTAATAAATTATATCTCACTGAAGTTCTGCATTTGAGGAATATTCACTATCTTTATGAACTGGTTTGTATTACATATGTTATCTTAGTTTTGCAGCAAATTTAATTATATTTACTTTCCTTTACGTCCCTGAGTGTGCACTTTAAATTTATCTAAATTAAAGTGACTGTGATTGAATAAAAGTGACTGCTGCGCCTTTAATGTAGAATTAAAGAAATTAGGAAAACAAACTTGGCAACAGAGCAAGATAAAAGAAAAAACCAATCTGTGAGGTCTGTATAAGCTTTAGTTATATTTCTCCTTAGTTTGGCGTTCTGAATATTTGAGTTATTTTGCACTAACAAACTTTTTATTGATTACAATTAGACCAATCGCTGAACTAGTCAGCCACGTTTATGTCCTGTTGGCAAGGCAGGATAAAGTTTTCCGATCGGTTGTAAAAAGAAAGAAAATATAGGTCCCTGGCAGGATTGACTTAATTTTCTTTTACCTAGGTCTGCGCAGATGATGTCACGGAAATAGCAAATGCGGACATCTCAGGAGAGACCTAACTTGCTAACTGCAACTGTCACTCTGCAGGGTGTCATAAGGTAGAATTGTCCTTATCAAAATTACAACTATAGGACTTACCTATGATGCCGTCGCTAGGGGTGGAGCATATAAGCTCCAGGTTCTCAAACTGGAGAGACGAACACACAAAATATAAATAAATACTCTTGACTTAATTGATCAAGTTATTTTAATATTTTAAGTTATAGATATCCATTGTATCTTGAGTAATGATACTATTATTAAATCTATTATTATAAGACATATAACACTGACAACATTTCATTAATACATATTTACACACATAATAAAATTGACATATATTTTTAAAACAGTTTCTTTTAATCAGTCGACACTCAAAATAGTTCTTTTAGCTCAATATCTAAGAACTCGTTAATATAATCTACTCTTACGAACTGATTGTTAATTATTTGCATAATCGATAAAAGTGTGCCTTCCGTGCTAATTAGTGACAAATTGAAAGTTGATTTACTTCTACTCTTTGTGTTAAGTACGTATTCGTGCAATCTCAATGATGTACGAAACTGTTGCACATCTCATAACTGCAACAAGCTTCCATTTTATCGCTCACGTTCGATATACCTTTTTTCACAAAAACCAAGAAACATGATGTTAGCTCGTTCGAAAATTTGAAGTCGACTGAACTTTTTGGAATACGGCTTTGGGGCGCTTTTTTCTTTCCCCCATTGTTTCCTATCACATCTACCATTCGTTATTGATGCAGCAGGGGATGACCACTGTTTATGTATGCATGTGTTGTCATTGGCTCCCTCTGCAGCATTTAGATAGTTCATTATTTTGGTTGGCATCCGTAATTGAAATTACAAAATGTCGTGCACGCCGTACGACATAGGGCTAACACAGCACAGGTCATTCTGCAGTCTAACACAGCACAGGTCATTCTGCAGGCTAACACAGCAGGTGTCAATAGCACAATTTAAAATCTCTGCGCAAGTTGTTTATGTCTGGGTATTTCCACTTCAAAATTAACAATCAATTTTTAATTGTAATAATGCGAAAACTTGCTTTGGCAACAACTCGAGTCCTCCTTAGTCTGTGGCGTCACGGATGACTAAATGTTAAGTGCGTCGATGTTAAGTTGCCAACTTTTTGATTGGTGTTCAAGTTGATTGTTAATAAATCTTTTCACTGTTAATAAATATTTACCAGAAACATTATTCCAGCCAGTACTTGTAGTATCTCTTTCATTGGAAAACAATGGAATTGTTTTCTCATTTTTAAACTTATTTTGTTGTACATGAGATCTACTTCCAAGATTTATAGTTAATAGTGTATTTGAAACAAAGAGGGGCATCTCTATATAAAAATCCAGATCCTATGGATCTGAAATCTAGAGAGTGAATCGTCGTTCATCCACAGCTGTTTATTGCAACTCCTACAAAATTCCCTATGGGGGAAGCCTTGGGGATATACAACTCGAACAATTTTTAATCGTACACGCACAGCTACGAACTATCCCGGTAGAATATTAATTTAGACCACATATTAAAATGTAAAAACATCGGTAAATTTGAAGAGTTATCGTTGAAAAGCATATAGTGGTGAATGATGTGTGTGTGTGGGGTGGAAGGGCACTCGAAAATTTTATCTCACCACCTCAGTGAACTCGGCTTGTAAAACATTTTATTACACCACTTACCCAAAGTAAAATGTAATTTGATAAATTTAGAGTAATTCCCGTCGAATATTAGCAGATGGATGCAAATCGCTTTCCGCTCAAACGTAAGAAGCTTAACACTTCTTTCCCTTGCCTTCATTAGGAGAAAGAAATCTTTGAAAACATTAAGTTAAATTGAAATAAAATTTATTGTCGATTTAGTAAATAAAATAAATTCGTGAATGCAACACATGTATCGCATAGTTTGAAATATATTCTCGGCACTTCCTTTCGGATTTCTATATTTGAAAATCCAGCATTTCATAGTTTATATAAACTTTAAACACGACTTTTGCTTTTGTGTTTTTGCTGAATATCAAATTTATATAATTCTTTCAGACACTTGATAGAAAACAGAACATGTGTACAGGACAAAGTTTCAGTTGTCATAAATATTTATATTTAACTTCAAAGCAGGATGTTTTCAGGTTTGTAAGTTTATACGTAGAATAAACATGATAAATTGAACCTAAAATGATAGATCTCAATTCATATTTATTTGGGTCACAGGTAAGAAATAAATTATTTATCTTCACAGTTCACATACGTTTTACAAAGTATTGGATTTCCTACATTTTTTGATTTTGACATTTTGATAAAAATGTACGTTTTATAACCTTCAAATTTTTCGGACACTTTAAAAAATATACCCATCTGTGAGTGGGAATGTATTGTGTACATTTGCGTATGCTACGTGTGTACATTTGCGCGCACAAATGCTTATATTTTTGTATGGTATGTATGTTCATTCCTTCATCATCCTTAATTCAATTTCGTAGCTTTTGCCATTAATTAGCATACCCTTTTACTACATTATGTTTAAGAATAAAAGTGATACTAAACAAGTTAAAAATAATAATGTTTTAAGAACATTCTTTCCGATTTATTAATGCTGCTCAAAATATACTCAGAACTAGTTCAGAATGCTATTTCTTAAAATAATGTTCTTAACAATAATGACTGTTATTAAAACCTCATTTTTTTAAAAGTAAAATGCACATGGTACTTAACAATTACTTAATAGTATAAAACTAACAGAATAAATATAAAGTTATAAAATCATTAAGTAAAATAGTAAAGTTTATTAAAATCCGAGTTCTTCGAAACTCTATATCAAATTGAAAAGCAGTAGTATATGTTCTTTTAACCATTTCTACTAATATTTTCTAACTTCGAACATTGGATTAGTTAGAATAATTATTTGTTATGTATTTATAAGAGCAAATCTTTTAAAAATATTGTACTTAATGTAAAGTAGAAGTATCTGCACATTGTTTAGAACATTGAAATAAAAATATTGTAATAATATAACTGTGTCTCTTATCACAAACTCTAATTTTAAATATTATTTTAATTATCTTCCACTAATTTCCTTATTTAATTAAAAATAATAAAAGTCTGAAGTATGTTCTCAAATTGATATACATGCATAGTGAAATTTGTACATGCAATGTTCATCGAGTTATGAACAGATAAAATTTTTCTAAGAACCAACAATTTATGGCAGCTATTTTTTACGATTTATGACAGCTAATATGCACCATATTATGACGCACCAGAGCATATTGTGACGTACAGAGTATTACCTTGTACAAAAGAAATTTGGAGGATATATATGATACTAGCTTATATAGAAAAAGAAGAAAATTCGGAGGATAGGAAGTTAGTTAGCCTCTATCGGAAAATGCAAACATTGAGGAGATCCTTCAGATTGAAAGTTCTGTTCGATTTCATATCAAAAGTTTCGTTTTAATTTCAGATAAAAAGTTTCGTTTTGATTTCAGATGAAAAGTTTCTTTATGATTTCAGATTTGAAGGTGGAGTACATAGGATTTACTTACATCATAAGAAATAAGGATTACTTCTAGTATCTAAAAGAAAAAATTAGCGACTAGATTGAAGATCCATGATCTAAAACACTGTTAGAACGAGATTTCTTGTTAACATTTCAAAATAAAGAAAGTTCCAGAAAGCAATATTTATTCTCAAATCTTTATAATTTCCTTGCATACAACATAACAACAATTCCGACTAAACTATGATTTTATAATCTCAAAATAAAGAAAGTCACTTGGAGGTCGTCAAATAATACTTTTTCAAAATTATAAATAAAATTTCTATAATGAAATCCTCAAACTATTTCTAAAAGAAGATCTAATGAACCAAACGAGATGCAAGAAACAGCTGTATTTACAAAATGGTGAAGTGTATTTGGCGACATCATATGTATTTTAAAGTAGAATTGACAATATTTAATGAAAAATACTATTAATAAATTCCTGCTGGTAAAAAGTTCTTGGATTTAAAACTATTTATAGAGTTGTATAACATTGTTGTGTATATAATAAATAAATAAATAAATAAATGAATAAATAAATGAATAAATATATATATATATATATATATATATATATATATATATATAAATATATATATATATATATAAATATATATATATATATATATATATATATATATATATATATATGTATATATATATATATGTGTATATTTATATATATATATATATATATATATATATATATATATATATATAAATATATATATATATATATAAATATATATATATATATATATATATATATATATATATATATATGTATATATATATATATGTGTATATTTATATATATATATATATATATATATATATATATATATATATATATATATATATTCGTAATAGGTTACCGGGTTGGAAATCAAAAGTAAAGGCGTCAGTGGGCGCTTAATGGTGAAATTCATGATGTGAGGCAAAAACACAAGAATGACTTTCGTTTTGTTATAAAATAACATTTAATAAACAATAATTGCAGTAATGGCTCAAAAGAGCGACCGTCAACCTGAATGCATTTTTCAAAGCATCGATGGAGAAATTGGTGAACTCTCTCAAACAGACCAGATGTTGCTTCGGCAGCAGAGGGCCAAAATTCCTCAGATTCAAGGGGAGTGTCGTAGACTAGACTTTTGAGAAATCCCCACAAAAAGAAGTCAAGACATGACACATCCCAGACGATCGGACGATCGTGGGGGATCACATCGCCCAATCCATCGGCCAGGAAAAGTAACAACTAGATAGTTCCTTACCACTCGTCCAAAATGGGCTGATATTCCATCGTGCTGGAACTACATACGCCGCCGGATGTCTGTTGGAAAATCCTCCAGAAATTCCGGCAAGACCACCCTGCAGGAAAATACGGTACATTCTCCCATCAAGTCTTTCCGGCTTATGATACGGCCCTATTTGGCAGTCGCCGAGGATTCCTGGCCATATATTGAAGGAGAATCGTCACTGATGCGCATATGGATATGTTGCATGTGGGTTTACACTCTCCCACGCATGTTCATTGTCGATTTTAGTTGCACTATCACGTGCGAAGGAGGCTTCATCCGTGAAAAGCACAGTCGCCGAAAAATCTGCCTGCGTCGCATTCTGTCTCAGGAACTAGTGGTCGAACGAGGATCGCTACGAGGGTAATTCGTTGCAGTTATTTGCTGGAGATGGAATGGATGAAACTGTTCCCCATGCATAACTAGCCCTACCGTGGATTCTTGTGCCTGGCCGAACTGCTACTGTGTCCAGAATCGCTTGTTCCACACTTGCTGTTCTAGCACTCGTTGCTAGACCTGCATTAGACTTGGCAGTGAGACACAAGCGTTCGAATGTCTGCCTATTTGGCAACAGCCTATGGGGAAACGTGTGCCATTCAGTCGATGTGCCTCTCTGCCATTCCCATGCGTAGTTCCATAGATACATCCTATTTGCATATTCTTCCATCATCTCAAAAGTTGGAGCTGCGAATTACTGCTGCAAACTGATAAGACCTTACATTTTTTGTTACGAAAGTTTGCATAAGAGTTCTTCTTATCCCACAGATGAAAGTTGCATACGTGGTTTTCTTTTTCAACCAGAAAGTAACAAGCAGAATGCTGCTCTTATGTTTGCGGGGCGACCGCTTCCCAACGTGTAAGGGTTCCGTAACGTATCTAAGTTTCATTCCCGACCAGGCAAACAATGACGAAAAATGCTTGGTTAGGTGTGTACACCACTTCGTAAAGTTTGGTCCATATGTTTTAAACACCCTGTCTATATATATATATACACGCACACACATTGTATATATATATATATATATAATATCCAATTTTATCTGTATTAATGCGATAATGCGAACATACCTCTGCGTAACATATGAAATGGGCAACTATTTAAAAAGTGTAACAAAATATGAAAGTATTTTATAAAAGTGGATTATTGTATAAAACTCATAACCAAATATCGAAACAATCGTCAAAAGTGGCGATTAAGTAATATTTTTTTAAATGAAATTAATAAAAGAACATATTTATGAATTAAAAAAACATGCTAATAAATTTAAAATCAATTTTAAGCGAAACAATGAGATACACCCTATACGAAATTTAAATCAAGTGAAACACAGTTTCAAATTCTTTTTAACGGAAAAAATTTCATGTCACTCCATCTTTTGTAGCATTTGTAATTAAATCCTGATTGAAATCTTGTGGACATGTTAGTATTTATCTAATATACCATGTTTTGTATATTGATGGCTAAACGTTGAACTGCTGAGATCAATGTCTTGTCGATAAAAATGTTCTTTATGGAAGAAAGTTTAATTACTAATTTATGAAGGAATTTTTATCTAAAATGCCGTATAAAGAAATAAAATTATTATTTGATATTTCTGATACAATATTTTATCAACGTATTATAACAGGTTTTCATACTAGTTAAATTACTAATGTAGTTGCTGCGGGACTGACATTCGAAATTTCAACCATTCATCTGCTTATTTAATTTGTTTGTTACTTTCCTTATATACATAATGTATAAGGAGAGTATTGTGACGGGGTCGAAAATTCGAATTCGAGTTTTCGACGGGAGAGCACGTTTCAAGCATCCTTGATCACGAATCAAACATTTTTGAAGTGATGTGTGAGTGTGTGTGTGTGTGTGTGTGTGTGTGTGTGTGTGTGTGTCAGTGAGTCTGTGGAGACGATAACTGACAAACGAATGGACCGATTCGAACAAAATTTGGTACAAAAATCACAATCCGTAAGCACTGGAAGCCTATTGTTTTTATACGCAATCGAATGTTCAGAACCCCCTAAATTTTCGAATGAATTTTTGAAAAAATCGTCAAAAAATCAAAACCGCTATTAAAGTTTCGCAAATAGACATTTCTTATGTAATTTTTCATTAGAAAACGATTGACATAAATTTTAGAATGCTAACATGAACCGTTCTCGAGATATTGTACATTTTTCAAAAAAGTTATCTGAAAGTCATATAAAATAAAAAAAAATATTTCCTATTGAGAAACATGTTCACTTTTCATATGTAATACCATGTGATAAATTGGGTGACATCATTATCGTGGATATATCTCGTTCCATTCATGAAAAAAGATACTTAATGTAATACTTTTGTATTTGAACGCCACTAATCATTTATCTGCTGTAAGAATAACTTATTTCTTCGTCTAAAATGCTTGGCGAGATTTTGGTGACGAATTTGGCAAAATGTCGCCAACTTGTCGACTTTTTGAATTGTTGTTAAATTAAGGAAAATCTCGCCAAATGAATAAAAATGACGCTAAATTAATGAAAATGATGACTAATTATCGAAAATTCAATATCTTGTAAAGAATATTAGTATCTAGAGAAAAACCTCTTTTTTCTACTGTAAAAGTAGTAAATTCATTACATTATATAAAAAAAGTCATGTGTTGCCAACATCAGATTTTTTTTGTTTATTTGCAACTGAATACACATTCCTTAAATTTAGATGATTAGGATGTTTATCAAGCCTTTATAGAAGCAAGATTAACTACTAATTTATGAAGCCACTTTTACTTAATTTAATTTCTTTCTATGATATTTCACGTTCTGAGAACGCTGATTTAATATTTTACCAACGTCTTATGACAGATTTTCATACTAGTTAATTACTAATGTACTTTCTGCTATATTGCCATTCAAACTTTCAACAATCGCCTGCTTATTTAATTTCGTTTACTTTCAATATCAATTCAATTTTTAAAGTTACAACTGATAAGACATTTCTGTTTAGTTTCTTAATTTAATCTCCGTATTTCAAATGTTCGAAACTGTTCCTTTTGAGCTGCTATCAAGAACTAAAATATTCAATTTTGCCTTTTTAATTCCTCAATCACCGCAGAGATGATATTCAAGATTGCCCTTGGGAGCCAATTCCTACGATATCTGTATGGATGTTTTTAATTAGAAACATTACCAGGAACATATTTAATTCGTGGACATGAAATATTAAGTTATTAGTATCGCTTGAAAAGTTTTAATCTGAAGTATTCATTTCTTACACATTGCATCTTCGTTAAAATTATTAAATCTCTAGTGTATTATGAATTATTTTGCTTCAACTGCGTATGGATGTTTAGATTACTCAACACATATGTTAAAATATGATATTTTAATTTCCTACTATTATTCGGTAAGAACTATTTAACTAGTTTAGAGCTGTGAAATTTAATTTGATTTACTTTTAGATCAATTTGTGATAAAGGATATTCTTTCTCCTATTATTGTACAGAAAAATTATTGTTTTCCAGAAAATTTCCAATTTAATTTATTTTGATAAAAAGCACATTTTATAACTTCCTGAATACATTTGGAATTCTTTTGGAAAGTTGTCTATCCCTATGTGTGCCTCCTGTGTGTATATATATATATATATATATATATATATATCTCCCTCCCCCCTATGTGTGTGTGTGTGTGTTTACTGACATGAATTTTTATATGTGGAAGTATTATGTAAAATACTAGAAAGAGATATGATTATTAGTAATTATCTTGATTAAAAATTGCATTATTTAAATTTTAAGATCTTCATTATAGATTACGGTAAGTATTGATAATTACCAGAATAATAATAGTGGAATATAATGTATGGTGGACATTGATAATCTGAATTGCGACATAGATGATGATGGTAGTGAAATTGTTTATATTTACACAGATAAACAAAATACATCTAATTCGCAGGCGTCACTAAAATGCTGGAAACATGAAAATATCTGGTGCGGGCAGCACATGAATTTTTCTACAGACTAAAATTAATTTTCTCTTCAAATTCATTTTCTGTTGAACACACACACAAAGAAAAAAATCTGATGTGGGCAACATATGACTATCCTTATATAATGAAATGAATTTACTACTTTTAGAGTAAAATAAATAGGTTTTTCTTCTAGTAGATACTAATATCCTTTCCAAGATATTGAATTTTCGACAATTAGTCGTCATTTTCATTGATTTAGCGTCATTTTTATCCATTTGGCGAGATTTTCGTTAATTTGGCAACATTTCAAAAAGTCGCCAAGTTGGCGACATTCCGCCAATTTCGTCGCCAAAATCTCGCCAAGCGTATGGACGAAGAAATAAGTTGTTCTTACAGCAGATAAATTGGCGTTCAAATGCAAAAGTATTACTCAAAGTATCTTTTTTCATGAATGGAACGAGCTAGATCCACGAGAATGATGTCACCCAATTTATCACATGATATTATATATGAAAAGTGAACATGTTTCTCAATAGGAAATATTTTTTTTTCTATTTTATATGACTTTTTGATAATTTTTTTGAAAAATGTGCAATATCTCGAGAACGGTTCATGTTAGCGTTCTAAAATTTATGGTAATCGTTTTCTAATGAAAAATTACATAAGAAATGTCTATTTGCGTAACTTTAATATTGGTTTTGATTTTTTCAATATTTCATTCGAAAATTTAGGGGGGTTTTGAACATTCGATTGCGTATACAAACAATAGGTTTCCAGTGTTTACAGATTGTGATTTTTGTACCAAATTTGGTTCGAATCGGTCCATTCGTTCATCAGTTATCGTCTCCACAGACCCACTGACACACACACACACACACATACTTTCACACACACACACACACACACACACACACACACAGACATCACTTCAAAAATGTTTGATTCGTGATCAGGGATGCTTGAAACGTCCGTCGAAAACTCGAATTCGAATTTTCGATCCCGTCACAATACTTTCCTTATACATTATGTATATAAGGAAAGTAAAAACCACGCATAATTTTTTGAAATTACACTGAATTTTCACTTTATATTCAATTTTCGTTTCCATTTGGTAACTGGACGTATTTTCAAAGGCAGTGTAGCAAAAAAGCAAAAAAAAAAAAACAAAAAAAAAAACTAAAATATTTCGAGAAATAGTAGTCCTGGAGTAATAGGGTTGATCTTATTCTTTTCATCCTCAAAAATGACGTCTTAAACAAGCATTAAATTGAAACATTTAAGATTATGTAGTGTTTAATTTAAGATTTTGGCTAATTATGCGGACCATTTTGCAAAAAGAGGCAGTTTCTTTTACCCGAATCATACCACAACCTAATCAGCGCCAGTGTAACTTACAGGTGATTTATCTACCAAAATTTTATAAAATTTGGTCAATTTGATGTTTAGCTAGAGTGGATATATGCAATTTTTGCGGACCATTTCGTAACGAAGAGCAGGTTCTTTTATCAAGAATCGTACCAAAATCTAATCAGCACCAGAGTAACCCACAAATCACTTTCCTATAAAATTTTATGAAATTTTGTCAATTAGCTTTTGAGTTAGAGGAGTACATAATATTGAACAGACAGATACACAGACATACAGACATACAGACATACAGACCCACAGAGACACACTAAATATCGTTTTTCAGTGTTACAGAGGTTCCAAAACATGCAAATCCGTCGAAAACTCGCGTTGCGATTTTCGACACGATTCCAATACTTTCCCTATATATTGACATGTCTTGTAGGGAAAGAAAAAAGTTGGAAAACACTATTTCAGAAAATGTCATGCGCTGCAAACCTTACTCGAGCAGAACGGTTATCTTAAGTCTCTATTTCATAGAATCTGCTTTTTGTGGACTTAATTCACTTATACTCTGAACTCTGCGCCATATATCTAGCGGACATTCTTCAGTTAAATATCAAACTGTATGCGATCTGTATGTAATAAGGTAAAGGTCTCCTTATCAAAATTACTATGCTTGGTCTTACCTTTGATGCCTTCACTAAGGGTGAAGCATGTAAACTCCCGGTTCTCAAGTCGGAGAGACAAAAACACAAGATATAAATAAACACACTTATCTAAATTGACCAATTTATTTAATATTTAAGATCATAGATATCTATTTTTGTCTGGATTATAAATACTATTCATAAATCCATTATTATAATATATCTAGCGCTAACAATATTTCATTAATAAACATATTACACACATAATATAATTGATACATATATTTGGACACTTTCTTTTAAGTTACCGAAACTCAAAAAAGTTCTTTTAGTTTAAAATACAAGAACGCGTCATTACGACATAGATTCATACGAACTAATTGTTCGTTATTAGATAACCGTTAAATGTGTGCCTTCCGTGCTAATTAGTGACAAATGAAATAAATAAATACCTATGGTGTCTTGCCTTTCAACACTTATTCGCGCAAATACTATGCTGTAAGATTATATTGCACATCACACTTCTGAACCACGCTTTCTTTTAGCGTGCTCACTGTATATATTTTTTGCACAAAACCAAGAGACATGTTGTCAGTTCGTTCAAAAATTCAAGTCTGCTGAACTTTCTGGAACAAAACTTTGGGGCACTTTTTTATTTCCCCCTTTGGTTTTCTACCACTTCTGCCATTTGTCGTTGATGCAGAAGGGGATACCCGCTGTTTATCTATGATTGTGTTGCAATTGGTTTCTTCTGCTACATTTAGATAGCTCATTATCTTTCTTGGCATTTGTAATTGGGAGAGTGTAACATGTAGTACAAATATTGTGTACAAATACTGTACTACACGAACCACGCCATAAAAATATTCCATCTTGGTTTGGAAAGTATTTTGTTATTGACTCGAATAGGGAAGAATCAAAATAGTGATAAAGTTTTGATCTAATTGAATTGCACTTTTATATTCAAGTTAAATGATGGTAATGCAATATAGCTCTTAATGCATTATACAGGAACCACTTTTCTGCGCATATTCTGTGCATTGAAGGTAAAAAGAAAGAGTTAACACATCATGTCGGGAAAGCGCCAAAATTGTTTGAGAAAATCATTCAGTTGGCGCTGGGGCAAGTTCTCCTGCATTATATATGTATATTTCTATGGTGAAGTAGTCGTATTGAACAAATAATATTTACATAAAGTGTTAATTATGTAAAAAAGAATTATCAGAGTATTACAAATTATAATTCAAACAAAACAGAATATGCTTACGTACTCAAATTTATTTTACATTACGATTTATCAACAATATCGCACTCAAATTCTATGACATTGATAATCACTTAAAATGATCAGCACGGCCATTTCCAATCAGGGTTCTGCGGAACTCTATTTGGGAACCCTGAGCTCAATGCGGAACCCCAGGGTTCCGCAAAATCTTGCAGAAGCCTGCCAAAAACGTAGAACTTGTCACATTTTTTTGTAATGGAAAATATGAACAAAATTATTAATATTTTCACGGGATCTATTAAAAAAACAACGGCGTTGTTGAATTTGCTAAGCCAACTCATGTAAATATTAAATTTCCTGGAATTGTTTTGAGAAGTAATTATCGATAAACTTGCAATATCTTGAAGACGGTGTCCCTGTTATACTAAATGCCATTCGTTTTCTAATGAAAAATTACATAAAAATCAACTACTTAACACTGTTCTGGTTTTTCTTATTTATGATTTTTCAAAGAACTATTTGAAAATATGGAGGCCTTCCTAGGGTACGATCTTGATTAAAACCAATAGGGTTCCGGTATTCGGTGATTCTAACAATTAGTGGTGGATTACACAAAAGGCACACGAGGCTCAAGCCTAGATGCTCTGATTTTGGAAGAACCTGAAGGGTCCTCTCGTGCAATATTTTAGACAATAATTAACCTCCATATATTTATTTAAATATAATTCAAATAAGTATACATAATTAAAATTCATTAAACACAAATTTATCGCGAGTATTAATTTTTTCAGAATTAGTAAATTTGCTGCTTCTAAAGTTCGTTAAGTATTGTAAATGTATTTTATTACTTGTGTAATATGATAACATTAAAGTAATATTAAAGTAGTATGTAATATTAATTTTTTATCAAATAAACAAATAAATACACTTGTAGAAAATATTACTGGAAATGTTCACGTAACTCCTTCAAAAATCATTAAAAATGTACAGAGAGGTCCCCACTTGTAAAGTACCTAAGGACCCCTGAAAGTATTAAGCTGTCATTGCTAACAGTAGTTTTTAATTTCGTTAGAAAGGCTTCATTAATTTTGAGATTTCGCTCAACATGTATGTCATTTATACTCTATAGCAGTGTTCTTCAACCTGTGTTCCGCGAAACCCTAGGGTTCCACTTAAACGCTTTAGGAGTTCCGCGAGTCGAAACAACTTACCTCTGTGAGACATCCTTTTCCACATACGTCGCTACAAAAACCAAGTATAGAAATCGACTTAATGCCGAAAACGATATGCGTCTCCAATTATCACCGATCTATCCGGATATTAATAAATTGTGCAGTAATAAGCACAACAAAGTCATTAATTTTTTTTAAATATTTTTTTAATTTTTGTTTTTGTTTTGTTTTTCTTAGTTTTCAATTTCATATGACATATGTATGTATAATACAAATACTTTATATGGAAAAATTATCTTCTTGTTTGAATTAATGCAAATTTATGTCTTATATAAAGTTTTTATAACAAAGGCAGGGACGCACCTTCTTTATAACATGTAATACGTAATATGACACATCCCCCCAAAAATCAAATCTGGGTGTGCTACCGAACGAAGGTTTCCATAAAAAAAAATAACTCAAAAAAGGGTTCCGCGGGATGACAAAGGTTGAAGAACACTGCTCTATAGTATTTATCTCAATTATTTCACTCACGCATAATCTGAAAAAACGTTCGATTCCTGTGCAGGGATCATGGGCATCCATGGGGGAAAGAAAGGGGGAACTTCCCCCGTTTAAGGTCAGAAGAGTGGGCATCAGTGTTATCGATGTATATCTTATCCTGCAGTTTGCTCAACTGAAGTCAGTGGTTTTCCTTCAGCTGGAGAAAGTTCTATAGGGACTATGGCAAGGATGCTGAAAATTACAAATTCCATCCGTAACTCGAATTATAATTTATGGCCACCGTCACGATACTTCTCTTATATATTATATTATGTATAAAAAGAAAATAATATAACTGCGTGACCGGAACAGTTACACCAAAAATAAAATTAAATGGAGCGTATATCAACTCGACTTTTCCATCCATACCAGATACTTTTTTACTTTCCTTATATACATAATGTATAAGGAAATTATTGTGGCGGGGTCGAAAATTCGAATTCGAGTTTTCGACGTGAGAGCACGTTTCAAGCATCCCTGATCACGAATCAAACATTTCTGAGGTGATGTCTCTCTCTGTGTGTGTGTGTGTGAGAGAGAGTGAGTGAAATAGAGACTTTGGAGACGATAACTGACGAACAAATGAACCGATTCGAACAAAATTTGGTCCAAAAATCACAAACCGTTATTACTGGAAGCCTATTGTTTTTAAACGTAATCGAATGTTCAGAACCCCCTAAATTGTCGAGTGAAATTTTGAAAAAATCATCAAAAAATCAAAACCTTTAATAAAGTTACGCAAATAGACATTTCTAATGTAATGTTTCCTTAGAAAACAATTGGCATACACTTTAAAACGCTCGCATGAACCGTTCTCGAGATATTGCACATTTTTTAAATAAATGTTTCAAAAAATCCCATAAATTAAAAAAATATATTAACTGTTGAGAAACATATTCACTTTTCATATATAATATCATACGATAAATTGGATGACATATTCTCGTGGATCTAGCTCGTTCCATTCATGAGAAAAAATACTTTGAGTAATACTTTTGTATTTGAACTATGATAGTTATTTATCTGCTATAAGAATAACTTATTTCTCCGTCCATAACTCTTGGCAAAATTTTGGGGCTGAATTTGGCGGAATGTCGCCAACTTGGCGACTTTTTAAATGTTGCCAAATTAACTGAAATCTCACCAAGTGGATAAAAATGACACTAAATCATTGAAAATGACGACTAATCGACGAAAATGCAATTTCTTGTAAAGAATATAAATAGCTACTATAAAAAATAGTAAATTCATTGCATTATATAAGGAAAGTCATGTGTTGCCTACATCAGATTTTTTAAACAGATTTTCGGCCTTTTTTTTTGTGTATTTTGCAAGAAAAAATTGAAATATCTGTATTGTTGTTCCAAATGATCCTCAATTATAGCATGTTACCTTACATCTTAAAGGACTTGAAAAAATCCTATGATTGATATAAAGTTTTTTAATGCACTAATCAGGTAGGATTAATTTGATCTTCCTCGGGAAAGACTGATGACGACACGAATACATAAATTGTTTCGAGGTTATATTTTCACGATTGTTTTTGAATTGATTATCGTGGAGTCATAAATAACTATTTTTATTCATGATTATGTCAATTTTTTTTCATATACTGTCATATTAAGAAGATTTCGAAGTTTTCGCTCGAATTAAAAAAAAATATGTCTAATTCTAAATTTTTTGATATCAAAGTCGGATATAAAGTCCATTAACACTTTGCTGACCGATCACGAGTATACTTGGATTTGCATGACCGAACGCTGCTGACCGGTCACGAGTAGACTTGTATTTTCATGTCACTTTATTTAAAAAAAATAGTTACTGCAGGGAAAAAAATTCCACTATAGTATGTAGAGTATACTTTTCCAAAGGAAAGCGCAGCGAAATTCGATATACTTGTAAAACTTGTTGTATACTATTGCACGCAAATAAATGCTTCACAGTATACCATACCCGAATAAATTATTAAATATATGTAGTAAATTTAATTTCAATGCATGCTGTATAAATAAAATCTATTGAAGCTTATTTAGATGTGTTCATTTTATGTTCAACTTCGGAAAAATAGCTGGCTGTGGGGAATAGTTTTGGCTTTAAATAGCTGGTCAGCAATATGTTAACATTTGTGGCAGATATCGTGTACACGAGGAAACCACCACAAACAGACATCACTCCAAAAATATATTTTTTGGACCCTATTCAGCGAATTTCCTCACCACCCCTAGAGATACAGCTGTCGACGCGTTTTTTATAGTGGTATCCCCTTGGTAGCCTTATCCACTTTTATTGAACAAACAATCTTAAAAACTGTAATAAATAACAATGAAACAGGACATTAAATTTATGGATAAATATAAGCCGAAAGAACAAATAATCAAATCAAAAGATGCCTTCATGGGGGGACTTTATATAGGGAAACTGCACCGTATCCACGTGACATGTTAAGGAAACCATGATAAACCTAGCACGTGCAGTCAGTCAAACGTGGCTAGATGGAGCATGATACTCAGATGATGACGTTGTTTCAGATGGTATCGTAAGTAGTAGTCGTGATTTAGTAGATATTCGTAGTCATTATACTCCAAAGATATATTGTTGGACTCTGTTCAGCTGTCTCCTCACCACCGCTAGAAGTACAGCTGCCAGCGCGTTTTTTTATAGTGGTATCCCCTTGAGGGCCTAATACACTTTTACTAAACAAACAATCTTAAAAACTGTGGTAAATAACAATGAAACAGGACATTAAACTTCTGGATATACGAGTATAAAGGCCGCAAGAACAAATCATCAAATCAAAAAATACCTTCATGGAAGGACTTTATAAAGGTAAACCGCACCGTATTTACGTGACATGCTAAGGAAACCATGAAAAACTTAGCACTTGCAGTCAGTCAAACTCATCTGGATGGAGCTTGAAACTCAGACGTTGTCTCAGATAGTGTCGTAAGTAGAAGTTGTGATTCAGTAGAGATTCGTAGTCGATATACACATTGGCATTTGTCACATAATTCATCTGCAGGTTAGATTATTGTAAGATTTATTATTCTCACTATTACACATTGGGCGTTCTAATTGCTCCTCTGATATTTAAATGTCTTTCTGAACCACCTTTTAACTCTGGTGGTAAGCCTTTTTTTTCTAGGTCAATCTAAACCTGCAAATAAAATCAAAACTATTATGCTACAATATTTTGGCATGATAATGATTTGAGCTGCATGAAATTGGGAGGGAAATACTTTGTTGGATACATACATTGCACCAGACAGACACAAACGACGCGCTTTTAAGGGATAGTTCGAGTTTAGACTGCCAAAATGTGTGATACGAGTTCAAAATTTTGATTTATTTCCTATATTTTCCATATATATTACTATGCATTTTAGATGAAGTAACTAAAATCTAATGTGTCAGACACAATAATTTCCTTTGATAAACAAATTTTGATATTGCGGGAAGGTGAAATAAATGATAACTTTCATATCAATAATTTTGTGTCTAACGCATAATACAAATGCACCCGATTTCTTTCTAGAGTTATTATACTCCCTTTGAAAAAGTAAAATTTGTAATATCTCGAGAGTGTTACAATTCAAAGTTTGTTATCCACTCATTTCTAGTTAAAATCATTTAAAATATCAATTATTCATTTGCATTTTGTGAGCTTATTTAATATTTTATGGTTCGGATTTTAGATCGAAAATCGGATAATATATCCAAAGAATGACGCATGCTATCCTTCCATGGGCGCGGTAGCCCATTGGTTAGCGCGCTGGAGTTGCACTCGGTAGGCCCGGGTTCGATTCCAGCCACTGCCAAAACTGCCGCCGTGTTCATGCGGAGTACGATCACGTTAAACATGTGGGTCCGAAAGTCCTTCCGAGAGGTTGGTGGTAGGGGAAGGAGGGTACGGTCCCTGTGGATGCCTCCCCCACTGGGTTCCGGTCTAAATCGGGTGGCACTTCCCGACCGTCCAAACTGTTACCTTACACCTTCCTGGTAGGTCGGACGGTCTGGGTTTCAACAACAGCATGCTATCCTTCCGTAAATTAGGTCTTTTTTTTTTTAAATAAATAAGGGATAGTTCGAGTTTAGAGTGTCAAAAAGTGTGATACGAGTTCAAATTTTTTATTTATTTCCTATATTTTCCATAATATATCACTATGCATTTTAGATGAAGTAACTAAAATCTAATGTGTCAGACACAATAATTTCTTTTGAAAAACAAATTTTGATATTGTGGGAAGATGAAATAAATGAAAACTTTCATATCAATAATTTTGTCTCTAACGCATAATACAAATGCACCCGATTTCTTTCCAGAGATATTATACTCCCTTTGAAAAAGTAAAATTTGTAATATCTCGAGAGTGTTACAATTCAAAGTTTGTTATCCACCCATTTCTTGTTAAAATCATTTAAAATATCATTAATTCATTTGCATTTTGTGAGCTTATTTAATATTTTATGGTTCGGATTTTAGATCGAAAGTCGGATAATATATCCAAAGAATGACGCATGCTATCCTTCCGCAAATTAGCTCTTAATTTTTTCAAATAAATAACATATAAAATTATTCTTTTGTAATATTTTGTAACATAAATTTTGTCATTTTACATTAAGGAAGAATGCTGAAAATAATTACACCTGAAAATCATTGAATCCCTGATATTCATTGATTTAAAATATCGTCCCAAATTTCGTTTGATTTTCTTCATTTTCACGGGCGATAACGTGGCCACAAGCTCTTAGACAGAACTACATGTGCCTATACAGACATTAAGGTGGGAATGTTTTGTTCGTTTTTCGGGGATGTTTAAAACAGATATTTGAGTCGTACATTTCCTTTAAT
The DNA here is from genome assembly GCA_951213105.1 of Amaurobius ferox. Lineage (NCBI taxonomy): Eukaryota > Metazoa > Arthropoda > Arachnida > Araneae > Amaurobiidae > Amaurobius > Amaurobius ferox. The sequence goes on from OX578145.1 coordinate 29,775,345, forward strand.
TTTACTATTGTAACAAGTCTACTATTAAAATAGTCTACTATTAAAACAGTCATACACCATTACAGACCGCATGGAGTTAATAAATAGTTTTCATGTCATGCCATGCCTAACGTAGCCAATATATGCTTTTTTAGGTATATTCGTATTACTAAATACGAATAGACCTACAAAGGTGAAACGTGACTATTGAAGTAAAGTTCCTATATATACAGGCTGGAGCAAAAGCGGACATCTTGACTCCCAGTTGAAGCGATGGCAGTACATGGAAACAAGGTTACTGTCTCGTCCTTTTCTGTGGATCTCGAGAAAATCGAAGCTTTCTTTCTCGAATGTTTGGTACAACTTTTTGAAAGCAGAAGCACATATTTTCCAGCCAAATTGCATATTATAATTACATCATCATCATTGCATATCACAATCCAAATCGCATATTCACCAAACAAGCAAATTCTTAGTCGGTTGAAGAAAATGAACAGAACAATTAAATATAGATAGGATAATTATTCGCATTTTACAAGGTATAAGTAAGTCACCAAAAAAACATTCAAATGAAACTTGAAATGGTAATGTTAAGAATTGTTGCGTGTTTATTGTATTTCTCTGCCATTGTTACAAAAATGATTCTATGTTTTGCATTGTTGGAATTTAAATTCTAGTTGTTTTTATCCTTCTTTGTTCGGAAAACATTGTTTACCTAAATTTTATTTATATAGAATTAAGATTTCGTAGTTAGAGCAAATAATAAACAATTTATTGCGACCAGCACATGACGACTTACCCTTTTAACAAATTTAAATATTGTACAAAAACACACGTTGACGTTTTCTTATCTTTGTAAGTCTCTCAAAATTGGGGGTAATTGCTGTTGATGCTGATTACTATATGCATATCAGATTTAATGGAATTTGACTCATCCATTTCATCTGTATCATTCTCCCCATGTAATAATGAAATTTTAAAATCTCGATAGCAACTTATAACTCTTAAAGAATGGTGCTCATTTCTAGACACAATTATTTACATGGCGTTCTTTCAATTGATATTAATTTTCTAATATTTTTTATGATTTCTCCCCCCCCCCCTAAAATGTGTAATATCTAGAGAATGGTGCAAGATAGCATCCTATATATTATACGTTTTTCTGTTAAAACAATAAAAAAAAGTCTCTGAAAATCAGTATGTAAATAACGTACTTCATTTGAAATATACATAAGTTTATTCAGTTTATTTCAGAAATATCGTGCTCACTTTCACAATTTTATATTTGCTGAAGACTGTCCCCCTCCAAATAGTCTGGATTTGTATGTATTCGATTGCTGTGTTTGAGAAGAATTTGTCTGAAAAAAATAGCATTTTAGTAAATGGTCCATCGTCCAGAAAATTATTAATTGAATTAAAGCGGGCGGTGAAACGAATTTGTGAATAAATTGTGCAAAATTGTAACTCTTGGATTGCCAGTTTGAACTGGGTTTGAAATTAAAATTATGGTGAATATGTCGGCAAGTAAGCATGTTTATATTTATAGAAAATTAAATGCCTTATTCATTGATAAAATGCAGTGCGTAATTTGTTCTGCAAATGCTGTTTTCAAATAACATGTAATAGTACCATTATTTATGGCTCTTTCGATGTATATAAATATACTTTATAGAATAAAATATATTTACATCTATTTTATATTTATAAACGACTCTATTTATATCAAATATTACATATGAAATTAATATGCGTTTACATTTATAAGGCAAAACTAGCAGTAAACCCGTCTTTCTTACAGAATTTATAATATAACAATTTTAATATTCACAATAATATGCAAATTCTGGTAATCTTCTAAGTGACATTATTATTCAAAATAGTCTACTAAAATATTTAACTTAGTTATCCTAAAATCGATCACAGACAGACAGACAGACCGACGGATATCACTCTAAAAATAATTAAAATATGTTCAAAATGTCCTATTGCATATCTTGGCATCAAAATCTCGAAATCGAACATTTTCATAAAATCAATATTTTCTCTAAACCTCGTGCGAGGAAGTAGTAAATAAATAAACAAATTTGAAAAGTTTTCCCTGGTTGGCCCACACAGAATATCAATAGACCACTCATACGCAATTAATGATATTAAATTTGAATTGCTTAATTTGTTTGAGAAATATACGCTCTAACATATAGAAATATTACTTGACTTTGAAGGAAATGTCACGAAGAGCACGTACTGTGCTTCAGAAACAAATCTGTCAATCTCTATCTCTACTCATTCCCTATATACAATGTATATGTATTTTAAATATGAAAAATTGTAGTTCATTTATCGTCAGGCACCAAAGAATTCAATTCCCGATTCTAATTCTTCAATCCCAGCACAGCTGTTTAAGGAAACACCTGGGAGCGAAATTTATGCTGCCTTAATGAAACTTTTCAACTGAAAATGTAAACATGAGCAGATTTGATTTGTGAACACGAAAAATTGGGTTGTTAATGTCGCTCGGAGAGTTTGAAACCTTAGAGATTAATTTCTAATTAAATGTGTGAGATGATCATATCTACATAAATCTCTTGTGTGTGAAGTTTTCAATAGAAAAATTCAGCATAACTTCAGATACATACTTCAGATTCATTTAATGATGCGAGGTTTGATTTAAAATTTTGGTATTATGGGACGTGTAACGGAAATTTGAGACTATTGACTTTGATGTAGTGAATCAGAGTTTAGAGCTATTATCTCAGTAAAATTGTTTAAATTGTACACTTCATTTGATAATTAATCTATATTTATTTATATAAATGCACACGCACACACACACACACACATATATATATATATATATATATATATATATATATATATATATATGTGATTAAAATAAAGATAGATCACACTTTAGGAAGCAGTAGTACACACAAAACAAAGGATTTTCATCATAATTTATCGGGTCAGAAATGAAATGTAAAGGCGCCAGTGGGCGCTTAATGATGAAACCAATGAAGTGAGGCTGAACCACAAGATTAACTTAGAAGTTATAAAAGGACATTTAATAAACAGTAATTACAGTAATGGCTCAAAAGTTTGCAATTTGTAAACTCTCTCGAGCAGACCAGGCATGTCGCGCACTTCTGCAGAAGCGGCCGAAATTCTGGCAACGAGTTCTTCAGTTTCAAGGGGAGTCTCATAGACGAAACTCTAGAGATACCCCACAAAAAAAGTCACGGCACGACTGACCGGGTGGTCGTGAGGGCCACGCTATGGGACCTCCTCCATGGGACCCGGAAAAGTGACGTCCGCACAGTTCCTTACTTCTCTCCCAATTACCAAAATTTGCATAATGGATCTTCTTCTTCCCCAGATGAAATTTGCAAACATGGTTTTCTTCTTCAACTGGAAAATAACAACCTGAATGACGCTTGAAAGTTTGCGAAGGGGCCTCTTCCCAACGAGTAAGCCCTCTCTAACAACTTTACGTTTCATTTCCGATACAGTAAACTATGAAGAAAATACTTGGTTTGGTGTGCATTACCATCTCATAAAGTTCGGCACATTTTTTTAATCAACTTGTATACACGTTTATACACACTGTTGTAAAAAATATATACATCCATAAAGATTCAACTACAGCCGTGATACTCGGCATGTAAATGCTGTTTTAAGAGTTATAAAAATGATCAAACTGCCAGCACCACTGATGTTATGGCGATCTTGCCACATGCATGAGAATAATGCAACACTCAAGAGAAAAATGCAACACGCCTGAGAACAATGCAACACGTAGCATTTTAAACCATAGGTGTTCTTCCTCACAGGCAATTAGATCTAAATTTTCTGCTTCGATACTGTAAGTTGTGTTCAAGGATGACTTCGAGATGTATTAAAAGCGCGATGAATAATTTTGGAGTTCAGAGAGTGGTGGCATCATAGGTCTAAAGAAAAATCGTAGATCCAACACACGTATCAGTCGCCATCTTGGTAGGAGCAATATCGTAGTTGCTCGGTGTTAATAACAGTTGATCAGAGAAGGCAAATTTAAATGTCGCAGTAGCTCAGAAAGACTAAGTTAGAAAACTGCTCTACAGAATCATACAGTCAAGAAAGGATTCACGTGCACACCAGTGGCGTCGATATCAGACATTCGAAGGCATTTGAAATCCTACAGGCATCCTATATCAACAGATACTATTCGAAGACGACAGAAGATGGGATTAGGTGTCAACGTCTATTAAGACGTTTGCCATTCACACCTCAATATAGGAATAGCATTTTTAACATATATATATATATATATATATATATATATATATATATATATATATATATATATACATATATATATATATATATATATATATATATATATACATATATACATATATACATATATATATATATATATATATACATATATACATATAACATATATATATATATATATATACTTATATATATATATATATATATATATATATATATATATATATACATATATACATATAACATATATATATATATATATACTTATATATATATATATATATATATATATATATATATATATATATATATATATATATATATATATATATATATATATATATATATATATATATATATATATATATATATATATAAGTTAGAAAATCGTTGAAAAAGATTAAAAAGAGGAGGGCGTGGAAAAGGGGGCGAAGTTTAGAGAGTACTTACAGGAACGGCAGTAAAATGGCCGTGGGGGATTGTGAGCCCCGTTCCCGGTTAAAGCGCTTTTATTCTATGAAAACACATGGTTTTCCTTTTGGATGTTTCATTATTTTTCATCGGACGGAGAAATGCTTCGGAAAGGCAGAGGTACCGGGAGTGTCTCCATGGAATAAAAACGCTTTAACCGGGAACGGGGGGTCACAATCCCCCCGGCCATTTTACTGCCGTTTCTGTAAGTACTCTATAAACCCCCCCCCCAATTTTCCACGCCCTCCTCTTTTCAATCTTTTTCAACGATTTTCTAACTTATTTCGGCTTATATAGAAAAAGCGGCATTGCGCCTTACAATACTTTGCTTTTAAGTCTTGGTTTACTTGTTTATATATTTTTAAAATATTTTATACTGTATATATATATATATATATATACACAATTATATATATATATAATTATATATATGCTCGCCAATATGTATCTTTACTTTTACGAAAGACAATTCACTCTGTTCACTCGTAGCATTTCTATTTTTCGATACATTGATAATGTTTTTCTTTGTTTTCATACTGCACATGATTCTTTACCCACACCTAATATTTATCCATCTAATCTTGAGTTAATACCTAATGAATCCCACCCTTCCAAATCTGTAATTTATCTTGATATCATCATTGATATACAAAGTAAGTCATTCAATACTACTATTTATGATAAGAGATATCAATTTAAATTTAATGTAAAATTATTCCCTCATTATTCTTCTTGCCTTAGTAATCAAGTTTTTAAAAATCTAATCGTTAGCAATTTGCTCCGTATCAAACACCTGGATAGTAATAAGTGTACACTATGACATATTAATCGTCTCAAAATCTATGCTATATGTACAATTTTCACACCTAATTTGTAGATCGCAGTATAAGTACGATATTCAATAGTAGTGGAAACACCATAAAATAAACACCGCCCCGACGGGCAAAAATAAAAATGTGAAAATTATTAACAAAACAGTCATTTTGATTACACTAAAAACGTGCAAACATTTAAAAAAAAAAACGCCTCGGCGGGGAAAGAAAAAGTTTAAAACACTCAGGAAACTGTTAAGGCGGATATCTAAAAAGCAAATAAAACAAAAGCAGGCTACGGCTCCAAGAAACAGTGTTATCCATACTTTAAACGTTTTTGATAATAGTGGTCACTTCTTGGTTAGTTTCTGAACTCTTGGGTTTGTCTCACCGACATTATGTACAACTACTTCCACTTTCTCTGGTCCGGTTTATTCCAACGTGGTATTTCGCGTGGTGAGCATTCAGGCTGGTGCACGTGGTAGACTCCCATAAAGTTTATTTACGCTGGCGACCTTCAGACTTGTGAGTTGCAATTATTTTTTGCATGTTTGTGCATTTCTGCGCTATTTTGTTGTCATTATGAGGTTTTGTATGTTTTAAGGTTGAATTTTGTATTTGGTATTTTTTTCTATGATTCTCGTTTATTCCGCTGTTGGGCACATATTGCATAAAATTTTAACCACGTGTTTTTATGCAATCATAGAAACAAGGGATTTTAGTATATCTGTCTAAAATGTGTCCCTGAAGACATTTCTGGCAGATATACTATTCTTTAATGTATTTTCCTTGTCCTGGCCTCTCCGTGCTCTGCTTTTCCGGCCCTTCCTCGTTGCTTTTTGCTATTAAATACACGTTATTATATTGCCCGCGGTTTGATACTGTGTTTACTGATTTGCAGTCCTGCACTTTTGTATTTGTTAATTTGTTATTTAAATTTATAGATTTATATATATATATATATATTATATATTTCAAATTTGGCATGTTTATTTTAGCAGTTAGCAAATAAAAACATATTCATCTTCAGCGACATTAGGTTCTGCATTTTGTTATTGCTTCTCCACGCTACGGCAGTTTTTTAATGTGTAGGAAAATTTCTTTGTTAGACACATATTATTTTTTTTTATCAATAAAAATTTCATTCTTTTCCGTGACGAACATTTTTATTAACTTAAATTCTGCGTCACCGCTTCGTCAAAAACTTAAGTTCACTAAGCAGAATCAGCGACATATTAAGACTCTAAACAAGATTTAATAAAACGCATCACTGCTTTTTGTATTATTAAAAAAGGTAGTAACAGCAGGTCTGTCATAGATGCAAGCACCTTATGTTGACGTTTTTTCGATTTGAACCATTAAGTGAGTGCTACATTTAAAAGTGGCATTTTTCCCATTTCATTACTTAATAAATATATAAATCTACCCCATTTTTTTCAAATTTATATTGTTCAATATAATATATATATATATATATATATATATATGTTTATATTATATATATATATATATATATTTATATATATATATATATGTTTATATTATATATATATATATATATATATATATATTTGAAATGTAATAATAAGAATTATGTAAAAATAAAAAAATACAATTCAAGTAATATTAACATCACCATAGAAGCAAATTCAAAGCCATAATGCCGATAAGAGAAAAGAACAGCACCATCCCAAATTCGATGATTAATTGGAATTAAATTCATCGTCAGGTCTGAGTATTTAATTCCAATTAACCCAAGCAAATGCCTGTTTCAGATTAGGCAATAGTACATTACTATAAATACTTAAACTCAGACTACAGGCAAAAAAATGAAAAAAGGATACATTAAGAAAATTGTATTACCATGCGGCATGAACCATTCTTCTACCACGTGTATACACGATCAACCTCAACAGCTTAATCTAGAAGCACCGGAATGAACAAGTCGAAATTCTACCAGGGAGGCAGTACGAACGTTCACGGAGTTACTCCCAAACCCGTCCAGTGAGTCTAAGCTGGAGACTGGACAAGCAATTCAGAATACAACTTCCCAAATATGCAAACATGAATATGAATATGAATCAAAGATGAAAATTCCTACTAAACAAGTAATTCATATGAAAAATGGATAATCGAGAATGCCACTATACACCATTATAACAAAAAAAGTCGACGCACCAAGATGGAGTTGTCCGATTGTAATGAAATTTCGTGTGCAAAGACATTTTGAGTCTTAGTGACGAGTCCCGTTTCGAACTGTGTCCTGAGGAAAACCGCAGACGTGTCTGGAGACGCCCAGGGTAGCGTGGGATACTGCCCTTACTGTCGCACGCCACACATGCCCACAACAGGGCGTCATGTTCTATATCTATATAAATAAAATTGAAACTCTGTCTGTCTGTCTGTCTGTCTGTCTGTCTGTTTGTCCCATCATCACGGGAGAACGGCTGAACCGAATTTGATGAAATTTTGTGGGTAGCCTAGAAATAGCCCCACTTAAAATTTAGTCTATGGTTGGAATTTCTACGACCAGTGGTTCTCGAGATATTAGTAAAAAACGAAACTTTCGTTTGTCTCATCATCACGAGAGAACGGCTGAACCGAATTTAATGAAATTTTGTGGGTGACCTTGAAATAGCCCCCCATAAATTTTGCCCAAGTTTCAAGTTTCTAAGACCAGGGGTTGTCGAGATATTAATGAAAAACGGAACTTTTTTTATAGGAGTTCTACTCTCCAACTCCGTGGTTTATCCAAACGGAAAGGATAAAAATCGTTTGTTTAAAGCGTCAAAGGGAATTAAAACTTTATTTTTGAGTTTGATGCAGGATTTTTGCATTAAATAGTCACTATCCGAAAGCATGAATTGTTTGAAACATGAATTTAAAAGGAAAAATCTACCTCCATGTTTTTACATGTATTAACCTCCATGTATTTCACAAGCTTTTACTCAACGATTAGAAGAATAAAGAAATTAAAATGGTTATTTAATTTCGCATTTTATGACGAAGATTCTATTTTATATCATGTTGCTCGGCAAAGGAATGGAATTAAATGTGTTTGTTAATGATTATTATTATTTTTTCTATTTGAATAATAAATAAATGGATGTAAAAATATATTTTATAAATGAACGGTTTGATTGTTCTTTTAATTATATATATTGCGGACTGCGTACATTACTTTTATTTATTTTAGCAAAGAGGTTTCAAGCTCATATATTGTGTTTAGCTAATAAACTCATAATAAATGAACGGTTTGATTGTTCTTTTAATTATATATATTGCGAACTGCGTACATCACACTTTTATTTATTTTAGAAAAGAGGTTTCAAAGCTCATATATTGTGTTTAGCTAATAAACTCATATATTGTGTTTACCTAATAAATTCATTTAGCCGATTGTTGAAGCAGAAAAAGAGTAGAACGGATGTATGTATCTTCTAATACAATTTTAGTGTTTTCATTTAGTATATATACAGACGGGATATGGATATTTTATTCTTCAGATCTGTAAATTTAGAGCTACGAATTTAGCGAAATATCTCTAAATAACTTAGTAACGTTTCTTAAACTTTACCAAATTAGAGGAAATATCTCCAAATTGATAAAAATGACACAAATCAATGAAATTAAATTTGTTTTTTTAGAATAGAGTACTGAAATGATGTTTCTGTAGCATTTGTCGGTCAGTCCATCCATCCTACTTAGTAACGCATTTAACTAATTTTTTTAATATCACTAAATTGATAAAAATATTTGTAAATCCATAAAAATATCATGGAGACGAAAATGGCGCCAAACCTTCCATGAAGATCACATTATTCAGTCGACATGATTTCCATCAATTTATTTGAAGCAGATGATATCATGTCGCTTAGCAACGGATCCAATGTGTTATGTATCATACGATTTTTATTAAATCTAATAAAAATATGTATATAAAATAAATTTCATTGACATTGCATTTTTGACTGGATAATATCAATTACGGTCTTCAGGTTTAAACATCATTATTATTGATATTTCGGGGACAATTGATTCAGGAATTATTGATATTTTCAAATTATTATGCCATTGTTTCATTATGACGAAAATTGTTGAAACTCATATATAGTACGTTGTACAAGTAATCTTCTACAAATGCACGGGTATATCTTCTAATCTACGAGAATATAAGTAGTACAAGTATATTGGCAAAATTTTTATATATATTGGCATATATTAGAATCAATTACGACCTTCTGATATTAAGATTACGGGGATTTTTGATACTTTCAATTTATTACGTCATCTTTTTCATTTTGGTAAATATTTTTAAGACTCATATTACAATATGTTTAAGCTTCCACTAACACACTGGCATATTTTCTAATTTGCGACAATATAAGTAGTACGTGGTTGCATGTATTGATTCAATTCTTTTTTTTGTGTGTGAATTTGTTTACAAAAGGGGTCAGGATATTTTATTCTTCAGATTTGCCCGTGAAGATAATTTTGCATAGTGAGAACAGATATTCTTAAACTTCTCTTTATGAGCAATAAATTTAATATTTTATCAGAATTTGCACATGATTGCGAATTATAAGTTTTTTTATATTATATACTCCGTACGAAGGACGGGTATGCTGCTAGTCTATATAAATAAAAATGAAAATCTGTCTGTCTGTCTGTTTGTCACACCATCACGGGAGAACGGCTGAACCGAATTTGATGAAATTTTGTGGGTAGCCCAGAAATAGCCCCACTTAAAATTATATCCGTGTTTTGAGTTTCTACGACCAGTGGTTCTCGAGATATTAGTAAAAAACGAAATTTTCGTTTGTCTCATCATCACGGAAAAACGGCTGAACCGAATTTAATGAAATTTAGTGAATAGCCTTGAAATATCCCTCCATAAATTTTGTCCAAGTTTCGAGTTTCTAAGACCTGGGGTTGTCGAGATATTAATGAAAAACGGAACTTTTTCCTAGGAGTTCTTCTCCCTAACTCCGTGGTTTATCCAAACGAAAAGCTTGAAAATCGTTTGAAAGTGAATTAAAATTTAATCTCTGAGTTTGATGGGAGATTTTTTGCGTTAATTAGTCACTTTCTGAAAACATGAATTGTTTGAAACATGATTTAAAGGGGAAATCTATCTCCATGGTTCATGGTTTATTTAAAACACGCTTTTACGGAACAATGAGAAGTATAGAGAAATCAAAATCGTTATTTAATTTCGCAGTTTATGTTATAAGACATGACATATTTAACATGTTATAAGATTCTATCTTATATCATGTTACTCAGAAAAGCAATTAAATTAAATCTGTCTGTTAATTTTAATAATTATTTTTTCGATTTCAATAATAAATAAATGGATATAAAAATATATTTTAGAAAAGAACGATTTGATTTTTCTTATAGCATTTTTGACTGAATAATATCAATTACGGTCTTCAGGTTTAAAAATTATTATTATTTATATTTTCGGGGATTATTGATTCAAGGATTATTGATATTTTTAAGTTATTATGCAATTATTTTATTATGACAAAAATTGTTTAAACTCATATATTGTATGCTGTACGAATCTTCTACAAATACACGTGTATATCTTTTAATCTACGAGAATATAAGTAGTACAGGTATATTGACATATGTTTTGATATATATTGGCATATATTGGAATCAATTACGACCTTCTGGTATAAAGAGTACGGATATTATTGATGTTTTCAATTTATTACGTCATCTCTTTTATTTTGGCAAATATTTTTGACACGCATATTGTAATACGGGTAATCTTCTACTAACACATTGGCATATTATCTGATCTGCGACAATATAATTAGTACGGGGTTGCATATATTCATTAAATTCCTATTTTTTCTTCTGTAAATTTGCTTACAAAAAGGGGCAGGATGTTTTATTCTTCAGATCTGATCGTGAAGATAATTTTGCATAGTGAGAACATATATTCTTAAACTTCTCATTAGGAGCAATAAATTTAATATTTTAACAGAATTTGCACATGATTGCGAACTTTAAGTTTCTATAAATTATACACTCCGTACGAATAACGGGTGTGCTGTTAGTGGTTAATAAATTTTAACATTTTAGGAGGATATATCATGTTGCTCGGCATCGCAATTAAATTAAATGTGTTTGTTAATGTTTTTATTATTTTTTTTCGATTTAAATAATAAATAAATGGATATAAAAGTATATCTTATGAATGGACGGTTTTTTATTTTTCTTTTAATTATATTAATTGCTGACTGCGTACATCAATTTCATTTATTTTGGCAAAGAGTTTTCAAGCTTATATCGTATTTAGCTACTAAACTCATATATTGTGTTTAGCCAATAAATTCATATAGCCGATTGTTGAAACAGAAAAAGAGTAGAGCGGGTATATCTTCTAATACAATTGTAGTGTTTTCATTTAGTATATTGAAACGGGATAAGAATGTTTCATTCAGATCTGCAAATTCAAAGCTGCGAATTTGGAGTGATATCGCTAATTTGACAACTTTTCTTAAACTTTGCCAAATTGACGGAAATGTCGCCAAATTGATATAAACGACACACAAACAGCTGCCATAAACCTTCGGGTTGGTCGTGTGGCTTGGGTCTTCTACATATCAATGAAATTTTTTTTTGTTTTGTTAGAAGAGAGTACTGAAATGATGTTTGGTTAGCATTTCTCTGTCAGACCAACCATCCTACTTAGTAATACATTTAGCGAATTTTTAAAATGTCACCAAATTGATAAAAATGTTTTCAAATCTATAAAAATATCTTGAAATTGATAAAATTGCGCTACATAAATGATATTAATTGTTTTTTGTTAGGGGATAGTATTGTGATGATATTTCGTCAATTTGTCGCAAAGTGGAACTGTCAGTTCTACAGTCCCACTTGGCGATAAATTTGGCGATTTTTTAAAATGTCGCTAATTTGACGAAACTGTAGCCAAATGTTCCATAGAAATATAACTATTTAGACGATATTTTTTCTACCAATTTATTTGAAGCAAATGATATCATGTCGCTTAGCAACGGATTTAAATCCAATGTGTTTATGCGGCAGACGATTTTTATTAAATCCTTTCCGATTTGAATAATGAATATATGTATATAAAATAAATTTCATTGCCATTTCATTTTGGACTGGATAATATCAATTATACTCTTCAGGTTTAAACATTATTATTATTGATATTTTCCGGAATTATTGATTCAGGGATTATTGATATTTTTAAGTTATTACGCCATTGTTTTATTGCGGCAAAAATTGCTGACACACGCATATTGTACGTTGTACGAGTAATCTTCTAGGAATGCACGGGTATATCTTCTAACCTACGAGAATATAAGTAGTACAGGTATATTGGCATATATTTTGACATATACTGGCATATATATTGGAATCAAGTACAGTCTTCTGGTATGAAGATTAAGGGGATTAATTATATATTCAATTTATTACGTCGTCTGTTGTATTTTACGAAAAAGCATTTGTGACTCATATTGCAAAACGGGTAATCTTCTACTAATAATCGGACATTATAAGTAGTACGTGTATATCTTCCCATATAATTTTAGCACTTTAATTTTGACATATATTGGAATAAATGACTGTCTTCAGATTTAAAGATTACGGGTTTATTGGTATTTTCAATTTATACATGTAATCTACTAATACAGGTTATATTTTCTAATATTCGCGTATATAATTAGTACGGGTCCCATACAATTTTAACGCTTTTATTTTGCATATATTGATTCAATTCCATATTTTTTTTTATATTTGCTTACATAAGGGGTCCAAGATGTTTTATTCTTCAGATATGTCCATGAAGATAATTTTATATAGCGAGAACAGAGATTCTTAAACTTCTTTTTAGGAGCATTATATTAAATATTTTAACAGAATATTTTGATTAAACATGTCATTTAGTATACTATAAGAATTTGGTCATGATTATGAATTTCAAGTTTCTTTATAATATATACTCCGTACGAAGAACGGGTATGCTGCTAGTATAATATATATAAATATATATATATATTTATATATATGTATATTTATATATATGTATATATATATTTATATATATGTATATATATTTATATATATATATTTATATATATATATATATATATATATATTTATATATAATATGTATGTATATATATTATATATATATACATATATATATTATATATATATATATATGTATATGTATATAATATATATATATATGTATATATATATATATATATATATATATATATATATATATACATATATATATATATATATATATATATATATATATATATATATATATATATATATATATATATATATACACAGAGTGATTCAAAAATTTGGAGCAAACAAAATCCCCCCACCACGGTGAATATTAATCTATTAATCTGAAAACCGCATGTCTCTCTGACCCATAGATATTTTTTATAGCGTTTTACTTTGGCTCCGAACTTTTGAATCACCCTGTATATATATATATAAACTCCCAAGGAGGACAAGTATCAATTACTCATAAAGATGTTAAAAGAGCAATCATAAAGTGACGACCGCGGGAGTAACGACCCCCAAATCTCAGGTTAGAGCTTTTACTGCCATGGCGAAACGCTTGCCGTTATCTTTAATCCAATTACCCACATGACACTGCCCAATACCTCAAAAACATATACACATTAAAAATCAAGTCATATATAAAAAAAGATCCAAAACCCCCAAAAACACTTATAACAACACATAGACCTTCTAAAAGATATGAAAAAAGGGGGGTGGGGTGGAAATCCCACTTCAGCTTGTTAAAACTATTGTATGGAATCATTAACTAAGTGGTAAAGTCTTGATATCCGACATAGTTTAAAAATTGTTTAAAACTTTGATGAGAAGCTGAATAGAATTGGTGGATACCGTTTCAGGATTTATAAGTGGTCTATTGATGTTTAACTTTCCTAAAGTTTTGAGTGTTTAAATGGCAGCCAAGTCAATCTAATTTGGTTCATTGTTAAGTTATAGTGGAATGTGAAGTATGGATGGATTTCGGGAAGTTTCAGGTATTGAATGTCTGATTTTACTTCCGAGGTTAACAATTGGTTTCCTGTAGGGGCTGTGATCTTGATGTTCTGCGAACATGGAACAGGTTTTTTAGTGTGAAAATTATGGTGAATTTTTTAAATGTTAGGTTTTATTCTCTGTTTGAAATGGCAAATTGCTATTTTGGTTTTCTATTGAAGTATACAAAATAACCACCATGTAAGTGATTAGTTGTTATATGGCCTAATTTTAGTATTGTATTTATGACTTTTTTGGCAAAGTGATATTTGGTTTTTTATTTTAAGTATATATAAATAAACACCTTGTTAATAATTTCATACGTTGGTTGTTTCGAGCCAATATGATTTTCATGGCTATTACAGTCAGGTTTGGGGAAATATATTGTATATGTCCATTTCTTTTATAATATTTTAGTGTCGTTTTGAAAATTTATAAAATATGTAAAATAGCCACTTAGTTAATGATTCCATACAATAGTTTTAACAAGATGAAGTGGGATTCTCCTTTTTCATATCTTTTAGAAGGTCTGTGTGTTGTTATAAGTGTTTTGGGGGTCTTTTTATATATGTATATACGTTTTAAAGGTTAAGTAAACAATGCAACTTTTCATCTTTCGAAAGCGTATTTGAATTTGAGTGGTTGAAAATCGCTGCGGATGTAAATGGCAGTATGCAAATTGAAAAGGCAGTACAGCCAATCACGATTGACTGTCCAAATATATGCTAATTAGGCAGTCGTTGATCACTCCATCATTCTGAAGGGTTTGAGGAGGTGCATTTATTGCTGATACGAAGTGTTTATAACTTTTGTAGGTTTAATTTTGATTATATTCGTGTTTCTGTGGCTGAGAGAAGACGAATGCCAGATGGTGAGTACTCTCGTGCTGTCGGACGCATTGAAACAGGACAGGCAATCAAAGATGTCGCTATTTTCTTTGAAGTTTATCATTCGGTAATTTCTCGATTATGGAAAAAAGTCTAAACTGAAACAGTTGTCCGGAGACCTGTGCCCGGTCGTCCAGGTTTACCACCCCCTCTGATGATCGGTATAGTCTGGCTCTGACAAGTGGCATCGACGAGCAACCTCCACAACTGTTACATCCATGGTTGCCGCGGCACTTGGTAAGAGAATATCTGGCAGTACTGCGCACCGAAGGCTTCACGTAAATGTGACTGTACGCCCGAGTACCACGTTTTTGTGTTCCACTAACCGTCCAAGCAAATGGGACAAGATTAAGGTGGTATCATGAACATGTCAATTTGACTATCTCATATTTGTACAACGTCCTGTTCACGGACGAGTCCAGATACGCCCTGGAATCTGATGATAAGCGTCTAAATGTCTGGAAGGAATAATGCACTCGTAATCAGGCCAAGAACATCATCGAACATCACGCATTTAAAGGTGGCAGCGTCATGGTGTGGGCTGGAATTTCAATGGGATATCGCACAGAATTGTACATCTTTAAAGGTGGTTGGCCCATTGTTGGTAAAGGGCCATTGTGAGACTACGCTGCTGTAGTTGGTCCTGATTTCCTTCTTATGAACAATCGAGCTAACATCGTTGACGAATACTTGGAAAGTGAGGACACTTCTCGTATAGAGTGGCGGGCGTATTCCCTTGACCTGAATCCTATTGAAAACTTTTAGGAGGCTCTCGGGCGTGCTGTCTCTGCACATTTACCTCCTCCAGTCACTCTCAAAGAGTTGGAAACTGCCCTATTGAAGGAATGGCTATCGCTCGCATCTGCGATGTTTGATTACCTCATTTTACCGTCCGTGCTTAACTTCTGGAAGCCAGTGCTATATATATATATATATATATAAACGCAAGTTCGAAAGTAAACACACAGAAAGCTGAAAAATTAGAATATACTCAATGAACATACTCAATGAACATAAACTGATAAAATGCGCCTGTGGCGTCACCGTTACTGCGGGACTGCACAGACTCTGTTGACCTGTGAATACGGTAATGCGCATATATACAATTGGTTATATAAGACTCTGCAACCGCCACAACTTCAGCTTCGTAGTCACTGTGCCCGGCGTCTTGCCGGCTCCGACTTCTTACTCAACAATGTGCATGAATTAATTAGGATAACTTACGCTGTAACGTTTAAGTACAGTATGTAACGTAACCTGTAATTGTTGCGTTTAAGTTTAGTTATTAAAGTGTTAAGTTTCTAATGTGTAGAGTGTCATTGTACGAGCGAGTGTATTCCACAACCTACGCAACCTTTAGCCAGTACTTCAAGTCTTATGTGGTTGTCATCTCTTTTCTTGCCACGTACCTAGAGAGAACGGAGCAACTACCTAGAGATGAATACTCTTAACCTTTACACTAAAGTAGTGACGGGCGCGGTAGCCCATTGGTTAGCGCGCTGGAGTTGCACTCGGTAGGCCCGGGTTCGATTCCAGCCGCTGCCAAAACTGCCGCCGTGTTCACGCGGAGTACGATCACGTTAAACATGTGGGTCCGTAAGTCCTTCCGAGAGGTTGGTGGTAGGGGAAGGAGGGTACGGTCCCTGTGGATGCCTCCCCCACTGGGTTCCGGTCTAAATTGGGTGGCACTCCCCGGCCGTCCAAACAGTTACCTTACACCTTTCTGGTAGGTCGGACGGTCTGGGTCTCAACAACAACAACTAAAGTAGTGACTAACCCCCAAAGTGGAAATTCACCAAAGTGGTAGAACCGGACGTAAATGGATGCAACTCCTTCTGATATAACTCGTCTCGATGCAGCTGACCCCTCACATTAATTTTTCCAATTCTCCAGGTCGGTGACTAGACGTGAAAGGATGCAACTCGTTTCTGGTGTACTCGCCCCCACTCCAAAGCGGTGACTCAGACGCGAAAGGATGCAAATCGCCCCCACACCAAAAGTGGACTGGACTTGGGAAAATACGATTCATTTTGATACTACTCTATTTTGTGACCAGAAATGGCTCGTTCTGATGCAAGTTCTGAGTGTCGGTTCTGATGCAAGTTCTGAGTGTCGGTTCTGATGCAAGTTCTGAGTGTCGGTTCTGATGCAAGTTCTCAGTGTCGGTTCTGATGCAAGATCTGAGTGTCGGTTCAACTATAGTAGACCAAGTTTCATGCGGAGCTGCTTAAAGAAGAAAAAGTCAGGTAAGTGAAAGTTTGAGCGCAACCTGTTTTTCATACGAGTGTTTTTGCCATGAAATAGTGTATTTATTACATTCTGTTGGGGTATGTAGGCTAGTGTTTTAAGTATGAGATATATAGGTTCAATCCGCGTTTTTGAAATGAAATGTGTATATTGAGCGCTTGCCAGTTTAGAAGTTGTAGATATTGAAACTTGGACTTTTAAAAAATATTTTACAAGTGGCATAATTAATGTATTACCATGTTTTTAAATAGGTCGCGTTTTATTCCAGACTGTGTGTGTACAGACTCGAGTATTTTTGCATGTTATATATAAATATGTAATTTCTTGACTAACATTTTGAGAGATAGTTCGGAGTTGAAAGTGATCGGGACAGTATAGGCTGCGCTAAAAAACGCAATCCGTGAGCTGTGTCCCGTTTTTAAGTCGGAAAATGTTCGCGCTGATTTGGCGATTTCTGACGCAGAAGGAATAGTTCTTCGTCAGGTTCGCGTACTGATGGGTTTTGCTGATATCATAATAAATTTAAAGGAAAGGCTCTAAATGATTTTCTTCATGTAAATGGCTGGGCTTAGTGAGCACTTCTTTTCTGTTAGCTGCGGAAAATAAGGGTGCTGGTTGCCGACTGTTTGTATATCAGCTGGCTGCGTAAACTATATTTTTAATAGGCAGATGGGGCTGCAATTAGATGTTTTTCTTAAAAAACTTACCTCACGAAATGACCCGTATAATTTAATTTCGTGTGCGGTCGATTGATCTGGATTAAAACACTCGGTAGTATTAGGTTGCATTTGCATTTCGGATTTCGGAAGCAGGTTTATTGGAATTTAACAATTGCTGATATTGTGATGCCCATTTTAGATGCGGATTTCCTAGGCAAGTTCGAGTTTTTTTGGTTGATTTAAGGAACCAACGTATTTTGTGTACTCAGATAAAGTAGTTTACGTGTGGTTCGGTCATGCTTGACTTATCGTTGAATAGGGGAATATATCGGTAGGATTCCAAAATTTCGGATGTTCCATAGGTGTTTGGTTCCAATATTCAAAGGCGTAGGAACACAGAGTAGTTTAGTTACGCGTTTTTAGTCATACTACTGGCCCGTTAGTTTTTTAGACTTAGGAGCGTTTGATCCGGAGAAATTAATAGCATGTGCAAGGAATTCAGGGTTTATCGTGAGCTGTGATTTTTTATACAGTATTAAATTTTTTGTCATCGATGTTTTGAGAGTTGCGACAGAGAAATAGTTGCTGTTGAGTAAGCTTGGCAGATATAGAAGCGACGAAACACTTGTCATAATTACAGGATCAGGTATTTTTAGAAACGCATACAAGTCTCGATTTGCGTTTAATGTCTTTCACTGCCTATAATAATTCCATGTTGTGTGATACATCTACACGTGAGCTTAGATTCATTATTTCAGCTACATGAAGTGTGTGGTGGATCTCGGCGTAGGTGTGTCTTGGAAACTCCCAGTTCTGTCGGCCATAGAGTATCTAGGTCTGGCCGGTCGTCTAAGCCTATAGTTCATTTTCAGGCTCGGGCGGTTTTTTCATAGGGGGAGTACTGTGGCGTCACCGTTATTGCGCCACTGCACAGACTCTGCTGACCTGTGAATGCGGTAATACGCATATCTACAATTGGTTATATAATACTCTGCAACCGTCACAACTTCAGCTTCGTAGTTAAGGTGCCCGGCGTCTTGCCGGCTCCGACTCCTTACTCAACAATGTGCATTCAATAATTAGGATAGCTTACGCTGTAACGTTTAAGTACAGTATGTAACATAACCTGTAATTATTGCGTTTAAATTTAGTTATTAAAGTGTTAAGTTTCTAATGTGCAGAGTGTTATTGTACGAGCGAGTGTATTCCACAACCTACGCAAACTTTAGCAAGTACTTCAAGTCTTACGTGGTTGTCATCTCTGTTCTTGCCACGTACCTAGAGAGAACGGAGAAACTACCTACAGATGAATACTCTTAACCTTTATACTAAAGTGGTGATTAAGCCCCAAAGTGGTAATTCCCAAACGCCAATGCTGCTTTTTCAATCAAATATGAGATAATCATAAATAGAAAATTTATGATTATCTCATAAAGACGGACGAGAAAAGCTAACATGGGGAGTTGCAAAAAATATCCGAAGGGGGATTGTGACCTCTTTTTGTGACCTGAATCCCGGTTACAGCATGCTGCTAGGCCGCGGCAAACACTCCTGGAAGCAGGCACCCCCTTTTTTTTCTCTCTCTTTATATATATATATATATATATATATATATATATATATATATATATATATGAAACCTCAAATAATTGTCATATTGTAAAAAACAGTTTTGAATTAGTTAAGAAATTAAAAACTCTTACTAATTTTCATAGTATTTATACTTATGATTTCAAAGATTTATTTAATAATATTAATATAGATGATCTGTATAGAAATATTTTAGGAATTTTTGAAAAATATAATATCAACCTAAAATTTTCAAATTTTCTCTTTAAAAATTACTTAATTTCACACTTTATGAGAATTATATTCACATGGTGGTACTGTATTTAAACAACATGTTGGTATTCCACAAAGGGTGTGAGTCTCATCATTGTTAGCTAGTCTGTATTTATTCTTCTATGAAAAAATATTAATCCAAGCTTGCATAATATGCACATGTTTAGATATTTAGATGACATATTATGTGTATCCCCAAATAATATCCCTATAGTATTAAACTTTTATCCAAATAATTTACAATTAAATGCAAGTAATAATGACTCTAATGTTGCAAACTTTTTAGATTTAAATTTAAATGTACAAAATTGTAATATGGTTATAAACTTGTATGATAAATGACAGGATTTTAAATTTAATGCATCAAAAATTCGACATTTTGACTCTTGTTTGCATATATCTGTATTTATAAATTTTATAATATACCAGGCTCTTAGAATCAATAAAATTTGTGATGAATATTATAAATTAGCACATTTTATGGAATTATTGAGAACAGCGACTAATAATGCATATACTACCAAGTTTGTTATTAAATTATCAACTCAATGTATCAACTTCCACTCGATAACATCCTAGAAAACTTTCCCATTTATAGTGGCTAACAGTTAAAAAAAATAAAAATAAATATAATTATTTATTAATTATGTAAATACAAATGAAAAATAATAAATTAAGTCAAAAAAATTAGAAAAATAAAAAAATCGGGAAATATGATGCATTAACATTAATGTTTTGAATTCTATTTTCGCTAAAAAACTTAACTTTTGCCAGTATTGAAACTACGATTTGAGCGCCCTTATAATGGTGTATAGTGGCATTCTCGTTTATCCAGTTTTCCTATGAATTACTTGTTTAGTAAGAATTTTCATCTTTGCTTCATGTTCATATTCTGAATTGCTTGCTCAGTCTCCTGCTTTGACTCACTGGGCGGGTTTGCGAGTATTACTGTGAACGTCCGTACTGCCTCCCAGGTAGAATTTCCACATGTTCATTCAGGTGTTTCTAGATAATTTAAGCTGTTGAGGTTGATCGTGTATACACGTGGTGAAAGAAGAAGGGTTCATGCCGCATGTTAATACAAATTTTCTTAATGTTTCCTATCTTCAGTTTTTGATGCCTGTAGTCTGAGTTAGAGTATTTATAGTAATGTACTATTGCTCTATCCGAAACAGGCATGTGTTTGGGTTAGTTAGAGTTAAATACTCAGACCCGAGGAGGAATTTAATTCTGATTAATCATCGAATTTGGACTGGTGTTGTTCTTTTCTCTTATCGGCATTATGTCCGTGAATTTGCTTCTATGGTGATGTTAATATTACTTTAATTTTTTTTATTATCACATATTTCTATAAATATATATATATATATATATAAATATTAGAAATATGTAATAATAAAAAAATTATGTAATAATAATAAAAAAATCAAGTAATAACATCACCATAGAAGCAAATTCACGGCCATAATGCCGATTTTTTTTTTTTTTTTATATATTATTATTACATATTTCTAATATATATCCATATACTTGTCTGCTGCATTATGTGCGTATTGCATATTGGTTTCTTATTTTCTGTCTAGTTGTTTACGAATTTTTGTGGTAACATTTTGTGGTATATATTATATATATATATATATATATATATATATATATATATATATATATATATATATATATATATATATATATATATATATATATATATATATATATATATATATATATATATATATATGCTTGCGTTCACGTTTCCGTGTGTGTTTCCAACGATGTTTGTGTCATTCCGTAAGACTATGGATATTATAACAGATTTTTAGCTTTCCATAAAGTTCTAAGGAGATTGAAAATTTCAAATAAACTGCTTTGATTTCAAGTGTATTCAATCTCGAGTAGTAGAAACTATTATTTGCAAAGCTTTACCTTACATATGGTGTTTTAATTAAAAATAAAATGAAAATTAACTGAAATTATATAAAAATCTATATACCTCCTACATTAATGGATTTAAATAATCTCCTGAATTTTATTTTATTCTTTCGATATGTTTTGTTTGAGATATGATGCCCACACAGGTGTTAATAAACAGGTAGGCAGACATTGAAGAAATGCCTGCTTTGTATTGATGGATTCTGTAAATGTGTAGATTTATAAAAATACGAGCTGCGGATTTTTTGACCACATGCTAATGCTTTTCCTTTATATATACTAAGTATTGCTTGTAAAATAAATATTGTTTTGAAGCTATTGGAAACAAGAGCACTACAAATCTGTCAATTTGTCAATCTGCAAATCTGTCAATTTGTCAATCTGCAAATCTGTCAATAATCACTGCAAATCTGTTTTGAGATAGCTGAAAACAGAGTCCAAGTCAACAATTGTACATCGAGATTGGCTTTCAATACAGTGTTGATCTATTTTATTTAGAAGCAAGCTTTCGGGTAAACCTGCTTACACAGGAGACTTTTTACCTGTGGTAATAGAAATTATAATCATCTACATTGTTAATAATAGAAATAATAATCATAATAAGTAATAGAAATCATAATCATCTACATTTAAAATGCGGATTATCAGCTTTGTCTTAAGGTACAGATCCTGAGATTCCCATAAGGTGCTTGAATGTGAAAAATTAATGATAAATATATTTTTTATTATTGGCAAGAACATAATTATGAACTGCGTGTAAATTTTTGCAAATCTTTAAACTAGAGGGTTGCCGTTTATCTTAGATGGTACTAAAGTATCCGCGAATGTAGGTCATCAATTCAAAAATCAAATAGTAAGATTTCCAATTTTTTACAAATCAACCGCAATACTTGACCCTGAGTTACCTCGTTGCAATTCATATTTATTTATGTTTTCATTATCAGCAAGACCCTGCTCCGTGCAACTATAGTAAAGAAGTAGTCTATGTGGGTGGCAATTCTGTCATGTAGAAGGGCCAGCTATTTTATTGTTAGGCTGGCAAAATATATTTTAAATTTTATTTAAGATATATATGATTGAAATTTATATTAAATTTGTATTTTGTGTTTACAGTTTATATAATTCCGATAAAATAGGACACATTAATACTTTTTATTCATTTCATTGATTCAAAAGAAATAGTCACTTGAAAGGAATTATGTTTAAATAGTTCCTGTTTCAAATAAAACTTTTTCAGGAAGCAAATGGATGGATTAGAACTTACTTAAATTTTCAATTTAATTATTAGATTTATAATGTTCTTATTATATCATTACGTTACTTATTCTGACGAAGCTCGAATCTTTACTCATTGCAGATGCACACTGAGTATTCAATAAATCAATAAAGACCGGAGACCAGACATACTGGTGACAAAAAATAGAATAACAAATAGTATTAGAATAAAAATAGAATATACGAAAAAATAACCTATAGAGGCTGGAATCAAAGTTAACAGTTATCATTAAAAGGGTTTCATATTTTAATTATGCTTGCGGTAAAACATTACAAATAAATGTGAATTATTAGTACACATGTTAAAACTTTCTTGAATAGATGGAGTTTCGTGGAATCGCAAAGCATATACCTGCAGACATATGTAACTCGAAAGCTTTAAGTCGAAGTTGGGATGGATTATGGATGCAGTGTGAATCTGATTTGCCGAAGTTATGCTTTGAAGGATCTGCTTTACCCAGTGACTGAAATAATTAATATGCGTTGGGTTTCAAGGATTACTAAATATTCTAGACAAGCTGGAAATGATTAATTCTGAAACTACAAATTTTTAAGGAGAGATAAAATTAGAAATTTGATTATATTTATATATATATATATATATATATATATATATATATATATAATTATGTATATATATACATATATATATATATATATATATTATGTATATATATATATATATATATATATATAATTATGTATATATATATATATATATATTATGTATATATATATATATATATATATATATATATACATAATATATATATATATATATTATGTGTATATATATATATATATATATATATTATGTATATATATATATATTATGTATATATATATATATATATATATATATATATATATTTATGCACCCGTAGGAAATTAAGCTACATCTGCAAAAGTTGGCATGTATGTATCGGCATCGATGCGAACGATTAGAATTTGGGAGCAAAAACACCGTTTATAAATAGTGGCAACAAGAAGAGGGCATTTTAGTAAGTGGTAAACCAACCCCTGGTGGATATTCAAGTCGATATATGGTGCATCATAGAGTCAATTAAGTTACTTATGTTCCATCTGCGAAAGGATCTACCACAAATGTTTAATTGGCCAGCTGATTCTGTGGTATTCTGATAAAGCTGCAATTGCAGTCCCAGAATGGCTCAGACGTTTTGTATTGGTGATAGGTCTGGGGATCTGAATGGTCATAAGGGTGTTAAATCCTCGAAGGTATTATTGAAAAAGTCGTGCAGTATGTATTCAAGTGATGTCTTATTTGTGAATGGAATCTGGTTGGCTTGACATCATAGGCTAAAAAATCGACAGCGGACTATCGTCTGCGTACAAGCGAGCCATCAGATTATCTTGTAGCACAACTGGAAGTGATCGGCTGTCCCACAGGATGGCTCCCTAGACTGTTACTTCACGTATGATGGTAATGTGCTGCTCAACAACAAATACGAGATCGGAACGCTAGCCATCCTCCTCCACACACACACATATATGGAGGCCATCAGCACTGTGAGAGAAACGGAATTCGTCGCTAAAGACAACATGTCTTCCATCGTTAGCTGCCCAGACTAACCGAGCTCAACACCAAACTAGACGTCTTTACCTGTGTTGAGGTACCAGTTGTAGGTGTCTTATGTACTTTCTCCTTAATCTTACTTTCTGCCATTTTACTTGCGCCTTTTCTTATCTACTGTTGACAACACTGTGGAACTTCCTTATCGCTGCGACAAAGATTGAGTGGGATGCATTTGTTGGACCAACAAGCTTTCCTTTGACCTATGATGTGACTTCTCTCTAAATCCGAAAATTGTTCGTAGCGCCGCCAAGTTCATCTACATCTTAAATCTTTGTAGACAACATGCAATACAAAGCAGAAAATCAAGCTCTAATTGCCTGTGATTACTCTGTCGTTTTAAATGCTGCACATTGCATCGTTCTCATGCGTCTCTATAACGTCCTTGGTTCTGATAGTTTGATAATTTGAAATAACTCTTAAAACGACATTTATATGCCGAGTGTATTTTTCATTCTATCACTGACATAACGTGAGAGGGGGGTGGGTATACATCTCCGACCACTCATTGATGTTAATGTACATTTTTAATATATTTAAAATAGTATTTTCAAACTCAATGAAATATCAATTATGGAGTCAGTTGATAACGGATCATACGTTCTTAATCTAATTCATTTGAGAGATAATTGACATTTTTTAATTCATAGCTGCTGTTATGTTTCGTCAAATAAATGTGAAACTATTTGTTTGACTAAATACCAACAAAGTTAGGTGGTATGCATTTTGAAATGGAATTGGAGAAAATTCTAGCTTTAAATGCGATGTTTGAGCTTGGAGAATTCGTCTTACACTTTGTCAAAGTACTGACACATATAAACGTAATTTTTTATGCCTAATTTGATGTCGATCGGGAAAGCAGGAAAAACTTAAGGTCTAAAATGCAATCAAATAAAATAGATATTGAGATCTTCGATTGAACAAGAAAAAAATAAAAATAAAATGAAAACAAAGCACAAAATTGTGTTCTACGTACATGAACTTGCAAAAAATATCCTCTCTTGCAACATTGTCCATTTTATTTTTTTCAAAATCCATTAACGTTTTCCAGTAAATAAAGTACACCCGTAATATAAATAATTCGTAACTATCTAACTTTCACGTACATGGAAACTTACTACTGAGCCAATCCCACTTATGTAATATAGCCTATTTATATAGCAGTTTTGGTATCATTTTGATAAGTAGTTTTTCGAAGTTTATCAATAAAATGCGAAATTCCCCTACCCATTTGGCGCACGACAGCGGGTAATATCTGTGGAGAAATTTCAATGCTCTTTACACAGGTATGTAATAGCTTATTTCTAAACAAAATTTTTTCACTTAGTTGGGCAGTAAACTGGTTACAAAATTTATAATATAAAATGTGTATGAAACGGCACAACTGTTAAATATATACTAAATGTCAATATCGAGACTTTATACGTATTAGCAGTTTCCGAGATTACAAAAAGCCAACGATTTTCACAAAATCCCTTGTAGCAGCTAAAATATATACATTTCTCATTAATTATTTTTCTGCATTTACATCTACACAATATAATAAACTTGCCACTCAAATTTGGTTGAAATCGCTGCAGAGGCTTTTGAGATTACAAAGGGCCAGCGATTTGACTATAAGTCGATAGAAATAATTTTTGATATCTAGCGATCCAACAACAAAAACTCGACTTGTGATAAAATCACGATCACCAAACATTTCGTAAGCTACATCTTTTAAAGTATTTTTTTCTTCAATATACTGCCAACGTATATATATCAATAAGTGTGACTCAAATCACAGTCACTATCACCATACTTTTGTTTTCTGTTGCTCAGCGCAAGGAAAGTAATTTATCAGCATTGCTTTTATAAGCATATAAAAGTCTATATTTGTACAAAATGCAGTTTGGGTCGGTTGAGTTTACTCGATATTACGATTATCGTAAAAATAACATTTGCCCATATAACGAACGACTTAGTGCTTAAAGTGTTTCAGCTGAAAGTTTATATTAGGACGACTAAAAGTGTTATTGAATTTAAATTCATTTGATTCAGTAGTTTCGAAAAAGAACACGGTTTTACATCGATTTAGAAATTTGGGGACAAATCGAGAGACAGGGAAAATTACGTATAATAAAACTGTTTTCAGTATCATCGAAAACATATGAAATTTAGAATTTACATTATGCCTGATATTTTTTTATTTTTTGTTTTGGACAAAAATAGTATATTTTAACGAGGAAAGTATTATAATAAAGATATTTATATTTTAGAGTGAAACTAAAAGACAACTAGAAAGATCAATCATGCATAAAGCATTGATTATGAAACACTTTCCAACTGAAATGCAATGCGCTGAATGCATCGCATCTCTAAAATACGATACATTCAGCGGTGATATTTTTTTAATTATCGCAGAACTACAAAAATTTATTTTACTTGAAAACTTAAAACTTCATAATAAAATGAACTTTATTCAAATGACGTCATCGAAACATAAATCGTCTGGCTCTCTATGTAAAAGCACTGAATATTTCACTCATACACTTTTATTCCAAACTCCAGAATTAAATGATTTTGCGTAAAAAATTCAGCAATTATTTTACAACACGCAGTCACTTGTTTACGTTCTGTATCCATTAAAATTAGGCTTTGTTGCAGAAATAATCAAGGTTTGATGATAATTTAATCTCAAGAATATTGTAATTGCGTTGACGCAGAATATAGATGCACAAAAATTACCCCAAAATAAAGCGGTTATAGGACGGATTCAACACTAATTATAAATTTAAAAGAACTTTAAAAATCACAATTAGAGGCGCAACAGCGCAGTGGTGAGCGCGCGGGAATTACACTCGGACGGGTCGGGTTCGATTCCCGCCACTGCTAAAACTGCCGTTGTGTTCACGCGGAGTACGATTACGTTAAAAATGTGGGTCCGTAAGTCCTTCCGAGAGGTTGGTAGTAGGGGAAGGAGAATACGGTCACTGTCGATGCCTCTCCCACTGGGTTTCGGTCTAAATTGGGTTGCACTTCCTGGCCGTCCAAACAGATACCTTATACCTCTCTGGTAGGTCGGACGGTCTGGGTCGAAGAAGAAGAAAAATCACAATGTTTACTCTGGGAAAAAAGATGGATTTCATATTTTATTTTGAAGTGGTTCACGTGATCTCTTCATATTATGTGGGTTTTAATTATTATTTTTAATTTTATTTAAAAACTACCGAACATATTTCCCCTAATTTTTTTTTTATATATATTCTATGGGATAATTTGAACATTCTCTAAAATTTTCGAAGCAATTTGTGAATTTTAAATTGGCCTAAAAAATGTTTGAAAAATGGGATCCCATAGGGTTCAATGTATTTAATTTCCTCAACCCGGGTTCAATCCAAAACTAATTGGGTTATATTATTCATTTACATCCCCTTATGTCCCACAGACCGTCTCAACAACATTGTAAAATTTCACTTTGATAAAGTCATTTTTACTTCAGTTATGATGCGAACGGACAGACAGACATACAAACAGACAGAATGACCAAAGTCATACACACTTTTGAACTATCCCGGTCGTCCATTTTGTTGCTCCAAGTCCTCTGGACGAGCCGGACGGCCTGGGG
Source organism: Amaurobius ferox (assembly GCA_951213105.1). Lineage (NCBI taxonomy): Eukaryota > Metazoa > Arthropoda > Arachnida > Araneae > Amaurobiidae > Amaurobius > Amaurobius ferox. Next base: position 29,803,988 of record OX578145.1, read on the forward strand.
CTTTCACACTTTTGAACTATGTTGTAAAGTTTTAAAAATAAATTCAAATACGGAAACATCTTGTGGATCAGATTTCTACGATGATCTGTAACTGAAAGTGAACGCGTTAATCACATATTGCAAGAAGGAATTGCTTGAACGAAGTTTTCTTTAAACCATGTATTAAACGTCTTCGGAATTATGTCTCTTTGGGTGCGTTCATGACAAGCACTTAGCCAAGTACATGGCCACCCACTATGCGAGCATTCCACGACAAACACGATATACCATATAATCGATCAACTTGGACCAATAGAATCGATGCATATAAAAATATAAGCTGCCCTATAAGCATATTCCTTCTTAAAAATGTGTTTTGATAAACCAGCATCACTACGACCCTTAAAGAAACTGATATTCCAGGCTTAACCTATTTTCCGCATACTATCCGGATACTAAGTATATCTTCACAGAAATCACTCTTGTCATGTCGCAATTCTGCGCCATGAGCCTTTTTGTATTTTCTGCAAGAGAAACATCCTTCTCTCCGTTCGTGCCTGTACAGTGTTTTTACTAACACTTGTTTCCATTGAAATTACATTAAAAAGCGCATTTCGTCGAAAAATCGTTGGATTGTCTGGACTTAGTGTCTGGCCGGGATGCGTGACGTTTGCTCGCTGTTGCCGAGGAGGAGCGCGCCGTCCAATCAGGAAGAGGCGCATTTTTTTGCGAAGGAGAACTTTGCGTGGGCTCAGAGGACCCATGCTCTCGCTCTTCGTGCTGGAACACTTCGACTGAAAGGTCGCATCGAAGGTTTTGTCTAATTTAGACAAAGGATTTAGCCGAAATGGCTAACTGGCGGAGATGGGCATTTTGGTTCTAAAGGAAACCGCCCCTGTATTTTCTGGAGATGATTGAAGAAGATCCTGGATACTCACATTAATTATGCTGTACATCTTTTCTAAAATTTGTTTTTTCATTCCAGGAATCGTATCCGACACCGACTCCGGATTCGAAGGAGTTGAGTAACGGTTGTTCGAGTCGAGGCATAATGGTCGCATGACGGAACTTAAAGATTTTTGGATTCTCCCTGGGAAAAACCTCCCTGTGAACATTTTTGAAATCCCGCCTCAAAACCGTGATTACCTGATGCGAATCTGTTGCTCCAAATTAAATAAAATTAAGAGATCAGGTAAATTTTCCTTTTACCGGAATCAATGATTCCGAGGCAGCACTGGCATAACGAGGACCAACCTCTAAATTAAATGGCTCATGTTAAATGTATTTTTGGTTAATTAAATTTAGTATTGAAAACCATATGAATATTGAATTGAAATTAATGTGATATATAAAATTTGAACAGAGCAGATATCCTGATTGTTAATACATAAATAAAGCTCTGACTATAATTAGATAATTTGAAGGATAAATAGATATATATATATGCTGTTGAAATTCTTAAAATAAATATTGATTATTGATTGAGTGACAATTGAGCCATGTTTTTATTGTGTTATGTTTACTTTACTCACTGTACTTCATTTAGGATTAATTCTCCTAAACTGGGATAACTCCTTTAGATCTTGAACCTGGTGTTTTTGCTGTTAAATTTTTGAGACTAGATATGTCTAATATATGTCTCTTTGGGTTTTTTTGAAATTACGATCACGAAGTTGTGGGTGGTGGAGTCGGTAGGTGCTGTTTGTACTGACCCAGATCCCACAAATTGGTGCCGTATCCCTTTCCCAGAGTATTACAGTGAGTGGAGTATAAATTTATGAAAGAGTGCAAATTTTTTATTGTGATTATGTATATTGCGGTGCTGAAATATCAAAGTAAGTTGAAAAATTCTTTTGTGGTGCAAAATATTTGAGTTAATGGGCATGAGAATTTTTGTTTATGTGTCATAAAGGAAAAAGTGCAAAAGCACATAAGCCCAGATGCACCAGAGTATTATTTGCATGATTTAATTTGCATATTACATGTTGAAATTGTGTTACATATATATATATTTTTGAGGTAATTGACATACATAAATACACAAGGTTCTATTTGATATATGATGTTGATATAAGTGAAATTTCCAAATACACACACATTAAAAAGTAAATACATGAAGTGCATACATTTATTTTGAAAAGTGAATACAAAAGTTCTGTGCACATGCAAAAGTGATTCGAAGTTCATGATAATGAACAAATAAGTGAAAAAGTTACGCGTTGTGTTTTTCAGTGCTCTGTTTACACATAAATAAGTGATTTAAGCGAAAGTGAAACCAATTTTCCACAATAAACTGTGCTTCGTGATAAATTTGAAATTTTCTGGTGAAAAACCTTGTGCTAAAATGCCTAAATCTAGAAATACGAGAGCAAGCAGGAGTAAAGACTCCTCTGCTCATCCAAGTGTGTCCAACCACCGTATCCCTTCGGTGTCTCCACCACGACTTTCTCCAAATGCTGGCAGATCGGCTTCCGCTGTCAGAGACTCTAACAAAATGAAAATTGGAGTTGGATCTCAGTTCCTTGGATCCATTCCAAGTTTTGCTGGCAATGCAAATGAATCTTTTCACGAATTTTTGGAGAAATTTCTTCTTGTCGCTGACCATGCCGAATGGTCTAATAGAGATAAAATTTTCGTTCTGAAGTTGAAGTTATCTGGTAGGGCTGAAAGACTGATAAAATCCATCCCGAAACTAAACCAAAGCACGAATTTTTCAGAATTAGTGAATACACTCAAGGACAATTTTATGAAAAAAGAAAATATTGCCAAGAATGTCGCTTCCCTGGTCAACTGTAAACAGATGACAAATGAAAGCGTACGTGATTATGCGAACCGCATAGAAGCTGAATCCTATGTGGCTTTCCCACAAGATACTGGGTCGGACAATGAAGATTCCCTGAGAATTGCTATTTTACTAAATGCATTCAAGAAAGGGTTGAAAATCATTATTCGAAAAGCTGTGTTATCTGCAAACCCACAGTCATTTGAAGCTGCTAAAGAGATAGCAATATTGGAAGAAGAAGTGCAAAATGAAGTGCTGGAAGAAATGACAGAGGACATAAATGCTGTGAGAATTGAAAATGACCCTAAACATGAAATTGAAGAACTGAGGAAAGAATTGAATTCTAAGAAGAAATAATTTGAGAAGTTAAGAAAAAAATTCAGTGAGAACTCAGAAAAAAGAAAGAAAAGACTGAATGAAATAAGAGAAGATCTGGAAAAGAGCAATTCCAGTTTTGAAGAATCTTTCCTGGATACGCCCTCTACAAGCAGATACAAGGAAAATGAATTGGAAGAAGAAGATTGGGAAGATATTCCAGTAAAGAAGAAACATAAACCATCAACATCTTTCAGAACTTCTACACCATCTAAAAGATCTGAAAGTAGAAACCGTTTCAGTCAAAGAAGAATTCCAGTTGCCTCACAGGAAGAAGAGTGGTACGTTAAAAGTCCATATCAAAATTATTCTCCAAGAAAGAACTCTCATATTTTTGGAAGACCATATCAAAATTATGCTCCAAGAAAGAACTCTCGTATTTTTGGAAGACCTTTTCGTAACAGTTCATATAGAAATTCAAATTTTAGAAATTCCTTTGATAATTATAAATTTCAAAACTTCAATAATTTTGGATATAGAAGAAATAACAGATATTTTAATAATAGATTTGGTAATAGAAGGCAATTTAGAAGACAAAACTTTAGAACACAAAATTTTCAATCTCCACTAGTTAATAGACGAAATTCTGAAGTTAGTTTTATGACGGAAATCGAGAATCCTTGCCAAAACAATTTTCCTATTATTCAAGTTTTTGTTGAAGATGTCACACTAAATGCCTTAATCGACACTGGAAGTTCTATAAACATTATCTATAGTGATGCTTTACACAAAATCAATCCGAGAAAAGTACAATTAAAGCATACATCCACTATTTTGAGAGGAATTGGAAGTCAAAATATTTTGGTTGAGAGAAAAGCTTCTTTTCCCATTATTATTGGAAATGAAAGAGATATGATTGAATGCTGCATTTTAAATACACCTGCCCCAGGAAGGTACAACATGATTTTGGGAAATACATTTTTACATGAGAAACAAGTGACAATTACTTATAGACATAAACGTGTGAATTTTTTGTACTGTAGTATTCCTTTTACTGAATTTACCGAATCACAAAGTTTTACTGTGATTTCTGATGATGTACAATTTAAACCAATTGAGAGTTATGCAATAAGCCATGATTTTGACAGAAGAAATTACAATTTTACAAATGATGTAGATTATAGATCCAAAGACACAAATTTTTCAAGAAATTATGAAAATAAGTGTAATAATGGATATTTATTTGAACAAAACAATTTTCATAATGAATTTAGAGATGTTGATTTTAGAAATTTTGATGCAAATGGAAATGAAAGGTCAAATTATGAATGTGAAAATAATTTACATGAAAGACAAATGAATGACAATGTACATACAGACAGATTTTTGACAAAAGACAATACCAGTAACAATGAAATATTTCAGACAGATTGTGATAGACATGATGAAGGAAGTTCACAACAAAACCAGGCAATAGGGATTGCCAAAGCTTTCAACAAATGTGTTCTACACCCATTTTCAGAATCTTTTATTAAATTAAAAAGAAATTACAAAATTGAAAAAGACACGACAATTTTGCTTGAACCTATCAATAATAAAGAATTTTCTGCAAACAAAATTTTCGTAGCCAGAAGTATCCACAAAATTCCTGAAAATGACTTTTTGTATGCTAAAGTTGCAAATCCATCTGAAAAAGTTGTTTATATAAACAAAGGTATGAAATTGGGAACTTTCGAAAACATCCATGAATCTGATATTGACATAAATAATAGAGTTGACATTGAAAACTGTATTGAAGAAAATGAAACATTTGATGCATGGGGAGGAGATTTTGATTTGAAACATATGAATATTGCACAAAAAAATTTGCTTTTGAAATTACTAAGTAAATATAAACATGTTTTTGCTAAAAATATGAAAGAATTGTCTGGATGTGACACTATTTTGCACGAAATTAATCTTGAATCTAACATACCTGTTAGGCAAAAGCCATACCGCATTCCACATAATTTACAGAAAGAACTTTCACGCCAGGTAAACGAACTCCTTGATGCAAAAATCATTCAGCGCAGTACTTCACCTTACAATACTCCAGTGCTTTTTGTGAAGAAACCTGATGGAAGTTACCGTTTGGTAGCGGATTTTCGAAAGCTCAATAAGATCACTATTGTTGAGAACTATCCGATTCCAAATATATCGGAATTAATCGATAACTTGTCTGGAGCCTTGTATTTTTCTACCCTGGATCTAACCAGTGGATTTTACCAATTGTGTTTACATCCTGATGATTACCCAAAGACTTCTTTTTCAACACCTGATGGCCACTTTGAATGGACCAGAACCCCATTTGGTCTTAAGAATGCGCCTGCATCCTTTCAGAGACTGATGTCTCTGGTGCTGGCTGGCATATCTGGAATTTACATAGATGACATTATAGTTGCTTCAAGAACATTAAAAGAACATTTGAAAAAACTAGAAGAGATTTTTGTAAGATTAAGTAAACATGGTCTAAAATTAAAGCCAAGCAAATGCCATTTTTTCAGAAAAACAATTAAGTATCTTGGATTTTTGGTATCAAATGGAAAAGTACAACCTGATACTCATAATTTAGAAGTTGTAGAGAAATTCAAAATTCCTAAATCAATTAAGAATGTGAGACAATTTCTTGGACTCACCGGATTCTATAGAAAATTCATAAAAGACTATGCAGAACTGACTTTGCCATTAACAGAATTATTGAAAACTAAGAATAATGAAAGTAAAAAGAAATTTATTTGGACTAATGAAGCTCAAAAATCTTTTGAAATTTTAAAAGGAAAACTTCTATCAAAACCTATTTTGACCCTTCCAGATTTTAGAAAACCATTTCTTTTACATACAGACGCATCAAATCACTCTTTAGGTAGCTATTTGTCTCAAGAAGATGAGAATAAAATTTTGCATCCAATATCTTACGCAAGCAGAAAGCTTAGCGAAGCAGAATGTAAATACAGTGTTGTCGAAAGAGAAGCATTAGCTGTTGTTTGGGCTACAAACTATTACAAACATTATTTAATTGGAAAACCTTTTACAATTTTTTGTGACCAAAAATCTTTGTCCTTCGTATTTAAATTAAAAGATCCTACATCTAGATTGGCAAGATGGATTGCATCTCTATCACAATTTGATTATCAAATAGTACATAAACCAGGAAAAGCAAATGTTGTTGCTGATTATATGTCAAGAAATGTAGATGAATGTACAAATACTATTGACAATATTCCACAAAGATTCGTGTCACAATATAAAGTTATAAATCAAAATGTTAATCAAAATTTTCCAAGTGTAAATCAAAGTTCTCAAAGTTCTAATAATGTAAACAATACTAATAGTAGCAATAGAAGAGAATCAGAAGTCAATTTGAATCCAGCAAATACAAATGAAGAAAATGAAATTTGTGCTGTTAATAATAATGAAAGTGAAATGCAAAATGAAAATAACATACAAATTGGTCAATTGGAACAAACATTTACTTGTCCTACTTTGCTCATAAGAATTAAGAATGCGCAAAAATCTGACCCAAGGTGCAATAAAATTATAGATCTCTTAGATAAAAACATAAAACCTTACCCACAAACTTTGGTATTTTTTAGAAAAGATGATATACTGTGGTGTACGCACAGGTACCCTAAGCGTAGACATCAAGAACAAGAAAGAGTTGTTGTTCCGCAGGAACTTGTGTCTGAAATTTTATGGTTACATCATGACTGTCCCACTTATGCACATTGTGGATTTAGAAGAACTTTAGCTTCTGTAAGTAGAAAATATTTTTGGCAGGGAATGTATTCCCAAACACAAAATTATGTTGCATCATGCGAAATTTGCGTGGTAAATCGTGGCTTTAGAAATAACAAAGCACCCATACAAAGATTTTCGAAGTCCACATACCCATTTGAGCGTATCGCCATGGATTGTGTCGGACCATTACCTATATCAAGATCTGGAAATAAATTCATATTGGTCATAACTGACTATTTTACAAGATGGCCTGAAGCATATCCCTTAGCTTCAATTAAAACTGAAGACATTTTAAGTTGCTTAGAGCACTACATGGCTCAGCATGGTATACCTAAATTCATCGTCTCGGATCAAGGGACGAATTTTGTTTCTAGAACAGCAAGATGCTTTTATAAGAAATTAGGAATAATAAAGAATACTACTACTGCCTACATGCCATCTGTAGACGGTTGTGTTGAAAGATTAAATGGTACTTTGATCAGATCCTTGAAAAATATTGCATATAACGATAAAGATAATTGGGACAATCTGATACATTTTGCTTTATTAGCACATAGAAATGCCATACATGCTTCTACGGGTGAATCGCCTGCTTATTTACTCTATGGTAGAGATTTAACAGTTCCAAATACTTTGATCGCTGGATTTAAACCTCCGACATATGAATCAACATATGATTATGGAGAAGACATGAGATTCCGACTTAAAAGAATATATGATGTAGTAAAAAGTAACTTAGAAAAAGCTGAAAATTCACAAATTTTACAACAGCATAAGAAAGCAAAGATGCCCAATATTAAAGTTGGTGATTTAGTGTATCTTTACACTCCCTTTTTACCTCAAGGCCAGTCAAGAAAACTGAGCTCTTTTAACAGAGGTCCTTTTAAAGTGATAAAACAAACTTCTGCTGTTAACTTTTTGATCAGACATGTAATGAATCCCAAAAATGAACAACTGGTTCATGTGAACAGACTGACTCTTTTACCTCCAAGAAGAGAGGAATTGCAGAAATTTTCAAAACAAACTCATGAAAGTCAAAAATTGAACTCTAAGCCAAATAAACTTACTCCTATGATCACCGCTGAGAAAGACTCTGTGAAACTAAAATCTTGTTTAACAAGATCTGGAGATAAATCTCAAAACAAAAAAACTGTGAAACGAGTAAGATTTAATTTGCCAAATAAAAGGGTAAATGAAAATGCTGTTCAGGCTAGATCAAATTTTCATGCAAATCAAAATCAACAATATGTTCAGAGAAATAATTCAAATAACTTTGATAATAGAGGAAATGGAAGAATCATTTACAACAATAACTTTAGAAATAGTTATATACCACACCAAAATCAGTATTACATGACAAACAGAAATACACGTACACCCTATAATCTTAGGAATAAAAGATTTTCACAATATTAAATTTTGGGTTGAGTTCACAATTTTACAGAAATTAAATTTTGCAAGAAAAGATTTCATTTTAAGTTAAAGTTTACACTTGTTTAAGTTTTATATTTCAATATTGTCTTTTAAAATAGAATTTATGAAAAAATTGTTGTGATTTTAAAAATTTATTGGAAATCTTGCATTAAGTTAAAAAAGTAAATAAGTAATTGATTTTGTGAACTATAATTTATGAATGTTTATATTATAATTTAAATAATAAGTAAATTTGTTAATTGACTCTCCTTGGACTTTAAAATTTTTCGAGAGTCCTGTCTTGATTGACTTTGATTATATTGATGTGTTTTAATGTAAAAATGTTTGATCATTTGTTTAAATTCATTAATGAAAATAATTAAAATGGTGTTGGTAATTTAATTGTTCCCCTAAGTAAAAGGGAGGAAATCTTGATTTTCTGAAGGAAATTTTGAATTTTGGAAAAAGTAAATGATTTTATTAAAATAAAATTGAAATTAAAGGTGAAATTAATATAAAGTAAATATAAAGAATTTAAGTAATTGAAATAAATTAAGTAATTTGAAAGTGAAAATGAAAAGTTTGAATTTGAAAATTTTTGAAAATTTAATGAAATTTTTTCGAAGATCAAAAGTAAATGATCTCTTTTGAAAAATGTTTTGAAACTTTGTTGCTGAGAGAGGTGAAATTTTTGGCTGATGTGTTGTTGAAATTCTGTTCTCTTGAAATTCCATTTCACATTATTGTTTTTTTTTTGACCAGCAGTTTTCAAACATCTACACAAATTTCAGTTAGACATCATATTTTTATGCTGCAACCCCTTTTTCTGAAAGCTGGCTGGTGGACGCAAACATTGGACATATTTACATTGGATCACAGATGAAGAAGCAGCTTAGCAAATTAAAAGTTCCGAACTTTTGTGGCAGGACTGGAGTCCTGGACGACAACTTGCTCCGAGCCTACCTAGGAGGGTTGTGATTGGCCAGGTGGGAAACTGGTGAAGCTATGAGGATGATGATGATGAAGAAGATGATGATGATGTTGGGATCAGCGCAAGCTGCCCAAAAATTTTGATGATATCCGTGCTTCTGAGGCATGTCCTGGCGTCCTGTTTCTGCTGCAATCGCTTCCTGCACGCGAGTATTTTTTTTTCTTTTTTCTACACCTCCTTTTTTTTTTAGTGTTGGCAACTCGTTAGTCCCCGCCGAGTTTGCTCTTTAGATGTGTTCCTGCTTTTTACATAACTGACGTGAATTTCAGGAGAAATTTTTCTCCTTCTCTCTCTCTCAGTAGACAAATGTATATAAATGTAAATTTTTCTTTTGTGACATGAAGTAGTCACTTGTTGAGTTATTACAGAGTGAAAGTTGTTAAAAGTAAAGTAAATTGAAATTTTAAGATAAATTAAATAATGTAAATATAAATGAATAATTTAAGGTCATTTATGAAAGTTGAGTCAGAATGAGAAATTTCTGAATTGTCTTGATGACAAAAATAAGTTGAATAAAAGTTAATATTGAATATGTTGAATAAATGATGAAATGTTGAAAAATTGAAAGTAAATATAATTTAAAGTTAATATGTTGAATTTGAAAGTAATTTAAAGTTAAAGTTAAGATTTTAATGAAAGTTTTGAAATTAAATATTGAAATTGAAAAATGGAAATATTGAAAGTGACTTTGTTCTCAAAAAGTGAGACAAATTTTTGAATGAGTGAAGAATCTCATTTCCTGAATATGACAAATTTAATTTAGAAATTAATTTTCAAAATATTTAACCTTTTGATGAAAATTAAGAAAAATTTTTGTGTCACTTGTGTGTGTTTGAAAGTGACAATTGTTTGAAATTGTTTGAATTTTGAATTGTTATATTGTTAAGGTTGTAAATTCATATTGTATCATATTTTATTTTTCATATCACCTGATTGATCTCATTGTGGTTGATTGAGATAGTGTGTTGTCAGGCAAATTGCCTTGACAAATTTTCTTCTGATTTAGTGTAATTTTATGTAAATTTTTGTAAAGGTTCCTTTAAGATGTGGTGACGCCTTGTCATCCTTTCGGTTTTCTTTTGGTCTTTTCCTGTGGTGATGAATGGCTTGGCCGGTCATTCAGATCTGCAGTGCCGTTGTCTTGAGAAACGTTGGGGCCCACGTTTTCTCGCCCAAAATTTTGGTTTAAATTATTTTACACTTACAGGTTCCTAAAACTCCTTGTAAATTTTTGTGTTTTTGTGTTTTGAGTGAGAGAAAAATTTTCCTCACTTTGTTCTGAAAATTTTTGCCTCCCAGAAGGGGAGAGCTGTCATGTCGCAATTCTGCGCCATGAGCCTTTTTGTATTTTCTGCAAGAGAAACATCCTTCTCTCCGTTCGTGCCTGTACAGTGTTTTTACTAACACTTGTTTCCATTGAAATTACATTAAAAAGCGCATTTCGTCGAAAAATCGTTGGATTGTCTGGACTTAGTGTCTGGCCGGGATGCGTGACGTTTGCTCGCTGTTGCCGAGGAGGAGCGCGCCGTCCAATCAGGAAGAGGCGCATTTTTTTGCGAAGGAGAACTTTGCGTGGGCTCAGAGGACCCATGCTCTCGCTCTTCGTGCTGGAACACTTCGACTGAAAGGTCGCATCGAAGGTTTTGTCTAATTTAGACAAAGGATTTAGCCGAAATGGCTAACTGGCGGAGATGGGCATTTTGGTTCTAAAGGAAACCGCCCCTGTATTTTCTGGAGATGATTGAAGAAGATCCTGGATACTCACATTAATTATGCTGTACATCTTTTCTAAAATTTGTTTTTTCATTCCAGGAATCGTATCCGACACCGACTCCGGATTCGAAGGAGTTGAGTAACGGTTGTTCGAGTCGAGGCATAATGGTCGCATGACGGAACTTAAAGATTTTTGGATTCTCCCTGGGAAAAACCTCCCTGTGAACATTTTTGAAATCCCGCCTCAAAACCGTGATTACCTGATGCGAATCTGTTGCTCCAAATTAAATAAAATTAAGAGATCAGGTAAATTTTCCTTTTACCGGAATCAATGATTCCGAGGCAGCACTGGCATAACGAGGACCAACCTCTAAATTAAATGGCTCATGTTAAATGTATTTTTGGTTAATTAAATTTAGTATTGAAAACCATATGAATATTGAATTGAAATTAATGTGATATATAAAATTTGAACAGAGCAGATATCCTGATTGTTAATACATAAATAAAGCTCTGACTATAATTAGATAATTTGAAGGATAAATAGATATATATATATGCTGTTGAAATTCTTAAAATAAATATTGATTATTGATTGAGTGACAATTGAGCCATGTTTTTATTGTGTTATGTTTACTTTACTCACTGTACTTCATTTAGGATTAATTCTCCTAAACTGGGATAACTCCTTTAGATCTTGAACCTGGTGTTTTTGCTGTTAAATTTTTGAGACTAGATATGTCTAATATATGTCTCTTTGGGTTTTTTTGAAATTACGATCACGAAGTTGTGGGTGGTGGAGTCGGTAGGTGCTGTTTGTACTGACCCAGATCCCACACTCTGATCATGTTCAAAAGTATCTCGTATGACAATATTGGTTAAACACTGTTGTTGTTGTTGAGACCCAGACCGTCCGACCTACGAGAAAGGTGTAAGGTCACCGTTTGGACGGCCGGGAAGTGCCACCCAATTTAGACCGGAACCCAGTGGGGGAGGCACTCCCAGGGACCGTACCCTCCTTCCCCTACCACCAAACTCTCGTATGGACTTAGGGACCCACATGTTTAAAGTGATCGTACTCCGCATGAACACGGCGGCAGTTGTGGCAGCGTGCAAATCCAGTGCGCAAACCACCGGGCTACCGCGTCCGAAATGTGCCAACAGCACGCGGTGTTCCCAGGTGGTCACCCACCCAAGTACTAACCGCGACCGATGCTGCATGACTTCGGTGATCTAACGAGAACCGGTGTTTTCAGCACGGTAGGGCCGTTAGTGCTCTAAACACTGTATTATACTTTTTATAAAGATTGATACTTGAATTAGCATAACGCTTTATTAATTAAATTATTCGAATTAAAGTGACACCTCTGAAATAATTTCTTTTAACAGCTACACTACACACCTCTGTCTTTGCCTTTTTCACTTCTGGGACCACTCAAGGTTGACACTTTTGGAGATAGCTTTTTGATTAATCTCCGGAATTTCTTTGCTTCTCATTTGAATTTTCTTTTTTCCTTACATCTCCTCTAAAGGCTATTTCTAAAATCTCAGTACATCAAAATACACTCAATTACAATTTGAAAGTTTATAATATCTGTCAGCATGAAGTTTCTTTAAAATATGAGTAGTTACAGTAGATATAAAGTGAAATTCCAGAACATTTTAATTTTCATTGCATCATTTGAATACTGTTCATGCCATGCGTCTTGTTGTGATAAAAGTATTGGTGGTATTTATTCTTAATTCCTTAACATCACATTTTTTCTTAAATTTGAAATATCTTAATTTGTACGTGTAACTCACACAGTAACCTGCTTATGGTGAGTTTGGGAAAGCAGTTTATTTCATAAAATTTCACAATTTTTTAAAGTTTTTCTTTACTTAAAAATTTTGCGGTGGAACCATGTTTTGTGAACGAACTACGCTGTATAAAATTGTTTTAACACCATAGGTTAGTACGTGATCGACAGCTACTATAAAAATAATGCTGCAAGTTGAGAGGTTTTTTAGAAAGCAGGAAGACTTGTCTCCAGAGGCCGTAAGTATTTTCTAACGAATGTTTCAAAAATCTTGAGTGTTGCTGTCACATTTACAATTCTGCAACAGAATTTCAAACATACGCAATGCTTTTCATCAGGTCACTCTTAAATATTGTCAGAGTTTTGCAAATCGATTAGCAAAGCCACTTTGAAATTCAAACAAACTGACTTAACAAAACAGGCACATTGCAAATATCCAAGTCACAAATGCTGACCACAATGTATCAGGACGCTAGTATTATTTTTTAACATTTACAAGACATTAAACTTTTCAAGCCGTCAGAGTTTTGTTTTGATCAAACCTCGTATATAAAAGCAAGAAGCAATAAGTACTTCCAAAGCTTTAAATAAAATAAAGTTTTCAGTTTTAATATTAAAATAAATTCCTTATATAAATTTCAACAGTGACAAAATACTTGAGATACATTTGAATAATTTATACCTGAATTATAAATCCCTTAAACAGAATGCAGATTTGCGGCATCGTAAAGATACTTTCAGAGTTAAGTTAAAATATCCAGGCCATTCTGATGAGGATTATGGGAACACATGAATCTGACTTGCTAAAGCTGTGTTTTGAAAGTTCACTGAAATTATTAATAAGCTGCGGGTTCCATACACTGAACATTTTTTATATTTTGACTTTTTATGCTTTCGCAGTGTACATTCATTACTTAATCATACAAAATATATTTTAACGTTTTCATTGTGTATCGATTTTAGAAAATGGCAAAAATGTAAATTGAAATCTGAATGACATCCAGCTAATATTATGGAAATAATTTGAAATACAAAATGTATCCGCCGTTTCCCGGGGGTTAAAGCAGGGTAAGTTGAACTTATTAATTTAAAAATATTGCAAAAATATTAATCTAAAACAATAGAAAAAAATCTGATGTGGGCAACACATGACTTTCCTTATATAATGTACTCAATTTACTACTTTTACAGTAAAAAAATAGGTTTTTCTTATAGTAGATATTTATATTCTTTCCAAGATATTGAATTTTCGAGTATTAGTCGTCATTTTCATTGATTTAGCGTCATTTTCATCCATTTGGAGAGATTTTCATTAATTTGGCAACATTTCAAAAAGTCGCCAAGTTGGCGACATTCCGCCAAATTCGTCGCCAAAATCTCGTCAAGAATTATGAACGAAGAAATAAATTATTCTTACAACAGACAAATGACTATTGGCGTTCAAATACAAACGTATTACTCAAAGTATCTTTTTTCATGAATGGAACGAGCTAGATCCACGAGAATGATGTCACCCAATTTATCGTATGGTATTACATATGAAAAGTGAACATGTTTCTCAATAGGAAATATTTTTTTTTATTTTATGACTTTTTGATAATTTTTTTAAAGAATGTGCAATATCTCAAGAACGGTTCATGTTAGCGTTCTAAAATTTATGCCAATCGTTTTCTAATGAAAAATTACATAAGAAATGTCTATTTGCGTAACTTTATTAGTGGTTTTGATTTTTTGACGATTTTTTCAAAATTTCATTCGAAAATTTAGGGGGGTTCTGAACATTCGATTGCGCATAAAAACAAAAGGCTTCCAGTGTTTACGGATTGTGATTTTTGTACCAAATGTGGTTTGAATCGGTCTATTCGTTCGTCAGTTATCGTCTCCACAGACTCACTGACACACACGCACACACATACTTTCACACACACGTACACACACACACACAGACATCACTTCAAAAATGTTTGTTTCGTGATGTGATCAGGGATGCTTGAAACGTGCTCTCCCGTCGAAAACTCGAATTCGAATTTTCGACCCCGTCACAATACTTTCCTTATACATTATGTATATAAGGAAAGTAAAAACGTTTAATTCATATAAATAACAGTGAAAATTGTACGCATTTATTTTTTTCTAGAATGGTTTAAGATATTTTAACAGATGCTGATAAGAATGAGTGTTGGACGACGAACCAATTTTACTATATCTTAATGCAAAATCGGAAAGATTTCAAACGCTTGAAAAGTATATATATATTTTAAATTCATTAAAATTTATCTATTCATCGTGTGGACTCAGTTTAAAGTTTGTTTGAAAGATAATTTTTGATTTTTCCGATCGTGTCAAGATGGAAACTATGTGACAATCTTTTAGGTTGTTAAGGAATCTATCTGCGTAAATATCGGCCTACATGGCGTTAAAATATAAAATAACTAAAGTAGTAATTCGGAATTTAAAAAAACGTCGATTTGCACACATTCGTGTTTAAAAGCCCCTGTATACAAAATTTCATGGTCGTGCTTTGGACTTTTAGATTTCCCGCTACAGACGGCACACACACATACACATCTTCTTTATTATGTAGGATCTCAAGGTCTACTTGACAGGAATCATAAATCATAATCAGTATCAGATACTGATTTACTTAAATAATCTGAACTATAAATGTGTGATAAAGTTGTAGCGACTCACACTAAATATATTTTAATAACATATTGATTATGATGGAAGTGGAACTATATATTTTGGAATATAAATGCATGACAAAGTAGTAGGGATTTACACTCAAGATATTTTAATAAATTGCTGATTGTGATACAAATGCGTTTTAACAGTCTGAAATATAAATGTATGATAAAGTTGAGTAGAGACTCACAGTCGAGGTATTTCGATAACGTACTGATTATGATGCAAGTGAAACTAAATAATCTGGAATATGGATGTACGAGAAAGTTGAGTAGAGACTCACACTCGAGGTATTTCCATAACGTACTGACATGTGAAACTAAATATTCCGGAATATGGATGTACGAGAAAGTTGAGTAGAGACTCACACTCGAGGTATTTCCATAACGTACTGACATGTGAAACTAAATATTCCGGAATATGGATGTACGAGAAAGTTGAGTAGAGACTCACACTCGAGGTATTTCGATGACGTACTGACAAGTGAAACTAAATATTCTGGAATATGGATGTACGAGAAAGTTGAGTAGAGACTCACATTCGAAATATTTCGATAACGTGCTGATTATGATGCAAGTGAATCTAAATAATCTGGAATATGAATATATGAGAAAGTTGAGTAGAGACTCACACTCGAGATTTTTCGACGACGTACTGATTATGATGCAAGTGAAACTAAATAATCTGAAATCATACTGATTATTATAGAAGTAAATTTAAATAATTTAGATTATGAATATATGAGAGGGTATTGTAAAACTCACACTCGTGTTATTCTAAAAACTCACTGATTCTGATTCATGTGCAACTAAATATATTGAAATATAAAATATGAGCAAACTGAATTGATACACTCGAGGTATTTTAATAACATACAGATTATGATACAAGTGAACATTAATATTCTAGAATATGACTGCATGTGAAAGTCTACTCTAGATATTTTAACAACATACTGATTATAATATAAGTAAATATTGTTATTCTAGGATATTCCGATGAGAAAATGTACTCTAGATATTTTAAGAACATACTGATTATAATATAAATAAATATTGATATTCTAGGATATTTCGATGAGAAAGTCTACTCTAGGTATTTTAACAACATACTGATTATAATATAAGTAAATATTGATATTCTAGGATATTTTGATGAGAAAGTCTACTCTAGATATTTTAACAACATACTGATTATAATATAAGTAGAAATGGATATTCTGGGATATTTCGATGAGAAAGTCTACTCGAGCTATTTTAACAACATACTGATTATAATATAAGAAAATATTGATATTCTAGGATATTTCGATAAGAAAGTCTACTTTAGATATTTTAAAACATACTAATTATGATAAAGTAAACACTAATATTTTAGAATATGACTGTACGAGAAAGTCTACTCAGAATATTTTAGTAACATTCTGATTATGGTACAAGTAAACACTAATATTCTAGAATAGGTACGCCTGAAGAAGTTGTAGCCACTCATATTCGAGATATTCTAATAATATGATGATTATAATATAAGATTTATATGCAATATAAATGTAGGAGAAAGTATAAAGTCTTATATACTAAATGTTCTAATACAATAATCCTGTTTATTTTACTTCTTTATTATTATTTTATGTTTCGAAGCTGAAATGTAATTATAAAATCGTTAAATACATTTAAGATAATGATTGAATGAAATGCACTCTGTAAACACATTTTTTCTTTTCAACGCATATTTACTCCTTTATTTAGAAAATAAATATTTAGAAACAGACAATGAAGTCAATCTGAAAGCGATATTTCAAGAGCTAAAAATATCTCAACAGGAAAGCAGCAGGAGACTTTCTAATGGCATTGTTCGTGCTTTAAAAATTCCATTATCGTATTCATCACTTAACCTTTGAACACTTCATCATTACAGTATGTAAAGAAACCTAATCAGTATGATAAAGATGTAAAATTGATTTTTTGCTCGGTTTGCAAATGAAGCTATTCATTTTAATTTTTGTACATTTTCCATATCATTCTTTAATTTTGTATAAATGTTTAAATATTTATACAAAACTAAAATGTTGTATAAATGTTTAAATATTAATATTTAAAATATTTTTTTGGAAAAAAAAGGAAAATTTTGTTGGAAGTGAAATTTAAAAGTTGAATTTATAATTTATTAACTTTGAAAGTTTTCGTATATTTTGTTATTTATAAAGTTTTGGATATTTTTGTCAGAATAATTTGAGATTTGATTTGAATATGCTTTGCAATGCTACATTAACATGCAATGCTACATGTTCTAATTTGCAAGGATAATATATTTTCAGTAACTGGCTAAAAGGCATCCACCATTAAATAATTGATCTACAGATAATTACTTTATCAGATACAATCAAATTAACTAAATATCATATTGTTACGCAACACCAAGATATTATTCATACCGTTTTAAATATACATATATCAGATGGTAGTATAAATTAATGTGAATTGAGGGCGAATTCTATTGCATGAACTAAAAATTATTTTCATTGGTTTAAATAAATATTTTTGAAATTCAAGTTTACCTATCACAATTTTTTTATGAATTTTTAGTTACTATAAAAATAATTGAACATGTATCGTCTCCCTTTCCTTATAATTACTATAGATTAACGATATTTTCTGTTTGATCTACACAAAATTTCCCATTCTCGGAAAAATAATCTTATAATTTACATTAAAACAAGATTATATGTTTAAAATATTGCGCAAAAATTAAAAGTATTAGTATGTTAGGGTATTTAAGATGTATCTGGCAATATAATTCTATCTGTTTTGTTTCAATAATCCGGCATTAAAAAAATATTAAGAACCTAATGTTTACATTGCTTTCAGTAGTTTCTTATATATGATCGTACGTTTTACTGTGCAAATTATGTAATTATTATTTATATTTATTCTTTTTATTATACTATTAGTATGGGTATAAGTGCATAAAAACGATTTTCTACCTCCACAATAAAGTAGAGTAGACAAATTTTAAAATCGCTTAGAGAAAAAAAAATGTACGTTTTTGATAGAAAAGGCAGTGTGTTTTAAGATTCTGGGACATTTTAAACATCAATTTAAGTAATTTTGAGGGAGAAATTTGTTTTAATGTCATGTTTTTAAGTTTATCAAAACAAGTTTAATCAATATATCTCTCTATTTAAAGCATCATACATCAATAAGTTTATGAGTTATATCGACATTTTCTATCAATAATTTTACCATGCATGTAAAGGTTTTAGACTATGCTCATAGATACAGACTAATTACATGAGCTTTTATACCTGGATATACAGAGAACAAAAACATTCATTAGGATAATATTTTATTTATATTTACATAAAAAGCTATATCTTTGTATCTAGCCAGAGTATTACCCAAAGAATTGCCTAAATCCAAGAGAAGGGTATTAATATCATAATTAAATTTACTGAATGAAAAAATATTCGATAAATATTGAGTTATGTTTTGCAGAAGTGTTAATTTACTAATATTTTTACTCTATTTCTCTTCCCAAAAAACAAAATTAAATATAACAATTAAATTTTACATACTTTTTTGTTGTTTTAAGACATTTTTCATTATAAAACACAAATCTAAAGACAAAGTTTAAATAATCCTTCTTTTTGTATCAAATGAGAATAGGCGGGACTTTACTAACTCTACCAATGAGTAGATATAATTTTTTTCCATCAATAATTTTACAATGCATGTAAATGTTTTAGACTATGCTCATAGATTTAGATTAATTACATGAGTTTTTATACTTGGATAGACAGGGAACCAAAACATTCATTAGGATAATATTCTATACATATTTACACAAAAAGCTGTATCTTTGTATCTAGCCAGAGTATTACCCAAATAATTGTCTAAATCCAAGAGTAATATCATAATTAAATTTACTGTACGAAAAAATATTCGATGAATGTTGAGTTATGTTTCGCAAAAGTGTTAATTTATTAATATTTTTACCCTATTCCTCTTCCCTCAAAACAAAATTGAATATCACAATTGAATATTACATACTTTGTTTCGAAGTTTTAAGACATGTTTCATTATAAGGTGCAAATCTGAAGACAAAGTCTTAATAATCCTTCTTTTTGTATAATGAGAACAGGCGGGACTTTACTAACACTACCAAGGCCTATATGTAATTTTTTTCCATCAATAATTTTACAATGCATGTAAAGGTTTTAGACTATGCTCATATATTTAGATTAATTACATGAGCTTTTATACCTGGATAGACAGGGAACAAAAACATGCATTAAGATAATATTCCATACATATTTACACAAAAAGCTGTATCTTTGTATCTAGCCAGAGTATTACCCGAAGAATTGTCTAAATCCAAGAAAAGAGTATTAATATCATAATTAAATTTACTTAATGAAAAAATATTCGATGAATGTTGAGTTATGTTTTGCAAAATTGTTAATTTATTTATAGTTTTACCTTATTTCTCTTCCCCAACAACAAAATTTAATATAACAATTGAATTTTACATACTTTTTCATGTTTTAAGATATTTTACATTATAAAATGCAATTCTAAAGACGAAGGTTAAATAGTTTTTCTTATTGTATCAAATAAGAACAGGCGGTACTTTATTAACACTACAAATGCCTAGATATAATTTTCAAATCATTATGGTATTTTCAACCATTATATTCGCAGGAGTTTTATCTATTTCTCTATAACCCCATGCTCTAAATACAATTCAAGACCTGAAATGAACAAAAAAATTTAGTTTAAATGGAAAATCAAAATTTAACACTTTTAGTTTGAATACAGTAGTTTGTATTAAATATATACACAACAGAAGCAATTGCTTTAAATGCAAGGCAAAGAAACTAAATGACTTCTTTCCTTTTAGGTGTAATAAAATGTTTATACTGCAAACACCTACAAACATGTATTATACATGCAAATTATATGATAAAAATGTGAACCGGATGAATCGATTGGTAAAAATAAACACACAAAAGAACCAGATAAGTATAATAAAAACATTAAAACATATTTTGAGACTGCATTGTATTTCTCTTCTATTCAATTACTTGCAGCTTTTGCAGCATTTTCTGGTTCAATGCTTATAAAAAAGTAGCCACTATTATTCTCAAGGGAGTATAGATTGAAAAGTTTTTTATTTGATAATAAAAACATTGAACCTATTTTGTTAAAATTTTTATTCCGATCTCTGAGGAGGAAAACATTCGGATGTTTTTCTTTTAAAATAAGGTTATTCTTCAAATATTTATTTCAAATTGAATATTATATACGACAATAAAAAAACAAATAATTTGCTTTTGAATATTACACTATCGCTAACAGTGAAATTAATATTCTACAATATATAGTATATGTAAAAATAATCAATAAGTAAAAAACATTTTGTGTTAAGGATAAGGAAAATTTAAGCAACGTATTAAAGCACAAATAAAATAAAAATTCAGCATGCAACTGTTTTGAAGATACTTTGAATCCACTTCGTCAGTGTTAGAAAACCATTAATCCCGAAATCAAAATGCATAGCCAAGCCACAAGTTTGCAGGAGCACAAATACAGGAAATTAATAGAGCATACATAATACACAAATAGATCATATATACCCAAATCGCGGGTCGAAAGTCCATCTGAGAGAGCCAAACAGAAAACATAATGGAGAACAGCACAGCCAATGTGAAACAAGAACTGGCGCACAAAATTGGAGTGCACCAAACATAACAGAAACGGCGCAACAAGATACGGTAAGTCCGAACAAATTAAGTAAGTCTCAACAAGATGAGGTTGGTTGGTTGATTAAAGATTTTTAGCACAAGATCCAAAGATATGCTGCGCCAGACATATGGTACTAAAATACAGATAAATGTAAAGAATAAAAACAAGTGTATAATCTAAAAAGGTGTATGACTAAAACAAGACAATGCAAGAAGGATAATGATGGAAACAAGATTAAAAATGCCTAAAAGGTGATAGGAACTGAATTTAAATATGATGGTAAAAACCGATGTCTAATAAGAATGGAAAAATCCCTGAATGAGGATTTTCTCCAATCAATTCCGTTAAAGTTATAGTATACGTTTTAAAATGTTTAAAACGAAACTGTTTATATTTAGGACACGTAATTAGAATATGTTTTACATTCGCTGCGGTTTGACAAACATTACAAAAGGGTTCAATTTCTCCTAAAAGTAAATTCCTGTGAGTAAAACGAGTGTGACCAATGCGCAAACGAGTTAAAATTACATCCAGTTTCCTACATTGGAAACTAGTCCATTTTTGTACTAAGGGCTTTATCTCGTGCAACTTATTATCAGCTTGCTGATTCCAGGAATACTGCCATTTGTCATGAATATTTTTTAGAACAAATTGGATGATGTCAGTTAAAGGGATAGTCAGATTCAAAGTTTGAGTAGCTGATTTAGCAGCAGTGTCTGCTAACTCATTTCCTTTGATAAAAAAAAGTTTGAGGAAAAGTCTACATGACACGAAAGAGTCACAAAAGTTAAGAAAAAGCTCATAAGCTGAAATTACAGGATAACCCGCCAGATCCCTGCTCAATAATGAGGTACTGGACAAGTCATTAATTAAATTGCTAGTTTTTTTCTGAATGTGAAAAGCTTTAAGAAAGGTAAAATCTAGCTCGATACAGCAACTCGATACAGTTGTTAGCCGCATTTGTATTTTATTTGGACTTGAATATGCTCCTGGAGTATTCCTCCTGTAAAAGTAATGTATTGAGTTGGAATTAAGAATTCGATCCTTGATTTTTTTTAAAGATCTTCACGCCTGCAGCCTCTCTTAATACGAATCAATAATTTTTCCGATAATATCTTTGTGTTGTTTTCTCTATTTCTCTGTAGACATCTGTCTAACAACTGAAGTGTGTCGAACGAAATTTGGTACAAGTAATTCAATCGATAAGCACAAGATACTCATTTTTAAGGAGGTTTAACCATCTGCATATCCTCAAATTTTTTATTACTTTTACCAGAGTATCGACATAAGAATAAAGATTTATTTTCTTTTAGAAATTGGTGGTAAAATAATCATTTTGCATGTAATATATGATTTACATAATTTTAACAGGCATCATTTTCGCTATTGCATAGTTTCTATCTCAATTTAAAATATGAATGAATAAATAATTTCAAAATGTTATGAAATAAGTTAAGGCTTAACACTTGTTATTAGAATTAAGTGGGCACCATTATTTAGGAGTTCGACGACAGTATCACGACCTGTTTTTGAAATATTAAAAATTTACTTTCCCCAAGAAGTATCTCATGAAGGAGTTTATCAATCTCCATGAAATCTTTATTTTGATCATTAACATAAAATGCTTATTGATCTTCATTGGAGTTATATTATAGGAAAGTATGTGTTTGTGGCTGACCTAGTTTTAATATTATAAGAAAGCACTTATTTGTGGTTGTGGTTGATGGGGCTATAAGATTATAAGAAAGCACTTGTTTGTTGCGAAATAAGCTATAAGATTATAAGCAAGCACCTGTTTGCGAAGGATAGCATTATAAGCTTAAAAGAAAGCCCTTGTTTGTAACTAATGGAGCTATAAAATTATAGGAAAGCATTAGTTTGTTACTGATGGAGTTATGAGTTTAGAATAAAGTACTTGCTTTCGGCTGAAGATATAAGGTTATTAAAAAGTACCTGTTTGTTACTGATGTAATTAAAAGGTTATAAGAAAGCCCTTGTTTGTGGCTAATAGAGCTATACAAGTATAAGACAGTCTTTACTTGCGGCTGATGGAGTTGTAATATTGTGGGAAATCACGTGTTTGCGGCTAATGCAGATGTAAGTTTATAAGAACGCACTTATTTTATTTGATGAAGTTATAAGATTTCAAGAAAGTCTTTGTTTGTGACTGATGTATTTGCACGGTTATAAGAAAGCACTTGTGTGTGGCTGATGAAGCTACAGTATTACAATAAAGCACTATTTTGTTCTTGATGGTGTTATAAGATCATAAAAAGCACTTGTTTGTGTCTGATGAAGTTATAAGATTATATTAAACACTTGTTTGTGTCTGATGGAGTTTCAAGATCATAAGAAAGCACTTATTTGTGGATGATAGAGTTATAAGATTAAAACTATCAAATGACTTGCAAAAGCAGTTGAAAAAATGTGTTTGTTTGTATTATTGTTTGAGCATAATATCTAAATTCAAATAAGACTATTTATATTTATGAACATTTTATTTACACATGAGAGTTTTGAACATATTTCCAATTGAAATTCTCAAAATTCGTTTGATTTTTGAAAATAAATGATATGTCGAAATACCATCAACTACAACATATTTTATAAGACACGTTCTTTCAGCATTAATGTTCCACTTTTGTTACATGCAGATGACTTATAACATGTATATGCTATTTTGATTATCCCCCGCTCCCTATGCGCAAGGTTAAATGAATTTATAATTTCTGACTACTATTTGCTTTCAAAAGTTTTATAAAATTTCAATAAAAAATGGCTGAAAGCGTCTTGGAAATTTGAAATTAGTCGATCCACCAATTTCACGAGTTTTGGTGGTTAAAATTTTGTTCCATATTATGCACAATTCAGTGCTTATTGAAGTGAAAAATAAGATATTCAAATTATGTATTTCGATTACGATTAGTCATTATTTTCAAATTCAATTATTCTGGAGGAAACGTTTAAATTTCTATTCGACTATATTGTGTAAGGTTTGGAAATGCTATGTTCAGCAATGAAGTTGAACTTCTTAATCATTTATTGTTTAAAACATAATAATAAAATAATTAAAACTAAAACAACATTCATCATATTATTTCATGAAACAAATCTTGAAATTCTGTGTCCTTTGAATCGTTATATATGTAATACATGTATGCTACCCATAAACTCACAGATATACAAACATAGTCATCTATTTGCAGCATTGTGAAACCCTCAGATATTATAAAGTCATGTTCTACTATCAACCCTTTTTAGATTAACAGTATCAAAACTTTTGTTCTTAACTTTTTTTCTTCAAACATCATTTTGTTCCCCAAATTTTATTAGTTATGGCCCCTGGAAAAATTCATCTATCCCATTTTTTCTTTACAATGTGTTGTTTGGTAACTCTATATAAAATACTAAAGTTTACCTCCCCTCTCTCACTACGGAGCAACATTGTTATATTTCTCATCGACACAAAATGTAAGCCTAGAATTGCTTCCAAATCAAGATTGTAAGCACTACATGACGTTCTGATTAACTTACAGCATTCACCTGGCTTCCTAGTTGACTGACATATTCATCATATTTAATGACTGTTACATCTGCTTTCATCAGTGTCTAGTAGATGGAATGTTCTGTCATCATCGAAATATTGCAATTATGGGAGATAATATATAATGTCTAATACTATGCATTCGTTAACTAATAATATAACAAATTCTTATCTACCAATATAGTATATGATATATAAATTTATAAGCTGTTATTAAATTGCTATAATATAAGATCTGAAGAACAAGGGAAATTATTAGGAAATATTAGTCTGAAATTATGTAAAATAGATCTCACGTTTATTAAAAATTTTGTTATGAAATTTATAATGCGATTTTCTTCAAAAGATTTATGTAGCTTCCATTTGTTTTATCTACTGAAATATCAGTGATCAATATATCTTGTAATGTGATATTTGGAAAACTTCTGATGATTCTTCTATTTTAATAATTTCGGTTTGTGTGATAGTTCATAGACAAGAAGTCCGAAAATCCTTCGGATTTTCAGAAAAACCAGATAAAGGAAAGAATCCGAAAGTTTCGACTAATTAGTTTTGAAACTTATAAAGTTTCGAAAATAGATATTGTACAAAAATGCTGAAGAAATAATTATCTTACGAAAGGGATTTTTAATGGGACACGAATGGGATTTTTAAAAGATAATAAAGTGTGCTATTCTCGAGATACTGTATGTTACTTTATTATCATAATGGAAAATTTCATAGAATTTTGCCTACCTTTATTAAATAATTGATATTTTTGTAAGTGCAATAGAGTTCCGATTCTCCGAGATCCCTTGTTATCCAAGCCAGCTGTCATTTCAATGACCCATCAGTTTTTTCGTAAAGACTCATCACTGTTTATATGTTACTCATCATTTTTATTAAGTTAAACCATAAACTCTCGTTCATTTCTGGAATTTTTGTCAGTAAACAGATGAAAATGATGATGATGATAAAGTTATACTTTCACTCATAGAACTAGTAAAAAATCATTTAGTTTCCAGAACATGTTATGGCAGAAGACCAAGATTGGACGAATAAGGACAAGTAACAGAAGAGAGAACTAATGATATGATTAGGAATTTGGTGAGTGCGAGGAAACTTGAGAGTGGAGACGAGGATAATGTGTGTTCAGGAGAAGACTCAATAATTTAACAATTTTGCCCACGGAAGGCGTGAGACCGCTTTTGCGATACAGCACACAGCAGGATGATAGTACACCAATTATGTAGATTATGTACTAAAACGCAGAATTACATATGTTTTTATTCTACATATTCTTTCGCTTACAGCACGTATTTCTTAAATGGTAAGAATGGGAGAGATCCTAAATGGGGATTGGGCGACAGATTGTCACGAGGTTTGAGCTAAATTGTACCATGTGGTGTACACTGTTTGTTCCATGTTAACTGAGTTTCACCATTCCAAGTTGTTCTTGGCCCTTATTAGCTCAGTTAATCGGGACTTTACTGTACATTTAACTATTAGTGTATGATTACCATTGTTTAAGAGTAAACTTGAGCTGATACCAAGGTATTAGAAGCTTTGCTTTTCGCATGAAGAGTTATATCTCTCAAAAGAATGAAGGAAATTCCATGAAATTCGGTATGCTTCTTTTATCAGCATCAATAATAAGCTTACTAATTGGAATTGCAAATCAAATTACAAGTCCTAATTTATGAATATTTCTTACAATCCTATTCATCCCAACCAGCCCTATAAAGCCTTGTTTTTATTATTTTCCTACAGGAGGGATATTCTGTTATGTGCTGAGAAATTCATACGTACGATAAGTATATTATTTTTACTTTATACAATAAGAATATAGTTATATCACTACTTTGATTTCTGTTTAAAATATTCTGTTAAGTCTGTATATTTCTTGCGTTAAATGAACATTTTAATAAAAAAAATCGAAACGCTTGAGAGCGAATTTATATTTTTTTCGTAATTCTATATATTCATTATATTTTCTTCTTCTATAATACAAAAAAGTAATAATCCATTCAACAAAGGAGTATTACAGTTCCAAAATCGTCAATAAATATCACGGATGGCAAACCAATTTAATGAGCAATACTTTAGTTTGTAAAGTTACATTATTTATGGTCTGATTACGTTAACATTTTTGATGAGTCAGGTTTAACATATTCAAATATTTATAATTCTGAATAATTCCACATATGCACTATCCCTCTTGCAATATTTTAACACTTAAAACATGAAAAGTGTCTGGGATTTTAATTGGATATATAAATACTGTGTAACTTTATTGCAAAATTATACTGAATATTACAGCTACCACGTTAAAATTGCCTTTTGAATGATATTTTATGACTGAGTACGGTTTATTGTGGCCTCTAATTAGACCATATTTTAGAGCTGTGGAGGAAGAACTTTGCTACTTTTATGATCTCATCACCCCTTTTATGGCCATCGTAAAAGTTAAACAACCTCAAAATCACTTTTGAAACTTACTATATCATTTAAGTATAAAATAGCAATATTTGGACGTCACTTTCTGAAAGAGGAGAATTAAAATGGATTTAGATTAAATACCGTAAATAAAGTTAAAATAATTACAATGTAATAAAAGAACTAAAGAAAGAGTATCCGATGAAAATTTACTGATAAAACAAGAAAGATCAATCATGCTTAAAGCATTGATCATGAAACACTTTCCAACTTCAATGCAATTTTATTTAAACATGTCTAAAATGCAATACATTCCTCGGTAATATTTTAAAACTTATCACAATACTACATTAATTTATTATATTTGAAACCTTAAACCTTCATCGAAAAAAATTAACTTCATTCAAATGACGGCATTAAAATATAAATTGGCTGGTTTAAACATCTCTAAAATGTGATACATTCCTCGGTAATAATTTTAGAATTATCATAATACTACGATAATTTATTGTATTTGAAAACTTCATCGAAAACAACTGAAATCCATTCAAATGACGTCATAGAAAAAATAACACGCCTGGCTCTCTCTATAAAAGCAACATTTCATTCATAAATAATTCCCCCATTCATGTCATTCATCACAATACTATAATAATTTATATTATTTAAAAATTAAGACCATGGAGCTACAAGTAAGTAAACTCTATGCTGTTGTTGTTGAGACCCAGACCGTCCGACCTACTTCGAAAATTATCGTCCTTCTCTTTCTAAAATCAATGAATATTTCATTCATATCAGCCATGCAGACTCCATGGACTAAATGATTTTGTGTTAAAGAATTACAGCGATTCTAATACAACTCATTCTACATATTTTGCTGTTTACATTTTACATAGGTGAAAAATAGGCTTAATAGTAGAAATAATCAAATTTGTATGAGCATTTAAACTGAAATATATTGTCATTGCGTTGTTAAAGTATGTAGATGCACATAATTTAGGCCAAAATAAAGTAGTTTTAGGATGGATACAACACTCAATATGAATTAGAAAGAACTTTAAAAATCACGATTTTGAGACAAGATGGATGCCATATATCATTTTGAAGTGGGTCATGTGATCGTTTCATATCATGGACACGTGATCGCTTCATATAAGAGGTGTTATTATTATTTTAATTTTTATTTAAAAAACTACTGAATATATTTCGCTGAATTTTTTTTTATATATTTTATGGAACAATTTGAATATTGCCTAAAATTTTCGAAGCAATTTGTGAATTTTAAATCCGCTTAAAAAATGCTTGAAAAATTAGGTCCCATAGTGCTCAATGTATTCCATTTTTTCAACCCGGGTTCAATACAAAACTAATTGGGTGATATTATTGATTTATATTCCCATAGGTCCTATAGACCGTCTGAACAACATACTAAAATTTCATTTTGATTAAGTCATTTTTACGGCAGTTATCGTGCTAACGGACAGACAGACAGACAGACAGAATGAACAAAGTCATAAACACTTTTCAACTTTGTTGTAAAGTGTTAAAAAAATACGTTATAGGAAATGTATTATATAACATTTATATTTATATTACATTTTTATTATATAACATTTTGATTCCGTAATATATACATATACGTTCACATGTAATTATGTAGAGATAATCTTAGTTTTTTTTGGAAATATGCCTGATCTCCTCTGCGTGTGGAAGTCTATGAGATATGAATCTGATAAATAAAGAACTGATGCGCATATTGCTATGAAATTTCATATGTTGATACGCTATTAGGTAAAATAATTGAAATATACACCCATTTTAGTAATTTGTATGATTACAACTTCAATTTTAAAGAATTATTTCCTATAGAGCAATCCTGATAATTCCTGCAACATAGTCTACGAGGGGATTATAGTTTGCAATGTGATTGTGAACAGTTTCGGAATAAGAGATAATAATTCCTTTAATACCAGCGGTAGTGTATTGCTTACTTGGAAAAATAATAGTTTTAACTATGGTTGCAAATGCTTTAGAATAAGAGATAACAAGAAAGATCAATCATGCATAAGCATTGATTATGAAACACTTTCCAACTGAAATGTAATTTCATTTAAAAATTTCTAAAATGTGATTCATTCAGTGGTAATATCTTTTACATTATCACAGTACTACAGTAATTTATTATATTTAAATATTTAAAACTGTATCGAAATATAAATCATCTGATTCTTTATGCAAAATCAATGAATATTTCATTCATATAACTTGTATTCCAGACTCCAGAGCTAAATAATTTTGTGTGAAAAAAATTCAGCAATTCATATGTAATTCATCTTACAATCGCTTGAGATATTTGCATTCTGCATATGTTAAAATTAGGCTTCCTTGAAGAAATAATAATGAAGAAATAATTAGGGATCATTTAAAATCACAACTATTGTAA
The DNA here is from genome assembly GCA_951213105.1 of Amaurobius ferox. NCBI lineage: Eukaryota > Metazoa > Arthropoda > Arachnida > Araneae > Amaurobiidae > Amaurobius > Amaurobius ferox. The sequence goes on from OX578145.1 coordinate 29,833,588, forward strand.
TTGCATAGGCACGGAATTTAGATACACAGATAATACACAGATAATATATATGTGTATGTGTATGTACTCAAAGTATTGGAATCGTGCCGAAGATCGGAACTCGAATTTTCAAAGGATCTACACGTTTTGGGACTTCTAGAACACGAAAAAACTACTTTTAGGAAGACGTCTGTGTGTGTAAGGGTGTATGTGTGTATGTTTCTGTGTGTCTGTGTGGATATTACATCCACTCTAATTGAAAAACTAATGGACCGAATTTCATACAATTTGGTAGGTATGTTTTTTGTGGGAAATCCTGATGTTCATTAGATTATAGTACGATTCGTAATAAAAGAATCTGCCTTCTTTGCGAAATGGCCGCAGAAATTGCCTTTATCCACTCTAGCTAAAAACTAATGAACCAAATTTAACAAAATTTGGAGTATAATATTTCAATAACCTACAAGTGATTTATATACCAAATTTAACAAAATTTTGTATATAAATCATTTGTAGGTTATTCTACTACGATTCGGGAAAAGGAACGGGCTATTTTTGCGAAATGGCCAGCAAAAATCGTTATATATAAAAATAAAAGACTACGTGTGCTCAATTATATCAATTAAATTCCTATTTTATATGTGATTTTTGACAACAAAAAGAATAAGACTAACCCCATTACTCTAGGACTAGCCGTTCTTGAGATATTCTAGTTTTTTCGCGTTTTCGCTACGCCACCTTTGACAATAAGTCCAGCTATCAAATGAGAACCAAATTTAAGTTTAACGTGTAAATTCAATGTCATTTAAAATACTTATGTTGTGCAGATAAACTCAAATTATCATTGAATAAATAAAGAGAACGAATATGAGTCTGCAGGGAAAGACATGTGCTGTCCACATCAGAATTTTTAACAATATTACACCAATGATTTATAGAAGTGAACGGGGATTATTTTCAGGCCATTTCGAAAAAAATGTATGATCTATATTTAAAGATCCATCAAATTTTTGTCGAATAAAATGTTCAACAAATTTAAGCTGTGTACCAAATTTTAACTCTCTAGGACGTAGGAAAGTGCATTTAAAATGCCATCAATTAAATTTATCATGAAGAGTTATATAAAATTTAAAAAAAATGAAAAATTGTTATCTACCAAATTTATTTTAAAATATGAAGCCACTCCCATATGCTAAACGTTTAAACAAATGGAGAGATATATATTATATAATATCTCTCTCTTTTCTTTCTGGAACATATCCCAAAGTCAGAATTTAATTGAATTTGTTTTTTTCCCTATATTAAATAATTTTTTTAATTAAAAAACTACTTAACATATTTTACTGAATTTTTTTTTATATATTCTATGGGATAATGTGAATATTTCCTAAAAATTTCGAAGCAATTCGTGAATTTTAAATTTACTTAAAAAATGTTTGAAAAATTAGGTCCCATAGGGTTCAATGTATTTCATTTTTTCAACCCGGGTTCAATAAAAAACTAATTGGGTGATATTATTTATTTATATTCCCATAGGTCCTACAGACCGTCTGAACAACATACTAAAATTTCATTTTGATAAACTCATTTTTACGGCAGTTATCGTGCTAACGGACAGACAGACAGACAGACAGACAGACAGATAGACAGACAGACAGACAGACAGACAGAATGAACAAAGTCATAAACACTTTTCAACTTTGTTGTAAAGTGTTAAAAATGCCAGTTCTATCAGTGAGAGTAAATCGTCTAAGGGGAAAATTGATAGTTCGAACTATTATTTTAAATGGTTTAAGAATAAGATATATTAATTCCAGTAATATCACTGACAGTAAATCGTCTGCCTGCGGAGGATAATTCTAGTTTTAACTATTATTTAAAATGGCTTCAGAGTAAGAGACAGTAATTCCAGTAACAGCAGTGATAACATCAAGAAAGGCTATCTGCCTATAAGCTAAAAAATAACGATAAGCTAAAAAAGAAAAATATGCAATGAACGAAATGAAGCTAATGTAACCCAACCGTTATCCGAACAAGGTTCTGATTATACTACTGTTACGGCTTATGTTGTGGAATCGTGGGTGTAAGCTCAGCATACAAGAATAAACCAAAATTTATAGATAACCAACATGCTTTTTCACCAGCACAGTGTAAACAGGAACAATATACAGCAGATAGCTTAATAACTATCTCACAAGTTCACTGAACACCTGTCAAGTACAGTAAAACAGCGATTAAATGCTCCACTAATTTCACAAATGGATTAGATTTAGATAATAGATCTGAACAAGGTTCTTTAAATGTTAAAAGTGTTTTGGAAAACAGTCGAACTCAACCTGGTTGCCTCTCAACAATGAGAAAAATGAATAATAACTTTAATCACTCGGAAATAATTCGCTCTCAGGTTAGTGGACATGCACCTGTCGATGAACTAAATCGTAATGCAAACGCCGTAGGCGGGAGTATAATAAAATATAATCCAGCACTGAGCAGCTCAGGAATGTGGACATGATAGGAGAAAATCTCATTAGATTTCAGCACGAGGAAATCAAAGGATTAGATAAGATGATCAGTTATATCGCCGATGATTTTCAGCAAGTGGATTGATTAGTCAATTTTGGTGATTTACTGACTTTACATGGACGAGACTTACTTTAATCAAGATATACCCCGTAAAGTGAATTCTTGATATCTACAAATAAGCATACAAATTAAGGCTCTCTACTTCTTTCCGGGTTTAATTCTTGACATGGTTAAAATATCGAACGTAATTGAGGAAAACTGTTATCCCCAATATCCTTGCCGTCTGAGTGGTATCTCTTAGGTTTCATTAGATTTTTTCTAGAAAGCTATGTGTTTTATAATAGAAAACTTGTTATGGTTTTAATAAATGGAACAGCTTCTATTGTAATAATGAAATCTTAATGACGTTTCTCCCTTTAGTTTATAGCCTTGGAGTGCCTTTTACTGGTGCCTTTTAAACTTATTTTATGTCTTTCGAATCTTAGTAATACATGTATGGTTCCCAGAAAAGTCATTAATTATCCCAATAATTCTGGAATGAAAAGTTCTTGTGTCTATCTGTAGTAAAGCAACCATACCCAATAGAATCAAATTGGTTGCAGCCCCCCTAATGGAGAACAAAGAACTTAAAAATACGAACTAGCCCACAAAGAGAGAAGAAAACGTAAATTACATATGTAGAGAATTGACATTAGTACAGAATTTGTACATTTGTAGAGAATAATTAGTAGGAATCTACACTAGTAACGCATAAAAATAAAGCAAGTAATACTTCCTCTATTATCGGTAAGTAAAAGCGGTTTGTGAAAATGATAAGGAAAACTTCAGCAACTCCTGTCATTTTGATTACGGGTTTGTTGGTTTTTTTGCACTGATGTAAGGGATAGCGTATTCTAAAAAACAGTCCAGGTTTTACGTTGCTCAAGTTTTCCTTTCCCTTACATTATTGGTTACTAATTGAGTAACAGTATATAAGTAACGGCAGAGGCGATTTCATGAATTCAAATGTGCAATCGATTGTGGAGGGCATCTTGAATAGAAACTCCATAATAGATTCCTTAGCATATAAAGTATTACGAATTGAGTCATTCCTAGATATAACAATAGTTCGTCTATAACCATATATTGTCAAACAAATGTTCCCTTTTATCGTGTTAGGAACCTTGCTGCCCTAATTGCGAATCGAACCACTTATTGTCGTACGGGCAATAAGAAGCTCTACCTTTGAACTATTGGAACGGAATTACAAACTCTTATTTTGGAATTGGACTCTTAGTGACGAAATGGAAGTCTCCCCACTCTAATGTCAGAATGTCGTGCAACTGACAATCTGACTGACAACCTCCTACTATTTTTATACTCCACGTTAGTTTCCTGCTTGTTTGTTTACCTCTCCATTTGAAATCGGATTTCAATATATTGCAATCCACTGAATACGACATTTTGTACTAACCTAAAAGGTTGATTTTTTTCTTAAAATGCCTTGGTGAATCTAACTGGAAATCGAAACAATGGATCTTCGTACTGACCAGCCGACGTTTACCTTTGAGCTACTGGGACAGGATTGTCGGGACAGAAGAAGTCGGAACTGAATATGTCGAACGCTTTTATTGTCGAAGTTTACTTAGACACTAGTGGCGATTCCTAGGAATTACACCAACTTTACAATGCAAATTTTCTCCTCGATTTGCCGAGTCCCTGTTCCCAACTTCTTCAATTAACCCAATATATATATATATATATGTATATATATATATATATGCATATATATATATATACTCACGGATAATGAAAGTTGCGCACCAAGAAGAAAATATAGTACAACCGTGAAATCATGTAATTAGCTAGTGGGCGGGCTGGTATGAAATTATCCATGCCTGGTGTGATTGTGCATGACCGTACACCCGTGAGTGGTGCTGCAAGCATGATCCACCGACCTTATAATCCGGCATGTAATCGACGGCCTATAAATACGAGAAGCTTCGGCTGACGCAAGCATGAGTACGGAGTTGTTGTTGTTGAGACCCAGACCGTCCGACCTACCAGAAAGGTGTAAGGTAACTGTATGGACGGCCGGGAAGTGCCACCCAATTTAGACCGGAACCCAGTGGGGGAGGCATCCACAGGGACCGTACCCTCCTTCCCCTACCACCAACCTCTCGGAAGGACTTACGGACCCACATGTTTAACGTGATCGTACTCCGCATGAACACGGCGGCATTTGTGGTAGCGTGCAAATCTAGCGCGCAAACCACGGGGATACCGCACCCGAGATGGCCAACAGCACGCGGTGTTCCGAGGTGGTCACCCACCAAGTACTAACCGCGCCCGATGCTGCTTGACTTCGGTGATCTAACAAGAACCGGTGTTTTCAGCACGGTACGGCCGTTGGCCCGCATGAGTACGGAGTGAAAAAAGTTGTGGGTAGAAGGCAGAAACGTCGATATACGAAACAGACGGACTTCGAGAGAAGCCTGATCATCGGTCTAAAAACAGCAGGATGGTTAACACGCCGGATAACCCGTCAAGTGGATCGTTCGGACTATATCTTCCGACAGTGTTGGAAGCACTGGTCACGGGGCGCCACCCAGACACGGAGGACCGGCTCTGGACGGACCAGGTATTCCACGAGTAGAGAGGATCGAATGGTCGTGTGGAAGGCACGTATAGCGTCCTCTGCGATCCGATCAGCGATACAGGCACATGCAGCGGCTTCTGTGTGCACACGAACCATATATAGATGTCTGAAGGAAACGGATCTGCGATCCTAGCATCCCTTACGCGTGCTGCCGTTAACACGGGAGCATCGGCGGCTCCGGTTACAGTGGTGCCGGGTCAGAGCAACTCGGAATGCCACAGATTGGCGATGTGTGGTGTTTAGCGTAGCGATAAGTGCAACTTCGATTTGGGGACCGATGATCAGCGTGCTCAGGTGTGGAGGTCCCCTGCACAATGCCAAAATCCCAACCTCGTTATCGAGCGCCACATCAGCCCCACTGCAGACATCATGGGCTGGGGAGCCATAGCCTACGATAGCCGAATCACTCTAGTAGTGGTACTTGGCACATTGACGGGCGAGCCGTACGTGGATAAGATTCTACAGCCTCATGTACTCTCATTCGTTGCTGGGATTCCAGGTGCGCAATTCCAGCAGGATGATGGCCGGCCGCACGCGTCTCGGATCACCCAGGTCTGTTTGAGTCATGTACAGACACTTCTGTGGCTTGCCCGCTCCCCAGACCTGTCCCCTATCGAGCATGTGTGGGACCAGTTGAAACGTCAGCTGTCTTGTTGCCGCAATCATCGGGATTTGGGATCTTCCGGATCGTATTGCTGCTTGTATTGCAGCGCGAGGCGGTGCTACGCGTTTTTGAGGATGAACGTACTGTGTACCATAGCTCCCTCGGTATGTATTCTGCTGAGCTGTTTTTGTGATCATGTATATCATTCATCTGTATCCTTCCATTAATGAAATTGTAGGTCCATCCTATGATTCCTTCTTGGTGCGAAACTTTCATTGTCCGTGAGTATATATATATACTGTATATATATATACACTGCTGGACAATTGCTAAGGACGGATGATACTATCACCTTTAGCAACCATAAAATGAAAGGAGACAGAATGTGGAAAATTGGAATAAGAGCGGGATACAGAAAGAAGAGGTGTGCGTATGCAAATATTTCATTTCCACGCCTGTTCGCCACGTCATAGCGCTGATAAGAGATTTAAAGAATTTGGCGCGTGTGGACAGTTGTTGTTCTAAGTGAAAGTTTCAATTGACGATTGAAAATGATTAATTGACGAACTTGAAATTTTCGGTATGTCTTCCCGATATCACTTAGATGATTTTACACGTCGCCGTATTATTGGAAAGATCGAAAAAGGGCGAAAAATAATAGATGTTGCCAGAGAGTTCGACATTGCCAACACACCGACATTGCCGAGTTGTTTTACGGCTGTGTCAAGCATTTAAAACAACTGGAATGTGTAGTAAGCGTCACGGGGAGATCGTGTTAAAAGTACGAAGCGTGCAGGAGACAGGTGCTTTGCCCTATCGGCAAAAAGGGATCGACGCACCACAGCTCAGCAGGTGGCAAATCAGTTTCTTGCTACCAAAAGACAGCAAATCTCACGGGAAGCTGTAGCAAGACGTTTAGGAGAAGGAGGACTATACGCCCGCAGACCTGTTGTGTGTTTTACATTGTCCAGACTGCACCGTACCGTCAGTTTTCAATGGTGTCGTGAGCATCGCAATTGGACCGAAAAGGAGTGGGCTTGCGTAATATTCTCAGATGAGAGTAGGTTCAGTCTGTCATCGGATTGTAGACGTCAAATGATCTGGCGTGAGAGTTGTGAGAGTGGTACTGCTTATCGTCCAGAAAATATCCAGGAAAGATACTGATATCTTACATGCTGTATCATGGTATGGGCTTGCATCATGATCAATGGCCGCACGCCCTTACATGTGGTTGTAACTGGGACTATGACCGGCCAAAGATACACTGATGCATTTCTACTGTCTCATGCTTGCCTTTTTTGTGGTGCTGTCGTCGATAAATTTGTTTTCATGGACGACAACGCACCATGTCATTGAACACTCGCTGTTCTGGATTATCTAGTCAGCGAGGGTATTCAATGCCTCATATGGCCAGCAAGTTCTCCAGATCTAAACCCCATCTAAAATGTTTGGGATGCTTTGGGGAGGCGACTTACTGGTCGAAAATATCCTCCAATAAACAAAAACACCCTCATCCGTGCAGTGACAGAGGAGTGGGAATACTTGCCTCAACAGCTGCTGAATATTGTTGTACAAAGCATGACATGACGTATGGAATGTTGCATCGCACTCCACGGTGGACATATCCCGTACTGAAACCTTTCTCAAAGGTGCCTGCTGTCGTTCATATGCATTTTTTCACTTCTCCATACACAGCATCAAATGAACACTTTTTCCTTTCAGATGTTTCAAAACCTTCTGTATTTTCCAGAGCAATAAATGATCTTTATTCTAATGTCCAAACAGTGTGGCAACATTAAGTTACTATTGCCATATCTAGAACAAGAATTTATTTGGGTTAATGGAAGAAGTTGGGAACACGTACTCGACTAATCGAGATAGGAGAAAATTTGCGTTGAGTTGGTCTAATTGAGTTGATCTAATTCATAGGAATCGCCACTATGTGTCTAAGTAATCTTTATATATATATATATATATATATATACAGGGTGTCTAGTTCTATCGGTGCCCAATGGCTATTACCTCAACCGTTAGTCACAGAGATATACTTCCAATAGCAAAAATGTTTTAAATTTTGAAATCTATTTTCTTAGAAAATTAATAAATACATTTCTAAACGAAATACACAATATAAATTTTTATACGGTCCCCCGGTCCTTCCAATTATATTTAGGATAATCATCCTCATATAATTTCATGCAAAATAAAAAAAAATATCTTCTTTTTGCGACCAAAATTCAATGTTATGAGGAGGTATGAAGCATAAAACTTTATGACTTAAGTCGCTTTTTCACACATAAAAATGTCCCGTGTCAGGCAACCAACCCATCAGGGACCGTATTGACCATTTTTCAGCACAGAAAGTGCTCCAAATTTAAACAGCTATAAGTCGGTCAATTTTGGTCGTAAAAGGAAGATTTTTTTATTTTGCATGAAATTGTTTGAGGATGATTTAATTAAATATAATTGGTTGGACTGGGGGACTGTATAAAAATTTATATTTCATATTTCTCTTAGAAATACATTTATTGATTTAAACTGTTTCTAAGATAATATATTTTAAAATTTAAAACATTTTTGCAATTGGAAGCGCATCTCTGTGACTAACGGTTGAGGAAATAGCCATCGGGCACCGTTAGCACTGGACACCCTTGGCATAATTTATGGGTTTATTTTTAAATAACAAAATATCCAAAGTTTTAGATATTAATTTAATATAGTCTGGGAAAACAACAATAGTACTTGAGCTTTAATGAAAGCATTTTCAAAAATGTCACTTTTACAAAAATCCCAAATGCTTATCAAATATTTGATTCTTATTCCAAATACGATGTTCTTGATCCATTTATGTGGTATAACTTCTCTTGTAGCATTAACCTCTACAAATACCATTAATGTATTGATAGTATCGCTGAGATTTAATTTCTCTTTACTTCCTCCTGTTGCATTTTTCAGTTTTTTACCATATTTTTCATAGTTGCTATGATTGTTGATCACTACGGTGGAATCATGCTCTTGAGAGTGGTCGTTGCTATAAATAATATTAAATTTCATAGTATTTAAATCGTAAGGATAAATAGTAGTTTTACTATCAGTGTAATAATTTTCCCACCACACATAAACGATTTTGTAGTCAATCACAATAAGATAGTAAGTTGCATTGCGCTAATTCCATGATTTTTGAAGTATTTATTCTAAAGAAGATTCTGCCGAGGAATTATTTTGCAGTTTGTATATTTGACTGCAATGTAAATTGATTCTTACATTGATGTTGCATTGATGTTATTTTCTTGCAGGCCTTTTTTTTCTCAGTTTATATATATATATATATATATATATATATATATATATATATATATACATATATATAAATTGAGAAGAAAAAGGCCTGCAAGAAGATAATACCAGCAATTTATATTTATTTTTATTTTTAGAATGTAAACTAATATTTTGAAAACTTGACAAACAATTTATCACACATGCTATTTTTCTATTTCATTGTTCTAAATTTTACCTCTAAATGTTTCAGAGTTAATGATGACAGTTTAAAGTAATGATGAACTACACAAGTAACCCCATGTCATGCACGTATGCTTGTTATCATATATGGGTTTACTTGGAAATTAATGACTCCTTGTTGTCCATATTTACTCAGCTGCAGTAGAATGTTTACTCTCAGGATATTTGCTAGAGATAGACAGCTATTTGAATTATTCATTTCGCTTCACTTCAACTAAACGTTTAAAAATAATGTGAAATCTTATGCATAATTCGGATTTGTGCATTTCTTTCAATTATGATGTTATGAACTATGATGTAAATGGTGCAAATATCAATTAGCTTTAGGATGATGAACATAACAGTGAGCTTTAGTATTGTTAGGAATATGTAAAAAGTTTCACTGCGCTTTGCCTCTATTCAAATAGTATATAGCTGGCCTTTGCTGGAATTTAATGCCTTTTATCTATTCATGGAGAAAACCCCTTTACAGCAGCCATGCCTATAAGGTGAATATAGGGTTGCCATATATTAAATTTGGGGACAGGGTTGCAGATTTGGCGATTTACACTCAAATGGAGAATTTTTGCAATGTACAATAACTTTTTCGAAATTATGAATATTCTAGGATATACGTGTCCCTTCTAGAAATTTCAACGGAGAATAATAAAAGGAGTCATCGCTCAGTTGAGAAGCAATTAACTTGATACGAGCTAAATTGAATTGTGAAACACATCAGCATTTTGAGAATAAAATCAGCTATTTTGTGAATTATTTGAGCATTTATTCGTTGTTCTATTGCATCTAGCAGTTTTGTAGAGATCTTGCAAGATTGTTTTCGAGTTATTCGCTGTATATTGTTCCTGCTTACGCTTATCAGTGCTTTAAAGAAACGTGTTAGGGATTTGGACTAATTCTTGTACATTGAGGGTACACCCACGATTTCAAAGGATACGTTTTTACAATAACACATAGCTGCTCTGTATCTAGTGTATGACCGTCTGTATTGTGAAACTATTTCTTAGTGTATTTAATCAAATTTATTACTTAATTATACTTTGATCATTTTCAGAAAGACTTTCTTCTATATTGCCGTTAATATTAGAGGGGAAATTTATTGTCGAATTTATAGTTAGTCACAATTTTTTTATTGGGTACGCTGCTCATACTATAGACATGAGCTAAATAGAATTTTTTGTAACTTACATATACTTATCTCATATTAAATCTCTAATAAGTAAAACAAATAACAAAGGGGATTTATAAGTTGGTATCGTTTAAAATTACTCCAAAATTGAAACAGATGTATGTAAAGAAGTCATATCTATAATATAATATATAAAAGATTGTTTTCGAGAAATTTTTCCATTGAATTTATTATTTAGTGTGATAAAACGAGTATATACCATTTCAGCAAATATAAACTATCAAAGATGAAGAATAAATTTGTATTTGTAGAGACATCAAATTCAGCACTTATCAGATTTTATTCTATCTAGATAAACTTCTGTCGCCGTGTTCCATGTTGTAACATACTTATCAAGAGGGAATCGCACGACAGAATTTTATCATTATAATTTTTCAATCACATCTCCACCTGGTAAAATATACGGAATCCCACTGGAAGCAATCGCTGCGATATCAGCCCGAAACTTTTAAATTGAAAATGCCACACGGCGCCGACTTTAATCCAGTCAAAGATAAATTAACTTGTTAGTATCGCTTGAAAAATTCCGGTCCTCAAAGATTAACTTTTAATGAAATTTGCAGAAATCTTTTACTTGACGTGTCTTTTAATTTTTCAGGGCATCTAAATTATGCTATGGAAAAGTTTATTAGAAATTTTAGTAGGTTTATTTGAGTATATGCTATGTTATTCTGTTTATATTAAAATTACTGGGATATCGATTACTAATAAATGTATATGATTAGTAAGTAACGTGTAAGGAACCTTGCTCCTTAACCAGGGATCGAACCACAGATTATCGTACTGGTTAACTGACGCTCTGTAGTTGAGCTATTAGAGTAGAATGGCAATGTCTTATAGTCGAAGTGGATTCTGCATTCTCTGCTATCTAATGTCAGATTGACGCGAACTGACAATCTGAATTACCCCTCTTACCATTTTTACCTGAGGTTAGCATCCTGCTGCTATTTTTATCATATAGTTAGCTTCTTGCGTGGTCGTCATCTTTCCAATTTGAAATTGGCATTCAATATACCATTATACCATAGTCCACTGAATCCGTAACAATCGTACTAGGGTCTCTTTCGATCTGCGACATTTTTCGCTAACCTACAGTGTTGATTTGTTTGGGCGCCATTGCAGAATCTTGCTCCAATCGGGAATCGAACCAAAGATCTTCGTACTGGCCAGCCGGTGCTCTACCATTGAGCTATTATGACGGAATCGCATGTTCTTATCGTCAAAGTTGACTCTTTAAATGTATAGTATATGATTAATGTATAGTGCACACATGATTAATGTATATCAACAATCTACAGTGTATTCTATTGCGATTTCTTTACTGAAAAGGGAAAGTTAGCTTTCTTCTTTTACGAAACCCAAATAATCCATATGCGAGAAATATGAAATCTTTGACAAAATACATAGAAAATATTTTAAAACACATAAATTCTACTCATGGGGACTCTGCAAATGTATGGTATATGATTAATGTATAGTGCATGGTTAATATATATCAATGATCTACAGGGTATTCCATTGCGATTTCTTTACTGAAAAGGACAAGTTAGCTGTTTTCTTAAAAAAAAAAACAAATATTCCATATGCAAGAAATATGAAGTCATTGGCAAAATACATAGAACATATTTTGAAACACATAAATTATACTCATGGGGACTCTGCAAATGTATGGTATATGATTTATGATTTATGTATAGTGCATGATTAATATATATCAATGATCTACAGTGTATTCCATTGCGATTTCTTTACTGAAAAGGGAAAGTTATCTGTCTTCTTAAAAAAATATATATTCCATATGCAAGAAATATGAAATATTAGAATAAAATACATAGAAACAATTTTAAAATACATGAATTCTACTTACGGGGACTCTGCAAATGCATAGTGCATGATTAATGTATACCAATGAGCTACAGTGTATTCTATTACGATTTCTTTTCTGAAAAGGAAAGTTAGCTATCTTCTTTTAAACCCAAATATTTCACAAGCAAGAGATATGAAATCTTTGCCAAAATACACAGAATTTTTTTTGAAACACATACGTTCTATTTATGGGGACTTAACAACATAATTTTTAGTGTCTGAAAGACATATATTCTACTCATGGGGAATCATGTTATGTTATAATCTTTGAGTGACACCTAAATAAATATTACAATTTTAAATTTCTATAATGTAGTTCATGACCAATGATTTACTTTACAGGCTTTGAATGTTCATCACTTCTAAACTAATTCGAATAAAAAAAAACTCGGCGAGGTGCTCTTTGAAGGGACGTGAAGCACCTCTGTAGCAAAATTCACCGCTGTTTTAAGCTTCAATTTTCCGCAACACAGGATCCACACAGACAACCATCTTCTTAAGATAATTCGAAATATTCATATTTTATACCAATTCTATCAAACATTTAAGTGTTGCTTGTGAAAAGATTTTTAACAATCTTATAAATTTTAAAACGCAACTAATTTACCCTAGATAGCTAAACGAAAAATTGTGCTTGATAATATGATTATTTTCTTTAAAATTCTGCGCTTTCCACATTTTATTAAACTTCCATTATCTTTTGACAAAAATAAATATTCTTGTCCCTGAGACTGTTGCCTAACGACAGTCATTATTAGATTTTACGCTTACAGATTTTACTCTTTTGAGACATTATTCATACTTTTTTCGTTTAAGGAAAAAAAAACCTCGTGTCTTGATTATGATACATGAAAAAAATTATAAAAATAATAAGCTTGACGTGTAAATTATCATTAAACAGAACAGCTGTTGGCAGAAAACAACTACACTTGAATGTATTAAGTTTTAGGCACCCAAATATGTAGTTATATAACATTTATGGTGTTATTTATTTTAACAATTCAAATATTCACTTTTTATTTGAAATTTAACTTATAAAAGTATGAATTCAATGCCATACAAATACTATACAAAATAATTCAAAATATCAATGCCATACAAAATAATTCAAAATATCAATGCTATACAAAATAATTCAAAATATCAATGCTATATAAAATAATTCAAAATATCAATGCTATACAAAATAATTCAAAATATCAGTGCTATACAAAATAATTCAAAAGTATACGTCTCTGGATTCAAGGGTATGTGAATAACTGTGTTAGCATCTAAGCTAATAATCAATATACCATGATGTAACAAGACTGTTCAGTTGTCAAATACGCTCTGTGGTCGTTCAAGTCGATGTCTGCCCTTAACAAATCAGGAAATTTAAAAATTCAAGTGGCAAGTGCCAGTTATTGTCAATTGGTACTTTTATGGTGTTATTTGCCGCCCCGGTGGTGATGTGGATAGCGTCTTCGACTGCTGTCATGAGGGGCTCGGGTTCGAATCCCGAATAAGGCATGGATGTTTCTTGAGGATAAAGTCAGACTGCCGCCTTCTGGGTCCTCGTCAAAGTGGAGCTGCACCCTCTACGATCTTCGTCAGTGATGTTTTCTTGGAATAAACGTTGATCTCTCGTCTTGTGTGTCGTTCTTTCTTCCTGCGTCACTGGTCCTGTTTCGGTTCCTCCGAACAGGAGGTCATAAGTAACAACAACATGGTGTTATTTATTTTAAATTTTAAATTCAAAAAAATATTTTTTACTTGCAATTCAATTTGTAGAAGTATCAATTGAGACCTAAAGGTCTCAGGATGCAAGATTATGTAAACAACTGTGTTTTCCGAAGCAATATCTGCGGAAAACATGAGAGCACACATACTCAATACTCAATACTCAATACAAGACTATGATGCAAGCAAGGACCTTCAGTTGTCAAATATGCCCTCCTGTGGTTCAAGTTCATGACTGGCACTCATAAAATCAATATGTTTTAAAATTAAGGTGTTAAGTGCTAGTTACCGTCAATTGTCAGCGCCGACATTGGAATAGGTAATTGGAATTGCATATACTCATAGAACATAAAAACTTCAGGAGTGATATCAAATGGTCATGGAATAGAAAGTGATAACAAATTCAAATCAGAAAACATTCTATGGAGGAAACAATGTTATGTCTGACATGAAACGCAGCGGAACTAGTACTAATTTCAACTCCAGTGCAGCGGCTAACATATGCGGCACGTTCGGCATTTTTAGTACTTTTCGGCATGAACTGGTCAATAACTACAGTGAGAGAAAGAAAGCATGTTGTAAGAAGAATTGTTAAGTTTCGTAAATAATTGCACCACAAATTGTGCCTTTACATTTCCTACCAGCGAGTTCTATGAGAAAAAATCTAAAGAGTTGTATTGCCTAGTGGCGTAGACAGGAGGTGCATAATGCAGCCTATTGTTGAAAAAATGTATTACTTTCCTTTTATATATATAATGTATAAGGAAAGTATTGTGACGGGGTCAAAAAACTCGAATTCGAGTTTTCGACGGGAAAACACGTTTCAAGCATCCCTGATCACGAATCATACATTTTTGAGGTAATGTCTGTTTGTGTGTATGTGTGTGTGTGTGTGTGTCAGTGAGTCTGTGGAGACGATATCTTACGAACGAATGGAGTGATTCGAATGAAATTTGGTACAAAAATTACAATCCGTGAATACTGGAAGCCTAATGTTTTAAACGTAATCGAATGTTCAGAACCCTCCTAAATTTCCGAGTGAAATTTTGAGAAAATCATCAAAAAATCTAAACCTTTAATAAACTTACGCAAATAGACATTTCTTATGTAATTGTTTCCTTAGAAAACGATTGAGATAAATTTCAGAACGTTAGCATGAACCGTTCTCGAGATATTGCACATTTTTCAAATAAATTTATCAAAATATCCCATAAATTAAAAAAATATTAACTGTTGAGAAAGATGCTCACTTTTTATATGTAATATCAGGCGATAAATTTGGTGACATCTTCGCGTGGATCTAGCTCGTTCCATGCATGACAAACGATACTTTTATAATACTTTTGTATTTGAACACCAATAGTCATTTATCTGCTATAAGAATAACTTGTTTTTCCGTCCATTACGCTCGGCGAGATTTTGGCGACGAATTTGGCGGAAAGTCGCTAACTTGGTAACTTTTTTAAGTGTTGCCAAAACGAAAATCTCACCAAATGAATAAAAATGTCGCTATATCAATGAAAATTATGACTAATTGACGAAAATTCAAAATCTTGGAAAGAATATGAGTATCTACTATAAGAATAACCTATATATTTTTACTGTAAAAGTAGTAAATCCATTGCATTATATAAGGAAAGTCATATGCTGTCCACATCAGATATTTTTATTTCTTTGAGTGGTCGTTATTGGTAAGCAAAATTCAGCACTAAAAAGTCAGTTTTCCTACTCTCTATTCCTGATATATGTATATAGAAGGTACATATCAAAACATGATAATTCTGGTTCAAACAGTTCCGTACGAATAATATATGTGAAACGAAATTGTATGTATGTTAGTTGCAATTATGACTGTGCTATAAAGGTGAGTATACTACGTACTGTTGTGTAATTCCTAAAAGAATTTAAAATAGTGTTCTTTATTTCATACATGAATGATAAAATTGTAAACCCCTGCTTTAGTGGTAAAGTGGATACATACATGGTACAAATACATAGACAAAGATACACACCGATAGACATACACACAAATAGGACAGACACACAGTCAAACTAAAATGATTTAGTGTTCTAATCAGAAACTTATGTTCTAATTTTTGACCCTTCTAATACATTTCCTACGCATTATCATGTACTATATGGAAGATAAATTTTGTTATAGTAATCGGCACCCTCGAAAATATATAGATTTTCGACACGGTCGAAAACTGCTTATACACGAAAATAATGCTTTATTTTGTACAGAGAAAAGTGAAAAAAAATTCCAGAGCATTTTAAAATAAAAGTAACATAGTATTTTACCAAGAAAAATTATTTTTATAACTCGATTATTTGAAAAAAAAAACCCTTCAATCTCAGCATTTTATTAAACTTTCACTTTCTTACCATAAAAATTTCTATGTACTCAGTCCCTGTCATCTAACGACAGGCATTATTAGATTTTCCGCTTGCACATTTTTATGTTAGATACATAATTCATTTTTTTGTTGGGTAAAAAAAAGCTTGTGCTTTGATTATGATACATGACAAAATTAGAAAAAAACAGTAAGCTTGGCGTGTAAATTATCATTTAACAGCTGATGGCTCAAGAATGCTAACTTTTGGGTTTTTTTACCGCACGCAAATCTTCTTCTGCTACATAACATTTTGCAATGTAAATTTGTTACTTCCATGAGTTGAACATTTGTTTTGCTGCTGTGGAATTGAGAAAAATTTTGAAATTAATAATACCCAATATCTTTTGTTATATTATATAAAAAGACTGAAGTGAAGAGGATTCACCGTACTGTTTTAATGCCATGAAAATATAAAGTATATGCATAAAAAGTAGCAATGAATTATTTATAGTAATAATAAGAGAAAGTAATAATAATTAAATATAATTATAGTATCCAAAATCTGTAATTTTAAACGTCCTTCCATATTATCTTATATTTTAACACATGCATTAACTTTATAACTAATTTAACGGTTTATGAATTTAAGGTGAAAGTAAATCTTTTCGAGTTAAAATAAGGTGTGGTAGCCGAGGAGGGTTTATCTCCCTTGTTCTGTTTCGTTGGAAAGACAATATATGATAATTTACGATGATTACGTTGTTGCATTGGTGTAGCTCATTGTCTAAGTGTACGCCTTTCCTGGGACCAGGGTCATATTCCCGGTCCTAGTCGGTTCAATTTTGAAATTGAATTAAGATTTTTTTTTTGTATCCCAGACAACGTCCGACATACCCGAATGTGTGAAGTTTACCCCTTTGCGGTCCTGTGTTGAAAAGGCCCGAAATTGAAAATTAATAGTTCCAGTCAAATGTTGGGTGAGTTCCAAAATCTTTTTTTTTTCATGCTAATTACTTCATTAGTGTGTAGCTATGAGTTGAATATTATACTTACAAATATTTGACCTTCAAAATTAAGTCTACAAAGACAGAAAGTTTGTGACCAATTGAGGCGGTTTTAGTTCATACTTAAAGTTGCAATCGTACAAGTGGTACTCAAATGGATGATTTTGAATATTGGAATAAAAAAATTAAGTGATCATCACTTTTTATTGATTTATTTTTCTACCTGCTCTCCTTCAAGGTTTAGGGACTGAGTAGGCAGCTTGCGTAATATAAATTTGATCCAAAAGTGTTAATACTCTTACAATTCATAACAACAAAAATCGCAGCACATGTTTTGCACTAAAATCTAGTACAAAATAACTTAGTAACAGCAAAAACCATAGTTCTTTAAAGTGCACCCTCTTGATATTTGTATGTAGTATTAACATAAAGTAAATGGTCGTAGCACGTGCGATTTTTATTGGATCATTTTTAGCAACGATCTCAACCTGTAAGATCTGTATCTAAACCCCAAATCACAATTGTAAAGAAATCTGTTAAGTTTTAAAGAGGTTATAATGGTACAGTACGTACATCAATGTAGGGGCGCAGCACAAGTATTCGACCACGTGCATCAAGAAATTTGAGTTCAAATTCTAGGCAGATTATTTTAGTTTTAGAGTAATAACCGTGCGACAAAGCATGCACAGGGCGGTACAGGCAGACTGATGAAAAAACAACACCCCGCGTCTAGGTGTCTAGAAATAAAAAGCAAAATTTTCACTTCTCTGTCTCGCTTCAAGTCACAAGTAAGAAGCGTGCTTACTTGTTACCTCGCTTCAATGATAATTATGACATTTGAAAATAATTCCTTCTAAAGATATGATAACGATTTAATTTCTTCATATTAAAATGGCTAAAATATTGCAATAGTTTTCTTTTATATGTACCAGGTATCCGCGATGCCGATTTTGAAGCTATTTCCTTCTCATAAAACTTTAATAAAACCTCTATTAATGTAACATAGCAATCTCTTTACACGATTTCAAATTGCTTATCCATTGCATTAAATTCGCTGTTAGATATAATTTGACGCTAGGATATTCTCGTCAATGCTATTTTTAATGACCATAAAGATTTTGCAAAGCATTACGTTTGACATATGATATTGCGATAATTGTAGATTGATATTAGGTACATTACAGTTATGGGTGGTGTTCAAGTTGGGTGCTTGTGACAGGGTACAAGTGCTGCGTTGCGTTATGACCTACTCATTCATGAACTTTGTATATCTGAAAACATTTGGACTGTTAAGGATAAATTAATGATCAATTAGTCATTGCATTCCCATACGTAGTATTGAGAAAGTATTGTTTTCACGACAATTTACGAATTCGAGATTTGTATGACAATATATGTTTTAAGATTTCCTGAACATGTTTTGACTATTTTTGAAGGGATGTCCGTCTGTCTGTCTGATGTCTGTAGTCGATTTCTTCTACACGACAGCAACCACAAATATTAATATATTTTCATGAAACTTTATATCCGGCTTTGCAATCAAAATATCCATATATATATATATTTTTAAATTTATATTAGATTTTTTAAAATTCGAGCGAAAACTTCAAAATTTATTCGAATTTCATATTCTTTTTAACATGGCAACATAGGACAACATTTAACATAATCATGCATAAAAGAGTTTATTTATAGCTAAATGTTCACGGGACTTAATAGTTTCAATCATTGTTGTGAAAAATAGCCACGATGCAATTTTCTTTCGGGATATCATTAGCTCTCCTCAGGGGGGGGGGAGTTACCCCCAGGGGGAACATTGTCAAATGTGGTATCAATCGAAAATTTTTTTCAAGCCCTATAAAGTGAAGGATAATACTCAATAGTTGTAATAATTTGACCCACGAGATATATCGAATTTTCAAAAAATGTTTTCTTGTAAAATTTGAAACGAAAATTAGTACTGGTATGACAAAGTCGAGTTGTGCCACATTCCAATTAATCTTTAATAAGAAAATAAAATGCTTGTTTTTCTATGCATGTGTGTGTCGCTATTACCTCTTTGGTATTTTATCATTCCTTCATTGTGTAATATCTCTTCTTCCTCCTTCGATTTTTACCTCTTTTACCTTATTTAGCCGACGGCAACCCGCTTTTCCTACTTCATTGACGTTTACTGTTCTTATATCAGTCGCCGATCTAGCTCAAATAAGCGAAGTGTGCGCTTCTTGTGTGCCGTGATGAAGAAGGCTGATTTTGCCATGTAAACTTGTAGACAATTTTCGTTTTGTTCTATATGCTGTTCTTGACGAAGTTTCTTTTATTTTTAAAATTGCGTTATAGATTCCGAAAATACCTGTTAAAATATAAAATGTTGGTGTAAAGACAAGTATAACTTCGATCTTTCACACTAGTATAGCAAAATGTTGCCAACAGTTTCTAGATTTAATTCTAACATGGTAAGACATTCGACGAGGCCAATTCAGAAACCTCTGGTGAGTGTTAGTCGAGCTGTCTTGTCTCGAATGTGAGAGCCAAAGTGACCACACCAGGAAAAAAAAAGTAAAAGAGAGGAAAAAGTAAAAGTAAAAAGAAGAAGTAAAAGTAAAAAAAGTAAAAAGAAAAAGTAAAAAGAAAAAAAAGTAAAAGCAAAGTAAAAGTAAAGTAAAGAAAAGTAAAAGTAAAAAGTAAAAAGAAAAGAAAAAGTAAAAAGTAAAAGTAAAGTAAAAAGAAAAAAAAGTAAAAGTGAAGAAGTGAAAGAGAGGTAAAGTGACCACACCAGGTCTAAAATAAGGAATTGTTGCTTCCTTAAAAGAAAATTTACAATGTTAGGATAACGTTCTCGACAACAAAGCGAGATAGACAAAAAATATCAATTACAAAATTGTAGAATATTGCCAAATTAATAGGAAACAAAAATGTATGTAGAAAACAAATGTTGGAATTAAAATTATTGCAAAAGGTTATGGCAAATATAAATCTTTCTGATTATTATTGACAAATTGTTATATTATTTAGAATTGCTAAACTTACATGAGCAAGAATAAAATGTACAGTCTATTGAAAATGCCCTTCGTTTGTAACATTGTACATTTAAAATTGAGATACAATATTACCGCGTACTCTAACAAGCGTTGCAAATGCCACTGTATGATACAACTTTTAAACAGATATTTATTCCCTTCTAAATATACACATTTTGTTCGTTTCTGGGGTTGATACGTACTGTTCAAACAATACTCTAGAACTGTGTAAATGACATTTTTGTCTATCTCGCCCGGTTTCCGAATTCGTTATTCTAACTATAAAATATTTTCACTAGTGGCGTTGCAATCACTTTTATTTGAACGGGCATGGTTATTTTATTTTAGAGAGATTTAACCTGTACAGTCATGATCCTTTCCTTACAAAATTGAGGACTTTTCAAGTAACCCTGTAGACATCCATTATGTGTGAAATAAAACTCAAATATTTTGCTTCAATTCTCAGTTTCAATAGTATTTCCATATCTGCAATTTCATGAGAATTTTGCTTCCGAAATCAGTTTAGTTTGTAGCTTTTATCAATTAAGAGATGTA
Organism: Amaurobius ferox; assembly: GCA_951213105.1. Classification (NCBI taxonomy): domain Eukaryota; kingdom Metazoa; phylum Arthropoda; class Arachnida; order Araneae; family Amaurobiidae; genus Amaurobius; species Amaurobius ferox. The sequence continues at coordinate 29,854,537 of OX578145.1, forward strand.
TTTATCGGAGTTCTATTTTTTAAACTATCTTGCCCAATTTCTCATATTCGAACAATTTCTTTCATAGATTAGCTTAAACTGGAATTAGTAATCACTAAAATTAAATTGAAACTTATTGCAACAGTTTTCTTTGAAATCTACACGCAATAATGTTCGAAGTCATTACACTTCCATAAAATTTTAATAACACGCTCTCCCATTAATGTAATTCTCCGATCCTTTATGAGCTTCTGAATGACGCATTCATCTTACCAAATAGGCTGCCAGAGCATGTTACATCGAATGCTACTTTTAATGGCCATCAACACTGGAGAAGCATCACGATTTGAAGAGGGAGTTTCGTTAATTCTAATTTGCAATAAAGATCATTGTATTTACAGGTGATCTGCAAAGAAGGTGCTTGTTACAAGATTGAAATGTGTGAGTTTGTAAGTTGGAATACTCGTGTATTCAGTGAGAAATGTTTTATATATCAAGTTGTTATACAGGGTCAGATACATATGTTTTAATTTAAAATACACTGAAAATCTATCTGTTTCTAAAAAATATATGATTACTTTTAAAATAAAACTTCTCTCTATGGTTTATAATTCCAGATGTATTTTTAAAATTTTATAAATGTTCTTAGTGTTGGACGTTTCTGTTCTAATTGTACATCATATATTTTTATATTATCATCTTCATTTAAATATAATTGTGAGACTAGAATACATTTAGGCTGTGTAATATATAAAGATTTATGACAACCATATAAAGGGTCTAGACTGATAGTCGCCAATTAACAGCAGAGCTGACCTGAGAGGTCAGGAAAGCCGTAAATAAGGGTGCTTCAATGCTTCAAATACAGTTGTGGTCGAGCCAGAAAAGTTACTGTAGACTAAAGTTGAAGCCATGGGATTGGTTAAAGGTTTAATCAGTAATGAAGTGTTGCCGCATCGCCCTGAGGTCAGCCAATGATCGCCGAAGAGGTGCATCTAGACCTCAGGCAAAAAAGAGGTGGCAACAGGCAGAATTTTAAATAAACGATATGCAATTAGGTTACACGCAGATGCATAGAGATAGTGAATCAGAATAGTTGAGATATTAATTAAGTGGCACAGATGTATATAGAAGGTGCAACAGGATAGTGGAGAATATTCAATAAGCGAACACATATGCATCAAGGTGTTCTGATAGTGCAGTCATGTTAGAATATGCAGCAAATTACTTATATAGACAAGAGTCTGTATATACATAAAGTCTTTGTAGAAGTAGTGGCTTCATAAAATTCAGGCAATGATCACCGAAGAAGCATGTGTGGACAAATAATCCAGAATGTACAAATTAACAAGTTGGTCGTAGGTGGTCCTAGCACATATTCAAATTTAATAGATTTTAAACTATTTATTTTTGAATAACCCAAGCAAATAATTTTAAATATTAAGTATTCAATACTTAAAACTATGCAGTTCTTACCACTTCAAGATAATTGTTTTCACCGAATTCACATTTGCCTGCTTTCTTTAAAAAATTATTTAATGTTGTATTTTCACAAGCAGCAGTTTTATTTATTGTGATTTGTGATTATGTCCATCAAAATGATCAAACGATCGTGTCTACGACATTTAATGATTGGATGTAATTGTTCCGGTTTCAGGTGATACTTATTGGCCTATAAGCGACCTAAATGTTTAATTTTCTGAGGTTTTAAAACACTGTATAAGAGTTAGTGTATATATAGAATAAGATGAGAGTATATGCATTGCTTTCAACCGGGACATAACATTTTCAATTATTTATGTGTGAAATATGACATTTTTAACAGACGCAAAAATATAAATCCATTAAACATTTTAGAAACTTTTATGGTAATATCTTAATACATGTAAATGTTAAAACATTATTTATAATGTTGATAAATTAGTTCATATTTTCAGATTCAATATTAAGTATAATACTTTTTGTAGATTCATTGCACTAAATTCGGAATTATATTTTACATGTTGACACCGGCGAACGAATTCCTACTCTTTTCTTTATTTTACGATAATAAATTTATATAAATTTATACACTGCCAGAAATATTGATAGAAATATATATATATTTTCTTTAATGCAATTTTTGTAAAGTTATAATTTACAAAAATATTCTGATCATCATAAGTTTACAAATACTCAACATATAGCACTATGACACACTGGGCAACTTTGGGCTCAACTATTTAAATGCATTATACCTTATTTTTAATATCGGCTCTAAATCTGCAGTTACTATTTCGATTCCGTTAAATTTAAAGCAAACTTTCAACAATGCTACTGACTTTATGAGCTTCAACCTATCTATAGAAACGCATAAATTCTAGCCATAGCATTGAAGTAACAATGCTTCTTTTAATGGCCGCAAATAGACAGTAAAGTATCACTTTTGGCATATGTAATTACGATATTTATAGATTGAAATGATGATATACTTTTATAAGTGATCTTCAAACAAGGTGATTGTAATCGAAGCAAATTGCCACATTACGATGATTTCTCATCCTTAAATCCGGGATCATTTCAAACGCATAATAAATACATTGCTTATGTTAATATATTTAGTTAATATATTAAGTTGCAGTTTATGTATTACGTTTCTGCATAAGTTGCTCAAGTTAATACGTTTGTTTTTTGGGTTATACATTGCTTATATTGCGGGGTTAAAATGAAATTTTTGATACATTTATATAATATGTTTCAGATCCAATTGTGCCCTAGTTAGTGTTGCTTAAATGTTTAATATGCGACTTTCAATATGGATTAACACATTTTTATTTTGTGCATAATTCGATGTTAAATACAAATTACAGTTTCTTTATTGGCCGAAATGATTAGTCTAACGTATTATAAGAAAATCCAAAATATTACTAATTTATTCAATGAATATTCTTCATATTTTAGGCACCTCTAAACTCAAATCGATTTTTATTTGAACTATGTTTGTTACTATATATGAGCGATATATAGTGTGTTTTCTAATAAATTTGGTACAATGAGTTTAACTAGTTAATGCAAAATTCCTATTGGATTTCAGAGGAATAGAACCAAATGAAATTCCAAATACTTTACAAAAAAAATATCCATATTAATTTGCCATTTCATGAAACTCGTAAAGAAATTTGAAGCGTTTTAAACGATTTAGCGATTTAAATTGCTTGAAATAATTTATTTTGTGCAATTCACAATCAAAATGTAGCAACTTTTGAAGATAAATAAGAAAAATAATCTTGCAAAAATAATTCCAAAAAATAATATTGTATGCGCACGTTTAAGGTGAACACATATTTCCAAAATCTCATTGTAGCTATAAGAGTTATTATTGAAATTGCACATTTTAATTTCCTTATAATGTGCGACTATCTAAACACGATCACATAAAAGAATTCTGTTATCTGATTAAATTTTATAAGATTACTGCTATTACAATTTAAAAATAGCATACTATTTTTTTTAACTAGATAAGACAATAAAATTATTCCACTACATTATTTTTTTTCCTGACACCTCAAAAAGCCTACTTTATAGTAAAATACGTGTTGAACTCATTTTCTTTTCTACTTCTAACGGAAAATACTTTCTTAAACAAGGTTTGATGTAAGATGGGATCATTAAAAATACATTAAACAATAACTAAAGTTTGAAACTGCAAACTCTACAAAATGCTTCACTTGTCTGATCTATATTGCGAAGATAAATGCACGCTTGAAACTTTAAGAACTTTGTGATATATTATACGAAATATTTTTCTGATGTATATACGAATTAAATTGCAATAGCAATTACCTGTTGCTCAATTATTTTAAGATATTTAGGATGCAGGTTTTATTATGAAAGAATTGTATTTGTTTTCGACTTAATTGATCTAAAATTATAAGTGTTTAAAATTGAAAAAATTTGCAAAAACATGCCGAGATCTGATATTTCTAGATATTTTAATGAATATAACTGGTAAACTTAATGCAATAAATTTTAAATTGTGCATAGCTTTTTATTTTGAAAAACAATCAGAGGAGGTGGCCTGAAAAAATATACTTTTCTATTTATTTGATTTGAAAAATCTTGACTCTAACATAAAACAGTTAATGTAAGTAAAAGTCCATGATTATGTACATGTTAGGAAAACACTCCCATATTGAAGGTACCAGTATCCATGAACCGGTTTCGCGCTTATTATGACCTAATCAGTATGGAATAACATATATCTTCTATTCCAACAAGAAAATAGCTATAACCCACAATTTTTGCGAACTTCTAGGGGAATTTACGAATTCAGTCTTTCTACGTGGCTGACATAAAATAAATTTAAAATTTATCCCTGGCCATACGAAGCTAAGGTGTAATGCATTTTATGTAAAGCATAATGGTAATGTGTAATGCATAATGAAAAGTGTAATGTAATGTAACCTAAAGTGTAATGTATTTATGTAAAGTGTAATGGTAAAGTGTAATGCGTAGTGTATAATGTATAGTGTAATGTCTAGTGTATAATGTAAAGTGTAATGTAAAGTGTATAATGCAAAGTATAATGTAATGTAAACTAAAGTGCAATGCATTTATGTAGTAAGGTGTAATGGTAAAGTGCAATGTATTTTATATTACGTGGAAGAACTGGAATTGTCAATTTCTATGGATGTGTTCTAAACACGTTAGATCTATCTATGGTAAAGTGGCTACGTTCGTTCGATTAAAAGGGATTTCAGGGCACCCTAAACCATAATTAAAAGAAGTTAAGATAACGGATTCGACAACATAGCGATATGGAAGAAAAATGTCAATTACAAAGATGTAAATAGTTGTCTAATTAGTAAGAACCGACATCAGGAACGCACGAAACACGTATATGGAAGGCAGTAAATATCTATTAAAAAGTCTTATCGTCAAGGACGATATTATAACACGATGACATACACCACATTAACACGATGACATATGCAATGCTTGTCGAAGTGGGCGGTGGTATTTTTTAAAGAATAAAACACTATCATTAGGATACATATACATACTTTCCTACTTCTTTATGTTCTTTCCCATAAATAACCTTATAACTGTATAAGATAAAAATATGCATTTAATCTTATCTCAAAGAAGGAGCAATATCACATTTATTTTAAGCACTCTAGTTTGTAGTTAAACTCAGGGCCGGCTCAAAGATATTTTCGTGTGTGGGCAAGACAGTTTGGGGCCGCCCTTCATACACACACACACACACACACACATATATATATAAATTGAGCTACAGCCACGAAACTGAGCATGCAAATGATCAAACTGTCAACGCCAATGACGTTATAGGGCTCATGCAACGCGCATGGGAACGACATAACGTGCAGCGCATTCAAAACGTCTGATGTTCTTACTTACGAGCAATTGAAACTGGATTTTCTGCTTTGATACTAAAAATTTTGTACAAAAATGCCTTTGAGACGTTCTCGACAGCACTACAAACAATTGTCGGATTTAGAGAGAAGTCGCATCAATGGCCCAATGGAAACTGGTTGGTCGAACAGACGTACCAGTCGCCATCTTGGTCGGAACGATATGGTAGTTGCTCGGTGATGGAAACAGTGGATCAAAGAAGACCCATGTAACCGTCGCAGAGGCTTAGAACGCCCCAGACAGATAATTGCTCGAGTGGATCATGCAATCAGGAGAGGAGTCACATCTACACCAATGCCGTGGTTCGAATCTTATCAAACATCGCCCGTGCATCCTGAATCAATGTATATTATTGAGAAGAGTGATGGGATTAAGTGTCGACGTCCATTAACGCGCCTACCACTGACCCCTTCAACATAAGCAGAGGCGTCTGAATTGGTGTTTAGCTCGGTCAAACTAGACAGTGTCTGATTGGAGGCATGTTTAGAGACCAATTCCGCTTCGTCAGTACTGATGACCGACGCATAGGTGTGCGCATGAGGACTGGACTTTTTTCGTGATTATACGAGAAAGCTATTAAGAGCAAAGTATCTTAGATAGGCGAGAGCAGGAGGGAATAATCTCTCTTAGAAACAGGATCACGATCACCTTACGAAAATTATTTTATTTCATTGATCTATCAAATTTTATTCTCATCTAAATTTAGAGGTTTAATAAATGTAATGCTTCACATTTCTTTCTACATACATACATGCATAATGCAGCAGTAATTTATAATACATAGCTGAATTTTCGACTTTATTTGTAATTTCCCTGCACACAAATGATGTATTTTTAAAGGGATGTCTGTGCGTGAGTATAATATATATATGGATGAGTATAGGAGTTTAAAGAGACAAAATTTCTAGAACGAATGAAGTGAAGTGAACAAAATTTATGATTTTAAAGGGAAATGAACACTCTGAAGGCCGCAAGTTTTCAAACTTCTTTTAAATCATATAAAGAAAATGGCATTCAAAAATATTAAATAAACAATCATATTATATGTAAGTTTACGTAAGTAACATCTATGTTTGGGGTTTCTGCGTAGGGAAAACGAAGCGTTACGAAAAATGAAAACCTTTTGGGCGCTTATAATAATAATTTCAATATTTTAATATTCAGAATTTTTTTTAGAAAGCAAAAAAGTGTCTGTCCGAGCGAGTGTTTTTATTATTCTTGTTTTCATTTTAAACTATAAAATAAAGATATAAATAGTAAACGACGAAAATACGTACTAGGAAATTTAGTATCAAAATCTATATTTATTATTAAGAAAAGCTTTTATAATTCTCGAGTAATCGTCTTGCCAAATTGAAGAAGATTGAATTTTTTCCATTTTTCAACTTAGTAACATCTCAAAAACTAAAAGAACTAACTTTGAACAATAAGCATGAATTTGTAGCTCTGTGAAAGCCCTACAAGTGTATATAATTGGATTTTGGATCGAAATCTATTTTTCTTTGAGGGGGGAGGGGTTAAACTTTGAAACATAAAAATTAGTTTTTTCCTTGTTTCATACTTTCACTCGAAATATCCTTGAAAGTATAAAATATCGATAGAATTATTAAGTGATAAAAATATGTATGAGGAAATTTAGTTTCTAAATTTATATATATATTTAAAAAGCTTATATAGTTTTCGAGTAATCATCT